>CM050435.1:11348905-11935628 GCA_027564155.1 Gymnocypris eckloni scoliostomus | reverse complement strand
TATACAAATATTAAATTAAATGTTTAATGTTAATAAAAACTGTTTTATCCATCTCTGATAGTCCTGTGAACCGAGGATGGCCCCTAAAAAAAATCAATGTTTTAACTCAGCTTGTCTTTACTGTCTATCCCATCACGCAGAATAAGAGTGCATATGTACCGCTCTGCAAATTAGTCACAATAACGTTTCATACAGTCTGGATGTTGCTTTATCTCATTTAAAGCACACCACTGTTCTTCTCAATTCGGCGACACCGACGCGATCCCTTAAATTGTGATAACCGAGGAAAGCAATTTTATATACTTCCACAATAAGAACAAAATGTTACGAATTGCTTTTGTAAAATAACAGCGTGCGCTTTCTGGCGCGCCTTATGTCTAAAGGTCTACTTAAATAAAACAATCGAAAACAAGTTTGTGTTTATTTAATTCGTATAGCCTAAATCCAGCAAGAGATACTGTACAGTCTTTGCATCTGTACTATTGTGTTCAGTGCTCACACCCAGCGCAGCGAAGACTGTTCCTTCAGTAAAGCAAAGCCTGCAATTTAACCCATAAGAAGAACGTGATGCGATGATTCAGCTAAAGATCATTTAATAATATTAAATCATTAATACATAATTAATATATAATCAGACTAAAGTATATCAAGGCCGCCCACACATGTGAAACAAATATTAAAGCAGCTCATTTGTTTACCCACGAACAAAAATAGGCATACGAAAAATCGAGCTTAATTTGTTTGCCCGTTTTCAAACAGAACGAAATAATAATAATAATAATAATAATTATTATTATTATTATTATTAACCTATGAGAAAATCTCTTTATTTATCTTTGTTCATATTTCGATTTGTTGTTCAATCAAACTTCAGTCATTCAAATAAATAAATATTCCAAGCCGAGAGTCAATTATTCAAAAATAACTTTTGATCTGATCATATATAGCCTAAACAAGTCATGGGTCTGAGTGCTGTTATTGGATAATGTTGTATTGGAGATTAATCCTAATAAACATGCTGCTATAATTAAAACCATTACATTAAATACATTTAAAACAGTGTATTTCAATTCAGCAGGGTGCAGATCCTCCTTTATGTCAGACTGAGCAGCGCGGACACTCGCTCACCTCAGCCCTACCATATGTCGTTATTATGAGAAAAATATGTCGTTATTACGAGAAAAATATGTCGTTTTAACGAGAAACATATGTCCTTTTAACGAGAAAAGATGTCGTTATTACGAGAAAGATGTCGTTATTACGAGACGGTTTTAACGAGAAAAGATGTCGTTATTACGAGAAAGATGTCGTTATTACGAGAAAATATGTCGTTTTAACGAGAAAGATGTCGTTATTACGAGAAAATATGTCGTTTAACGAGAAAAGATGTCGTTATTACGAGAAAAGATGTCGGTTAACGAGAAAAGATGTCGTTATTACGAGAAAGATCTCGTTATAACGAGAAAGATCTCGTTATTACGAGAAAGATCTCGTTATAACGAGAAAGATCTCGTTATAACGAGAAAGATCTCGTTATTACGAGAAAATATCTCGTTATAACGACATAATTGAGTGGAAAAAATATTACGTGGATGGCAGCATTACGTCACCGTATTGACTAAACTGTTTGCTTTGTTAATTAGGTTGTTTACATTGATGATTGTTCATATCTCAATAAAAGAGTTCTGGAGAACCGGTTATATTTGCTGAAGTTGAGCTCATGTTTTGTTCTTGTTTCTGATCGTAGTCATTGTGTGTTTAAGAAAATTCCTTCTCAAATAACAAGCTCTTACTGTGGATCTGCTTGTCATTTGATATATTAGAATTACCAGTGTCCTATTTCACACCCACTTTCACTCTCTACATCTCTCACAGTTAACTACACTTTATAGGCATAACTAGACAGAACTCTTAAAAATACATGCACATAGTTTTATGTTCTGATCTGAACGTTTTTTTTCTCTCCTCTCTCAGGCAGTGCAGAAGGAGACATCAATTTTCCTCCTCAAGAGTGAACTGTGCTTCCTCATTCCCAGTCTCATATCCGCGCTGCTCCTGGTGTCTTACAGTGACCACCGCGGACGCAAAGTTGCCATCGTTCCTCCTCTGGTGGGCGACGCTCTGTTCGCGCTCTGCTATGTTTTGGTCAGCAGATTCTCCTTCAGTCTCAGTTACCTGCTAGCTGCCTCCTTCTTCTCAGGCCTGATGGGCGGCCCCACCACTCTGATCGGCGGATGCTTCGCTTATGTGGCCGACCTCTGCGGAAAAGATCCGGAAGGACAGAAGACTGTCCGAATGGCTCGGCTGGACATGATTTTAGGGGTTTGGACTGGCTTAGCGTCTCTGTGCACTGGATTCTACATCAAAGCGGCTGGCTTCACCTGGCCCTTCCTCACTGTGGTCTTTCTGCATCTGATAAACCTCTTCTATGTGCTGGTGGTCCTGAAGGAGTCCCTGGTTCTTCCAAACCCCAATCTGTCTTCGTCCGGCCCCTCAGCTGTCGAAGCGCCTCGACTGCGCCAGTCTCAAACTCTTACCGCCCGTCTGCAGGGCGTCTACCTGCTCTTTGCGGCCTCTAAACGGAGAAGGAATGTAGTGCTGTTGCTTATGCTGGCTGTTTTTGCCTTTTTCAGGGTGATTATGATAATTTTCCATCAACAGGGAAGTATAATGTTTTGTGCCTCTAGTGGCACCAAACGGAATTGCACATATTAAGAAATAATGGATACTTCCAACAAGTTACATTGACAGGTTACATTACAAGCCTTCTTAATTTGATACATCGGAATTCACTTAAAAATATGAATGGACAATTATACATAACTCACAGTGTGATTATAATTGAGCCTATTTCTCATGATTGGACCTTTTATATTTCGCAATTTATAGTTTACAAATATTTAAATATAGAAAAAAATATGAACACTGAAAAATATGTAAAATTAAATAAATAAGAATCAGGCTTAAAATAGACCTGTATACACTACCATTCAAAAGTTTAGGGTCAGTAATTATTTCTACTTGTATTTATTTTGATAGAGAGAGCTTTTATTCAGCAAAAATCTATTAAAAATATTTTTTTTAATTGACAGTAAAGACATTTATAACTTGTCAAAATATTTATATTTCAAGTAAATACCACTATTTTAATAAACTTTCTATTATTCCAAGAATCCAGATTTTTTTATCATTATTAACAGACCAACCATAATTACAAAGATGAGCAGACCAGCTCTTTCCAACTTTTATAATAATATTTTTTTCTTGAGCAGAAAATCAGCATATTAAAATAATTCCTGAATGGTCATTATCATATGTGATCATGTGACTCTGAAAAATTACTCTAGTAATGATGCAAAAAATCCAGCTTCGACAACACAAGAATAGATATTAAAATATTATATAAAATCAGTTATTTTAGATTTTGATAATATGTTATAATATTACTGCTTTTACTGTATTTTTATGTAGTCTCATGGTGAGATATATATATGAGATTGGCAACTTATACACACACACACACACACACGTGTGTGTATATATATATATATATATATATATATATATATGTGTCATATAACTTACCGATCCCAGACTTTTGAAGTGGTGTATATAAAAGTAAATGTAAAATACTGTATCATTGTACTATACTGGCTTCAATTACTCTTTTTTCATTAAAATATGTTATTTTTATTATTAATAATATGTATAATTATTATTTATATTTATTATAAAATATTGTATAGATTTAATAATACTATTTTTATTTATAATAAAATTTAAATATTTGAATAAATAAAATTAGGCAGGAATTAGGAGGAATTATCCCCAGTATAAGAACTATGATTATTATTATTTCATTGATTATCATTGTTATTATTCTTGTGTCCTTCACAGGTAGCCCTGCAGGGTGGCTTGTCCATCTTCATCTTGTATGAGCTGAACACTCCTCTGTGTTGGAGTGAGGTGTTGGTGGGTTATGGTTCGGCTCTCTCCTCTCTCATCTATCTGGGGAGTTTTGCCGGTGTGGCGCTGCTGTCCCGCTGTCTGCCTGATGCCTACATCATCCTGCTGGGGCTGACATCTGTGGCAGCCGGCCTCATCATGGCAGCGTTTGCAAAGTCTACCCTGCTCATGCTCCTGGGTAAGACTGAATTTGGGCATTTATGGAGTTTCCGGGTGGCTGGATGGTCTATTTTCAGGTGGAACTATGATTTATGTTTTATTCATTTCAGTGAGGTTGCCTTTGCTGCTGTCCATCATGCCAACACCTGTCCTACGATCCATGATGTCCAAAATGGTGTCTGGATCTGAGCAAGGTAAGAATCTCAATAGAATAGAATTATATTTCATTTAATTTGTTCGTTTTTTTGTTCATTTCAAGCAAACAAATTCATGTGTTCCCAAAAAATAGAACATTCCAAATTCACATGAACTCTTGAATTATTGATGGCTGTGTAAGGTTGTTCCTTGTGGCTGTGTGTTTGTGTACAGGTGCCTTGTTTGCGTGTGTAGCCTTTGTGGAGATGTTGAGCGTTGGTGTTTCATTTACAATGTTCAGCAGCATCTATGCAGCCACTCTCTCCTGGTTCTCCGGGTTTAATTTCCTGCTGGCTGCAGGCCTAACTCTCATACCAGCCACCCTGACCTGGTGAGTAGCCCACCTATATATACTTCCTAAACTTGTGAAAGCATCTGTATTTATTAAAGATCTATTTTAGACATTATCATCATTCTATTATTTATGTCAACCCAAATCTGTATGCTGTTGTTTTTGTCTATTGAACATAAATGTTAAAATATGAAGAATTATTACACAGCTCCTTTTATATAATGGCAGTTCATATAAAATGTACAAAAAGAATCAGCGTCCTTTTCCACACTATTTTTTCATTTATTTAAGTCACACCATTTTGAAAAGTGACTGATTTATTCAAAGCCAATAGCAATCGAGTAAGGACTGTGTGTAAGGTTGGTTGAACGAGACATTCTTTGGTTTGTAGCAGAATGTGTAATACAGTATAACACATACACACAATAAAGCACACTTTATCGTCATCTACTGGAATAACGATGTAGAGTAACCTGACAAGATTGATAATGTTAATTTAATTACTTTTCCTTTTAAAAGTAAAGTAAGGGATTAATCTTAATTTTTTGTTATTTATTTAGTTACTTCTCGTGAACTTGCATTAAATGCTGTATAGGCTATAGAACGATTCGGTATAAAACAATAGTCGATTTAAGACCAAAATGTAACATCTAATGTTATAATGTTTAAGTTTATTACATAATAACATTAAGTTTGTAATGTTGCCTTCTTAAAATACTTAAGTCAGTTGAAGAATATATTTAATTTTATATTATTTGTTTAAACAAATTAAAGGAACAGTTTCATGACTATCCCTGTATTGTTCAGCTGGTTAAGAAAGTATTTAGTAATAAGTAATGCAATACATTTTAGAGATTAAGACCATTTTCAAATAAACTTTTGAAGATTAGTAATTATTTTTAGTGGTTATCTAACCACCACTAAAAAGGTAGTCCATGTGACCTGTGCATATATAATACTTTCTGAAGCTAAAGTACTAACTGAATCTAATGCAAACCTAATGATCATTCTAAGGGCAGTAAGTGCTAATAATTCCCAAATGTTGCTATTATGTTTCATCATTTAAAGTTGTCACAGATGTAACACTTTTACACATATTTTCCCCTTAGTGTTCTTCTTCGTCTCCGTCTGGATGTGCATGAGGAATCCATCATACTGACAGAAGAGAGCATGGAAAGCCACACAGAAATCTTTGAACTACCACCATAACATGGGCACTGGGAGCTCTTTGGAACAATAGTGCCCTCCAGTGGAAAGTTAGAAAATACAGAGAAGTGAAACATCTTTTGAATGATCTTCCCACCCCTATCCGGAATGCTGGATCACTGTCAATCTACAAGCAACAACTGAAAACTAATCTCTTTCGACACTGCTTGACTTCATCATAAACTAAAAAAACTATATAAAAAAAAAATAACTATTTGTCTCTTTCTCTCCTTCCCTTGCTATCTTGTACTTATTTGAACAATGCCTGAGACTTGGTATTATAAGTACTTCCTCTGTCTGTTTGCCTCTTCAAGATGAATCGCTTCATGTATTTCCCAATTGTAAGTCGCTTTGGATAAACGCGTCTGCAAAATGACTAAACGTAAACATCTGGAACCAAGAACTCTGCTGTGTGTAAACATTCTTGGTTTATTTTTGTGCACTAAATGAATGGTTGGGTTGTTTATGGTTATAAAGAACAGTTGAAAGACATTGTCATTAACATAGGTGAAAATGACTATAAATATTTTAAATATACTTTTTATTGTAGTTTATTTAATTTCATGCATACTTATTGTATATAATATAAAATTGGCATTTGAAAGTTGTTACACTTTGATATATGTTCTAAAATATGATATTGTATTTTGTTATAAATAAATCATTTGTAAACCTTGTCACTCTTTCTCGTAAAAGATAAATGACATGAAAAACATGACGAATAAGAAGAAAATCATGTACAATTTCTAAATGAATGGCTTGCGAGCATCTGCACACTTTGTGAATATTCAGCGATCATTTCTTCATGAAGTGGCTTATGATGTCCATGGGCAGAGGGAAGATGATGGTGGAGTTCTTCTCGGCTGCGATGGTGCTGAGGGTTTGGAGGTATCTGAGCTGAAGGCCGGATGGAGACTCTGAGATCACCAGAGACGCCTCCTTCAGAGCTCTGGATGCATTCATCTCACCCTCTGCTGCAATAACCTACATTATCACAAACCATTATATTAGGGTGTGATAACACAAATTGTACATTAACTGTGCTGTATTTTATTTTTGACCATTACAGTACATTTAGACATACATTAGTAATGTATGGCAGTAATACTCACCTTCGCTCTGGCCTCACGGGTCGCCTCTGCCTCTGCCGCCATTGCTCTCTGCAGCTGCTGTGGCAGTTTAACATCTTTAATCTCCACCCGCTCCACCTTGATTCCCCATGAATCTGTGGCCTCATCTAGAGTCATCTGAAGCAGGGAGGAGAATTATAGAGCTACTATCTGACATGCAATAATATTCTTGATGCACAAGCAGGAATGCCTAATTTACCTGTTTTTCACTATCACACTCACCTGCATGCTTTGGGAGATGCTTTCTCGATCAGAAAGGACCTCGGACAGGTTCTTGGTGCCCAGAACGTTCCTCAAGGTGGTCTGGGCCAATAGGCGAGTGGAGTAATCTGCATTAGACACGTTTGCCACTGAGGCAACAGGGTCACTTACACGGAAGTACACAACACCATCCACAGAAACGGTCACTGAGTCTTTGGTCAAGATCTAAATGCAAACAAAAACAAGACCGATATTTCAGGAACAAAACAAGTGACAGTCTTGATGAGTAGAGTAAATCATGTAGTCCTTTATGCTATTCATTAAAAAACATTGACTCATTCACAAACTAAAATAATACAAGTTATGCACATAAGTATGCATAATAAATCATTATTAATAAAAGAATAAGAAATTAAACAGAAACACTGCACAGCAGTTAAACAAATTACATTACATTGTAACATAGAACATAACATTAACATTGTGTTTTTATAGAAGGCTATATGTTGTTTCCCTTCTGTGCATAGGCTGCATGAATGTCATAAACATGGTGTAGGGGACAACCATTGCTGCTGTCAATGCTGTTTTCATAACAACTAGCATAGCCTACATCCCTTTGTCTTGTAGATTAATTAGCCTAGTGTATTTATAGGGTAGATATTAATGATCGTTTGAAGCATATTGTGTTTTATAAGCAGTGGAAAAAGCATGTATTTGACCGAAATTTCCAGTATTGTCAGCAAACTGCACGTAGGCTATAGCGCGGTTAATCTTTATATGATTGTCAACCAATGGGATGCTACATTTTATTATTTTCTTTTTTCTTCGCCGGAGCCACCTGACTCTTCTCCTTCCATTTCGACCACCTAGATTCAACTTCTGGCGTCTACTACTTGCGCAGAAATCTACAGTACAACCAAAGAGTATAGAATACCAAGAGGCAAAACTCTGATGCTTTTTGGGTAACAGCCACTAGGTGGCGCTTCGGTAGCGCGGCCGCCATTTTGGACTGAAAATTCCAACTCAACAACGTTACAGATATAACTTTATAGAAATAAACAGAATAACAATGAAAGAGAAGTCAAAGTCGAATAAAAAACGCAATGTTGGGCAATCCACCGCAAAAACGATCAATGTGACAGTAAAAATATTTCATTTTCATCGTTTTCTCAAAAGACTGACAGGTAAAAGTGTAAACATATTGTGTGTTTTGAAGTGGGACCTAGCACTGTCTTATTCACCTGCTAACTTTAACTGTTTTTAGTCGTAAATCATTTTAGGAACTGCAGGTCCTAGCCATAGAATCCATAATAATGATTTATATGGATATGCCACTAAGTTAGAATGAGCTTATGCAACTTTACACATTTAAAATTACTTACTATATTATTATTTACTATTAACGTTAACGTTACTAGCCTACGTTTTAATCCCCTGAACACATAAAATATTGATGTGATTATTTAAATAACTAGATTTGGGCCATACAAATTACGGGAGTTTCCCGGGAGAAATAGCAAACAGGAGGGCTCCCGGGGGAAAACAGGAGTGTTGACAGGTATGCAGCAGCACACAAACATGCCAAATCTAAAAAAAATTAAGTATTACAATGTAAAAGATTATTATTGTGTAGGGTACATAAATATAAAATTGCCTGCCTGTCATAATGGATATTCATCGCATATATCAGAATAAGGCTACCTATTTGATAGCGCATGAGCAGCTCCGTTTCCTCTCTGGAGAGTGGAGACTCTTTCAGTCTTTGCTCTTGCAAATTACGCCATGTAAATAGCGAATCTGCCATGGCGCAAGCTCAACTGGCTCTTAAAGGGAATGGTAGACGAGACTCTGATTAGTTTAATGCACTTTATGTCCAAAACACACCCATTACTCATTAAGAGAATAGGGACAACCCTTTTAGACCATGGGCCATCCACTGTTTTTCCCATACTAGCAAAATTGGATTCGGACACGCCCTAGTGCACCTGCGCAGTGCGCTTTAGACCAAGCACTTAGATTGTTAAAATAGGGCCCTATATGAGTGAGTCGTTTAATCATTTACTGAAGAAAAACACTGATGGAAAGGTGAAGTCTTCATGAGTGACTAATTTACTTCAGGCTGAATTAAAATAGAATATTAGCATTCTGTTTATACTAGCATTGCTATTTCTCCCATATATTTATGTGGCACAAATAGTAGTACTCTTTAATATGTTATTCCGAATTCAGCCTCACTTTTGTCATTCAAAAACACTGATTCATTCAAGAAGGAAACGACTGTTATCATGATCAAGTCATTGAATCATTCACGGAAATAATTTGTTCGAAAACACAGGAACGAAACGCTAATTACTTAGAGAGCAGCAGTTGATTCAGCTTTGACTTCGCTTGCTGGACAAATTCAGATGTTGAATGTAAGTTACTCAACATTAACTTCTGGTTTATTGCGTGTTTATTGTTAGTTTACCTCCTGGGGAGGGATGTCAAATGAGACGGTTCGAAGATCCACTTTAACAAACGAGTCCGTGCAGGGGATGAGGAAGAAGATACCTAGACACAAGTAAAAATGTTTTATTAAAGTTATATTTGTTATAACATGATCTGTCAAACATTATTGATTCGTTATTTGAACTAAACTGACTCCTTGTACAGGATTTAGTTAGTTGGCTAAGTTATGTCACATTTATTGTTATAAGAACAAGTTCTGTGAATGTCCTTAGGTAACACCATCTGTTGATGTGCCTTTGACAACAGATGGTGTTACCTAAATATTTGTTTAGCTTTAACCTACTAATCGAAATATTACCTGGTCCTTTGGCTTTTCGGGCTGTTATCCGCCCCAGTCTAAATATGACAGCACGCTCATACTCTTTCACAATCTATAAAACAGTTATCAAACATATTAAGTGAACAGCAACTGCAAGTGTAAAACATTCAGGCATTGATGTAACTTCCTGTTAAAATGCAAGGCTTGGTATTTAGTTGTATTGTTTTTTCAAATTAATAATTATAATTGTAGTCAAATGAATAAAAATGGCCATATTCAAATAATAATTTGAGTTCAAATTTGTATATATTTATTGATAAACTTTAAAATATAAATGGAAATAAAAATATAAAAATAAATGTAAAATAGTAATGAAAACTACTAAAATGATACTAAATTAACACCGGTCCCTGAGAGCCTATAATATTTTTCAGGATTATGTGTTTTGTTTGTCCTATTGTGGTTCATACCTTAATGCTTATGAAAAGGCTGATCGGAAATATCAAGATGGAGAAAAATGCAGAGATAATCACAATGATCCATCCACAGCAGCCCAGACCCCCGTTATTTTCACCTGCAACCACAGAAAACGGTGTCGTTCTCAAAAACAGCACATGACTAAAGGTTAAACAGGCCAAATGGTTAAGCTGTGTGAAAGAACTCAGTGCTAATCACATGTTTCATCCAATGCGTACGGCATGTGATTTGATGCTTCACATGGAAGTTATAAATTTGCTAAAGGCAAGTGTCTTGTGGAAAATCTGAACCATGTGATTTCCAGATTCTTTCCACATCCTAGTTTCACTTCATTTTTGGATGACCACCAAAACAAATAATACTAATTAAATACATTTAAAATACATAAAAATTGTGTATAGTTTAGGTTCTGTGGCTGTCACTTTTTTCACCATGGTAGCCTTTTTGAGGTTTCTTTAGTCTTGCCGTTACTATCCTGTTAGATATTGCGACATATCATATGTAACACCATTAACTTCAAGCTTAGTTAACCTTTCTTTGGTTCAGATTATAGGCTGAACAATTTCTCACTAGGAATATTAAAAATAACACAAACAGCTAGTTGACTTCATACATGTACTGTATATTTATTTCTTCCTCTTTCCTCGTGCAGGTACAATCGTGATCTGGTGTGGAAAATTGACTGCTTTGCAATCCAAACACTAATGCAAATGACAAATCTAACTGATCATAGTTGGAACAATACAACCTCAAATCGACCTCAACACACAAGTCCTGTTGTAGTTTTAGAAGACAAATAGCATATTATACTCTCAGCGAATCACATGTTAAAGTCCAATGTTCAGAGACAAAAGGTTTAGAGTAAAAAAGGTGAGATCATCTTACTGATTAGATTCTGCTTGCTCTGGACTCCGCGTTCCATCTCAGACTCCATGTCCATGTGGGTTTGTTGCTACTCGAGATGTGTAGAAGACTGCACTGGCTTTGTGGATAACAAAGATATATTTGTACTGCAAAAGCACTTCCTATGAAGGGTGTGGCCTTGTCTACAATGCAATTAGAAGATCATTTACACACTCTAATGGTCTTATGTCACCGACCGTTATGCAATATGGAAGCAGTTATGATTGTAATTTCTCTGAAACACATCCACTGCGTTTGCTTTAGGACAAGATGTTTTATTCTTCAAATAGCCAGCGCGCTTCTCTCTATATAGATTTCCAACTGGTTTTTAAAAACATTTGATTGTTTTACTTAGTAAAACTAATAAACCAGTAAATTATAAAACAGTCTGGTAGCTAGATCAGTATAAGAATTCAGTTCTTTCAACCTGCATATCAGTAAAGCATGATTATATATATATATATATATATATATATATATATTGCTGCTAAACTATAGGATATTTTGAGGCTAAATTGTTTTTAAATATAATAGAATTTTGATGCATTATTATTTATAACTATATAAATATTTTGTATTGCCTATACATAGTGAATTTCACTATGAAGCCATTTCATTCATGGCTTACATGCAATAAACTCATAGTATTGCATAATGTCAAGTTAGTGAACAAAGGGTCAAGTGGAAACTAGTAATTGCAGGAGTCTCGTGATTCATGACGTGAAAAAGATTAAAGTGGTGATTTCACTCCTTCTACGTGACAAAGTATGGGCAGGGTAAACCAATGTCAAAAATAATCTGAAATACATTTTAGAACAGTTCTCCAAAAAAGTTCTCCGGCAAAGGCCTCAATATGGACTTTTCCACGCTTTCTCTAATAATCAAAAAGGGGAAATCAGTAATACAACACAAACGTCCTTTTAACACATTATGTATAGTAAATTAATATCGCTGTTCTATTTCAAAATAAACTGGTATCAATGGAATGGAACGTTTTGAATTTGGTTTTGTTTTTCTGTAGTGACTGCCTACGTTGCGTCTCATTTTAGAAAGCTGCTTTGGGTTCTGTGGTCATTCTGGAAAGTCCTGAGCAGGTGAAAGGTGAAGTGACATTCACTGCTAACCAAAAAATCTGAATAAAAACAAGATAATCTAAGAAAAGAACTTTTATTTCATGATGCTGTTAGAACATACTAGACTAAACCTACCATATTCTTTATTATATATAATGAACATAAACGTGATTTTGCATACATGCAAAATTCATGGTTCTGACCTTAATATCAGCAACGCTGCACAACTGTAAAATTTGTAAAACTAAAGTCACTTTGGAGTTGCAAAGCAGCTTAGGAAAATAATAAGAATAAAAGAACAAACAAACAGAACAACTACAGTACAAAGAGCAAACACCTAATTTAGCCAGTCTCAAATGGTATTTACATGTACAGTATTTGACAGACATTTGAAGAAAGGGTCAGTTAAGTCACTAATTTCATGATACAGGGGAAAACAGTTTAGTAAAATTTAGACACCCACGCTATTAACATTTTTGCTCTACTGGTGTATATTTAAAATTAATTTTAGTATTAATTTTTAAATGATGATGCTTAAACAGAGTTAAGCCCTACTACAACCCCTCCACCCCCCCAAAGAAATACTAAATAATAGTATTAATTTCATTCAAATACATCTAACAAACAGCCCAGCCCTCAAAAGTCAATAAAAATTATGTTCTACTAATGCAGAGCTCTAAACCACAAGCTTGTCTTGATAAGAGACATTAGTGACTTCTACAGGAAATTATTGGAGAGTAGAGCTGCCACATACGTTTTTGAATTTACCCATGATTGCATTATGACACACCTTTTTCCATCACTAAAATCCACAATGTACATCATTGTTTACACATACTACACACACTAGGTGGCATAGTTTTTGATATGCCTGCCCTCTGTAACTCACAATGAGTTACTGCCAGCCCAGTGGCGGATGTAGGCCTGGCTGCAGAGAGAAGCTCGAGCCAGCGGCTGCAGGGTAGTTTGTGAATCCATTCGGCTGGGGAGGGTAACTGTCAAGCGCTGATGCAGAGTGAGCCTGCAATCACACACACAAAACAAACATTAACATTTGCATAGAGTAGCAAACTCTTCTAAAATATCTTGTTCGTAATCATAATAGCAGGCATAATAATAACAACATCCAAATACCTGCAAAAGAGCAGATTGCATGGCGGAGTTGTGAAGACCGGAGAGGGCAGCAGGAGATGCTGTCGTGGAGAAGCTGGGCATCCCTGGGGGGAATGACAGCAACCCTGGGAAAGCTGCACCTCCAGGGGCCTGGAGACTACCAGTTAGCCTGAGTAACACATTAAGCAACATTGCATAGACCTATTAATAATGCAGTTATAATGATTATCTTACTAACATAGATAGATTTCACCTGTTTACTTAGTTTCACAATAATCTGTAATACTAAATTCAAAGGCAACCGTGCTATCTGAAAAGCTATCACACACGTGCTCACAACAATAACACTTTTGACAGCAATAATTCATATGTTATATGCTGCTGACAGATTTGGTATCTAAACTTCAAGTTAATCAGCCATTTGACCATAAAATATTTTTGTGACTATGGTTTGCTTTTGACAGTTATGACTATTTTTTTCCATATCTTCGAGGAACACATACCACTGATAAAATGAAGAATAGAAAATATAGACTTTAGACTTTGCAGAGCATTTCAACTGGAAAATGTTTGACATAACCAGTTCAAGAGCCAGGTGACCTGCCTTGCTGACTACTACCTACATAGCCCTTTTAAGGCAGAATCCTGAGACAAAACGTCAAGTTACTTAATACTCATTTGATTCCAATAGGTTTTCCCATTACCATGTTGCTAAGCTTTCAGTACAATTAAATATGCATTAAAATACATAACACAAGCAGTGAATAAAACAGTCCATAAGTGATTCAACTGAACTGTAGTTATTGATACTTTTTTCAATATTAAATGAAATATACACAAGCATAATTATGCTTCCTATATTTTAGAGAAGCCCTTCTGTTGTGCACCTATAATGCTGGCTAAGTAGGCAGCTCACTAGGTTTTGAAACTTATTTCCATAGACAATTCAGATTATACATAATAGTTTAGCACAGTGGTGCTCAGTGCCGTTCCTGGTGATCTACCTTCCAGCATAGTTCAACTCCAGCCATGCTCCAACACAACTGAACCATCTTATTAAGATTTTCAGGAGCACTTCGTAATTACAGACAGATGAACTGAATTATGCAGGTAGGCAAATCTTTAGGAACAGGATTGGGCACCCCTAGTTTAGCATTTTCTGCTTATTTTAAATAAGGGTAACCAACTCTGCTCCTGAAGGGCTTCCATCCTGCAGAGTTTAGCACCAACCTTTTTTAAATACACCTGAATCAATGAATCAAATCCTAATAAACTGGTCTCAGGATTTCTTCAAAATAACAGGCAGGTGTGTTGGAGCAAGTGGGTTGGAATTGGAGTCTGCAGGAAGGTAGTCCTCCAGGAGCAGAGTTCGCTACCCCTGCCCTAAATCAACCCTAGAATAGTATAATCAAACTTCTCTGCTTTTTAATACTTCATGAAGTCATGCAACATAATAAAAATAAATAAAAAAAAAAGATTTACCCAGCCTGGCCAACAAGGGCGGGGTTGAAGTTAGAGCTGAATGCAGAGGCGAATCCAGGAAGCACAGGAGAAGAGGAGGGGACTCTTGCTGCTGCTGCAGCCGCAGCTGCTGCGACTGCTGCTGCCTGGAGAGGTGCAACGGTGGCTACTGAGGAAGAGGCTCCTGAAAGCCCCATTAAGGAGGACAGCACTGGACTACCTGCTACAGTGGGCCCTGAGCCTCCAAAACCTGGGAAAGCAGGGTTTGGGCCAGGAGGAAGACCCGGGAACATAGAGGGAGCTGTGGTCAATCCCAGGCCAAAGGGGGAGGTTGTGGTAGTGCTAGAGTGAGCCAGGCCAGAATATACAGATGAGACTGGAGGAGTAGGAGTGGATGGAGTGGAAATGGAGGAATGGGTTCCAGGGAAAGGAGACATTACTGGAAAATGAGGAGCAGGGCTGCTTCCAGATTGAGAACCCAGAGCTGAGCAAAGACTGTGGAGTCCGGCTACACCAGCAGTGCTGGGTAAAGAAGATTGTGGCGAGGCAGCACCATGGGCCATGCCCATGGGTCGGGCAAGAACAGCAGAGTTAGGCATTACTAGAGAGCTAAGAGAAGGGGTGCCAGAGCGGGAGGGACCTTTGAAAGTGGAAGGAACAGGACTGTTGCTTCCACTACCTCCACCGTGCCGGGCCATGGAGCTGGCATGTTGCTCGTTAAACAAAGCTCCAGCAGGGCTACTCATGGCTACCTGGGAGGACAGTCCAGGAGAGGGCTTAGGACTTGGAGCTGCAGGTGCACCTTGCATGTTGGGAGTAGAGCGTCCAGGAGTGAGAGCAGACATCCCTGAGGGTGAGTAACTATGAATAACCGAATGTGACTGGGTAGAGGGAGAGCCAGGGAGTGAAAGTGCTGACTGGGAATCTGAGGAAGGTGGGTAACCCTTCATTGAGTGTAATCCCATAGCTCCATGAGGAGTAGATGTGAGTCCACCAGAAGGTGTTTCTGAGCGGGGTGCACCGTGGAATGGAGAAGGAGGGATGCTTGTACTTGGCCCGGGTGTTCCACAGGGTGTTCCAGATGGGGTATGACTTTTGATGACGGAAGGAGTGTTTCGACCAGAAGGGGGCATGCCAGGGAACGGAGAAGGAACTGGTGTGGTGTGGCCACTGGAGTTTGAGGAAACTTGGGGAGAGCCAGCTGGGAGAAGAGGCCCTTTGATGACTGAGGGTGAGGGGGCAGGAGAAAGGGAGGGGGTTACAAGGTTTTGGGATGGGACCATGCCAGGAAAAACCGGAGTGATTGGTGTGGTAGAATGAGGCTGGGAGGTGACTGGAGTAGATGCTGTGGAGTTATGAGGAGAGATAGCAGGTGTGCCAGAAATGTTGGAGGTTGGATTTTGTTGACTGACAGGGCGGCAGTAACCTGAAAATATGAGACAATAAGCACAATTAAATATTAAAAAGAAGAAAGCCCTATGAAATGACAAAGACAAAGGTATCATGTGCATTTAAGTTGATTAGTGTAGGATTTTAAAGGCGCATTAGAAAGAAAGAGAAAGAATTCAGGAAATCTCCCAATCCTCTAGTTGCACCATAAGATGCATAATGCAGCAGAGCAAGCATTCACGGTCTAAACATGGACTGTTAATATATGACATAGCGCCCTCTTGTGATAAAATTAGTTAGGAAAAGTTGTTGTTGCTAACCTATATTAAAGAATTTTCTGGGTTCAACAGAAAATGTAAACTTGTCCACTAGGTCCCCAAAATACTTTCAAATATTTGTGACAAGATACATAAGAAGAACCTTTCACAATAAGAAAAGTCTAATGTTGATTTCAGGCATTTTACTAAGTCAAAGTCTAAAACATTAATCTCACCACAAAGTTTTAAATAAAATTTAATTTTTGCACATTTGTGCTCTCAAAGTGAATAGTGTAGTTTACTTATATTGCAAGTGCCTTAAAGTAAAACTTTTTTAAGAACATTACATTCACACAAAGACAGAACTGGAAAATCCAATATAATACGCATTCTAGAATATGTGATCTCTATTATTATTCGTGGCATATGAAATGACCTTTTTAGCTCATATAGATCAGTAAAGAAAGCCCGGAGAGAGTTTTAAGCATGATCAAATTGCATGCTATAGGTGCCGCAGGCAGATTTAGAGCATGCCGTGGTGAGGTAGCATCTACAGATAGCATTGCAGTCACAGCTGTTAAAGGCAGCACACAGTGCTAGCAACTGCACGTTGTACCTGCCGAATTGGGAGTGGCTCGGTAGGCTGGGGGTGGCACACTGGCGGTGATGACCCCACCCACTGACACCAGACCTGCGTTGTTGTACGCACCTGGGCAGCATCCGGAGAAGAGGATAAGAAAATTCTGATTCCAGTCCCCCATATTAACTTTCATATTGCACACAGACACATTGCTGGCATATGCATGGTCTACTGTTTCTTGTACATTAGGGAGATTATTACCATACAATTTATTCTTGATAATTGTATTCTAATCTGAAGGAAAGAGTCTTACTTGGAGCGATGGTTGCATGTGGCCTACATGGTGGGATAGGGTATGGCACAGGCCTGTGTGGATTGTACGTTGATGGTGACTAGTGGGTAAAGAGAGAAAAGGATGTAATAAGATGTGTTGACTATTCAAAATGACATGATGAGATTCTTAGCCATTAATGAACTATCAGAAACATTCAAAGAACAAATATCTTTAGGCAGTAATTCCTGTCCAATAAAACATACCGGTTTGCTTGGTCCAAGGATGCGTGCAGCAATGCCCCTTCCATCCAGGGTTGCATCGTCTCCATCCTTTTTGGCAGGCAATCCCTTAAACGTTCCAATAAAAGCCAAATTAATTTTAAAGAATGAAACAATATGCATTTATAAGGTATTTTATATATTTATTAAGTGAAGAAACTTACAGGGAATGTTCCAGTGACCTGGCTGGGTTTGCCTTTGGGGTAAGGGTTGCCTGGGATCATCCCACAGGATGAAATCATCGCCACTGGAGCTTTACATCCCACCTTACACACCTAAACAAATTACAGACATGTACTGCATTTAAATCCCCATTCATTCAATATAGCCTACACTTGGCCATAATGTACAGTTTGTAAATTCACACGAACAAGTTCGTTTTACCTGCTCTAGGATTCTTCTTGCATGCTTCCGCTCAGCGAGGTGAGTACGGAAGGCATCCTCCACGGGACGGTAATTTTGGGCATCAGAAATATTTCTGTATAGTATACATTACATATTGCATTGTCGCATTATATTTAATTTGTTTGGATATTTACTGATGTGCATAATTTCTGTAGTGTAACTTACAGAGCAATGAGTTCTAGTACAATAATTCTGTCTTTGAGAATGTGAAACAATTAAGGATGTTTGCAACCTTCGTTGTGGGAATTGCAACCATTTTCTGGAGGAAAAAAACATTATCAGTTAAATGAACTCATTTAGCTCAACCAACAAGATTGCATTTGAATGGAATCAATAAGAAACAGAATCCTTACATGTTGCAAGGCTTTGACTGCCTTTACTTGTGGCTCCGCCCAGGAGAAGTATTTCAAAATGTCAATCACCTGAGGAAGGAAGTTTGACAGGTAAGTATACAAGTTACAGCAGCATTAGTTATCTAACGTTACTGTTACTACATCAACATACCTGTTCACAGGAGAAATACCCATGAACCTGCTCGATAGCTTTGACTCGCTGATCTGTCAAAACACACTTCAGAACAAACACAAATTACAGTTTTAATATTATCATCTGTTGCTTATTTAATAACCATAATCGGCCAAACTGATCACAGCTGCCTCTTCACAGAAAATACGAGACGACCTATATTACACAGCAAATATAAATGATACCTTTCTAATTTCGTCCAAGACGATATCAAAGGATTTCTTGTCCATCATCTCTGTCGATGCTCTGATCACTGTATTGATTACCAATTCCTCCTACAGCATCTCAATGACGAGCCTTCATTCACCTGCTGATGGGATACTTCATGCAGTTGTCTTGTTACACTTATTCACAATCAATATTTGGATTCGTCCACTTTTTGCTAATTATCTATCCTTTTAGTGAACCCAGAACTATTTCGGAGAGTTTCAGCAGGCACAAGAAAAGGCTGGCGGTCTCTTTAAGTTCAGGCTGGCATCATGACATGAGGAACAATAGTCCAGTGCTAAATCCACACAAACTTCTCAAATGCACCATTCTTCACATATATGCATGTCTTTTATCATGTTTGCACGAGTAAAAATTCTGACGTGATTGAAGATCATAGTTTACGGGCTAGTTTTGTTTGTTTTGATTGATCGTCGCTGTTTGTTGGGGTTTAGCAGAGATGCTAAGGGCTGTAGTTCGTGTGCGACTTCCTTTGTCAGGACCCCGACATGAAAGAGACTGTTTCTAAATACGCCTCAAGAGGAGTTGACCATATCTCGAAATAAATGACTTTTTTCTAAACTATTTATAATATATTATCAAAAAAACGTATATTCATAGTAGATTTGTCATACTTTTTGACAATTCTGTGGTATCAATTTAGGTAGGTATCACATTCTCATAATGGGAACATTTAAATAAAATAGACATTATTACGTTTATTTATATTAATTTCTATAATACACATTAAAAGCAATACAGAGAGTGAAGTTCTGAATGGATTGTCGTATTTTTCAAACAGGCGCGTTCCCGACACCTAGGCGGAAGTAAACAGCTCCATGTAAAATATGCTCTAGTTCAGTTATTCACTTTTGTTTTATTATTTCGTTAAAAATGGACAGGTTTGTTTGGACAAATGGACTACTTGATATGAACGAAACGTTAGTAATTCAGCAAAGCGGAGTGAGACTTTACGATGGAGATGACAAGGTATTTTTTCGTAGATAGTTAACGTTAGTGTGGATTCAACTGAAAGTTATGAAATGACAACCATGTGGAAAATACTGACCTCACAATGATGTAAAAATTACAGCTAAACACATGTATATTTTAGATTGTTGTTTATTAATGCTGTTAGAGAGAGTTTGTAGAATTAGATATGTGGTAGTACAAAATACAGTAATGAGTTATGTATTACTTGAATAGATAATAATGCTCCATATTATCTTGTTTCCATATTGACAGGCTAAACTTAATGTGGGAGTCGTTCTTCTTAGCACCCACCGCCTTCTCTGGAGAGACCAGAAGAGTCATGTATGTCATCTCCAGTATCTTTTTACTTCCTTTTTATTGTCATGTCAATTTCTTTAAAAGTATGTCAACCTTTTCTCTCACTCTTAAATGTAGTTTTGCTTTAAATGAAGAACAATGTCTGAAACATCTCATGTCTCTTTAGGAATGCTGTATATGCATATCTTTGTCCCAGATCATATTCTTTGAGGAGCAAGCAGCCGGCATTGGAAAAAGGTGACTGCACTTTAACATCAGCATGCAATTAATGCATCTGACATGTGTAGCATGTTATAATAATACTATTAGAAACTACACCCCCTTTATTAATCTATTAAATAAAAATAAACTTTTACCTTTCCAACCCTGCAGTGCCAAGATTGTCATTCACCTGCATCCAGCCCCGGAAAATAAGGAGCCAGGCCCCTACCAGCACAGCAAGTACTCGTTTATAAAGCTGTCCTTCAAGGAACATGGGCAGATTGAGGTCAGTAACTGAAGGAGGGATGTCACAAATATTTCAACTGAGATGATGCTTAGATTAATTCTGCTTCCACGTACATAGAGCTTATCACTCACTAAATCTGGCTTAATACAGTTTGAGGCATGCACTATAAGCAGTCGTGACGTTTAGAGAGGAACGGAGCAGAAAAGAAAGGTGTAAATAACTGTTGTGTTTGGTGTGCAGTTTAACAGACGTCTAACTGAAGAGATGACTCAGAAACGATGGGAGAATACACCGGTCTCGCAGTCCATCCCCACAGGAACAGGACCTAAGGTTAGCGTATACTGAATCTTTGAATGATACATTAACAACTAAGTTTTGTTTTATTATTTCTGTTAATTTTTTTAATAATAACAAATTGTATTTTTTTTTGTATATATTTATGCATTGAACAGTTATTATAATTATCCAGTGATATTTTAGGATTTATATATATATATTTAATTATTTATATGATTTTATAACATGTATTAATATTTTGAATGATCCTTTATTATTATACTTTTATTTTTTGTTTGTTTTAGCAGTTGTGTTATGTACTTTTATTATTTTATGTAGTTTCATTTTAATATTTCTATAGAAATATAGGCTTTCAATTTAAATTATTTTTATTATTTTATTAAATCAGCTTTATTGTGTCAGTTTTACTTTGAGTAATTTTACTAAAAAAATTTAACTGAAATAAGAATTATTTGAATATTTCAACATCAATTTATTTATTACAATTAGTTGCCAAATAAACATTACAATTATTTTTTTCATCAAATATTATATTTATTTCAACTTTATGTTGCTAAAAATGATAATATTCAATAATAATTGTTTTAACTAACAATAACACTGTAGCAATAATATATATATATATATATATATATATATATATATATATATGGTTTTGTGAATAGCTGAATAATATAATCATTAGAAATGTATATTGTTTACAGTTACAATTTATTTAATTGATTTGATTAATTTGATTTTAATAAATTGCTAAAGCTTTTATGATTTCTTACCATATAAATAATTAAGTTGCATCAGCACCAGATACAACTGTCAGCTGTTCTTAATTGGAAAATGGCATTAATTATTTTAAATAAATATTCATACTGGTGGCTCTTTAAATAAATATAAATAAATATTCATACTAGCTGATCTGACGACACTTCAGAATAAAATAAATCTTTGGGAATTGCCTGTTAATTCTGTTTTGAATAAAAAAAGATGCAGTCTATTACAACCTCAAGGTGGCACTGTAATAATGCTGCTTCAACGTGCTATTCAAATATTTACAAAATATTGTTTTACCTTTTGATATGTTTTTGTATTATTATATACTATAGATATCTTGCAACATTTGTATAGCTGTTTTTTTGTTTGTATCTTGTAAAGAACAGGCCGTGGCCCTGAAGCAGTAATCCCTGGGCAAACCCTTTCCTTCCTGTTCCTTTGTTATATTTATTTCCATGTAGTTTTTTGTGTGTGTGTGTGCATGTTTAACAAAGAGCAATGCTCATTTTTTTTCTCTCCTGCTCTCTGTGGATCTGTAGGCAGGAAGAACACGTGCAGTGGGGATTGTGGGTATTGAACGGAAGTTGGAAGAGAAAAGAAAAGAGACAGATAAAAACATTTCTGAGGTAAGAAAGAGAAACAGACTGAGAGGTTGTCATATCTAACATACAGCGCTGGGAGACCAGCCTGAGATAATCAGGAAAGCTGTGGGTGACATGGCCCCCTTTTAAGGGGCCACTAATGTTGAAAGAAAGCGGGACCCTGTTTTTAATGCTAGATGACCTCATAGCTCTGATTAGCTTCCTGGCACAACTATAATGGAAGATAAAAAGAGTGCACCGCGGTGGGATATCCTGTTAGGTGTGGGGACACTTACAGGTGATTTCGGCCCTTGATAAAGAGGTGTTTTGGATATCATTTCTTTCATGTCTCTTTATAACATCTCTCTATTCTTTCAGGCCTTTGAGGATCTCAGTAAACTGATGGAAAAGGTCAGTCACTCAGTATGTCTGTGGGTCATCCTGTTACCCTTCACAATACAGCCATGGTCAAGTGTATCGCTCTTGATTCAGCGAATCACTATCTTTCCCTGCAGGCCAAAGAGATGGTGGAGGTCTCCAAATCCATTGCTAACAAAATCAAAGACAAACAGGGTGACATTTCAGAAGATGAGGTGAGCTTAAAGCCCCTGAGGGGCTTGGTTTCTGAAGCATCAGTGTTTCATCATGTGATTGGCTGAGATATTTGACATTAGCCAATCATTAATCAAATACTGGATTTTATACATTACTGCTCACAATTTGGGGCATTTTTATGCTGTCTTATGTTGAGCAATCCTTCAATGTGATAAAACAGTAATATTGTGAAATATTATTACAAGATTAAATTACAATTTGAATATATTTTCTAATGTTTTTTTTGTTCATGTGATGGCAAAGCTGAATTTTCAGCATCATTGCTTATGTCACATAATTCTTTAGAAATCATTATAATATGCTAATTTGCTCAAGAAACATTTCTTATTATTATTACCAATTTTGATAACAGTTGTACTGATTCATATTTTTGTGGAAACTGACAAATGTTGTCATGGTTCTTTGAGTAGAAAGTTCCAAAGATCAGCATTTATTTAAATACTGCAAAAGTCTTTATCACTTTTGAATAATTTTGTGCATCCTTGCTGAAGTATTTATTTATTTTTTAATGTTACTGCCCCAATTTTTTAAATAGTAGTGTATACACATATGAACTTGTAAGAAGAGCCTTTTTAAAAGGCTGTTTTCTCCTCAAAGTCTATTACTGCTTTGATCCTGCTTAAGTTAATAGGCTTTCTTAGATTACATGTAGATAACAGCTGTTATATTTATTGTTATTGCTACATGTTTTGTTTTATTTGGCCTCCATATGCACAGATATGCTTCTAAAAGGTTAGATATCAGTCCTTCTCTCTTCAATAAAAAATACATTCGGTAATGCACCTTTGTGTCGTGTTGTCTGGCTCAGTGGAGTGTCTATAAATCCAAAGCTTGGCAAACATTGGCAGTGTAATCCACTCAGAGCTCAGAAATCCCGGGCGCTCGCAACATACACTTTGTACAGGGGCCTCGAGGGCAAGGAAATGAGACTGTGGCATAAATAGAACCTAGAATTGAGTTGAAAAGCAGCCAGGATTGAGATCCACCATGTTTCTTAAGTGCAGCATTGCATCCAAATAGACACAAATATTTATTGCACAGAAAATGACCAGTTATTACAGAAGTCCACAATCAGATGAAAAACTTTGCCACATCTAAAAATGAGTTGCGTTGTTTTGTTCCATGTGTAGAAATTTTGAAGTTCACATGCTAAACTGGAATTTCTCAGCATTGATGGTAGTCTATAACAGCCAGGCTTGCTCATTTTTCTTATATTTAGTTAGTGTAGAGCTGAAATTATAGTTTTCTTGTTTGTTTTGTGTGCCGTCTGACAGACTATCCGCTTCAAGTCTTATTTGCTGAGTATGGGTATAGCCAACCCAGTGACCAGAGATACACACGGCTCAGGAACACAATACCACATCCAACTCGCCAAACAGCTGGGAGACATGCTGCAGGCCCCGCTGGAGGTAATAAACTGTGTTTATATATTTCTAATGCTTATCAAGTAGCTTTGCATGGCCACCTGCATTTATACTCCACTCTTCAACAGTTTGGGGTCAGTAAGGTTTTGGATTGAAAGAAATTAGGAGTCAATACATTTTTATATTTGAATATCTATTTGTTGATACATTTTTTGAGTGATTTAGCTGTGTATTACTTATGTGATATTGTAAATTTAGCTCATCATTATCTGAATATCATCACCTTGTTGGAGTTTAATTTGCAGTAATAAGCAGATGACTATACATTCCGTCTTACTCTGCGATAATCTTTGTTATTCTGTCTCTATAGGAGCGTGGAGGAATGATGGCCCTCACTGAAGTGTACTGTTTGGTGAACCGAGCCCGTGGTATGGAGGTAAGATGAAGCTGGACTCATCGGTGTGTCTTGTCATTGAGTTAATTAGATCTGATCTGGATCTCCTTCCTAGCTTTAAGAGTGAAGCTGATGATGGCACAGCCTTCTGGAGAGTAGAGAGCAAGCTCTCTTTAAATACGAGTGTGATGCATTGGTTTGGTTTGCATCCATCGGAAGCAAGTTTATTTCAGGTTCTAAAATGTGGTATAATCCCCAAACACCTAATGATAATTATGAATTAATAATCCAAAATATTTGGGGGGGAGTTTTGAAAAACACCATCATTCAAAAGTTTAGGGAAGGTAAGCTTTTGAAAGCAGTCTCTTGCTCACCAAAGCTGCATGTTTTTTTAATCAAAAATACAATGACATATTAAAATAATATTTTTATTACAGTATTTTTTATTAATTTATAATGTGTAATGTAATAATGTAATTTGTTCCTGTGATGCAAAGCTGAATTTTCCGCATCATTAATCCATGCTCCAGTGTCACATGATCCTCAGAATCATTCCAATAAGCTGATTTGCTGCTCAAGAAATATTTCTTATCATCAATGTTGAAAACAGTTGTGCTGCTAAATAATTTTTGTGGAAACCATGATTAAACAAAGTTCTTAAGACATTTTAAATGTACTGTCACTTTTCAACTGAATGCATCCTAAATAAAATTATTATTTTAAAGTATCCTTTTAATAAAATAATCATAATGACATTTGAAAACCTTTTTAATGTGAACACACACAAGAAAAAAATATTTTGGGTCATTTTTTTTTATATATACATAAATATTGATGTAGTTCTTTGGTGTTTTTTTCACATTCTGGATGGATTTTTTCAAGGCGTATAATCTGTCTCTCGCTAATTTCTTCACAGCTTCTCTCTCCAGAGGACTTAGTCAATGCCTGCAAGATGTTTGAATCACTGAAGCTTCCTGTACGGTAAGGGTGTGAGCATTTTTATTTGTGTTTGTGTGAGTAAAAGTGAGCAAGTGTGGAAGTCTGTGTAAGCCATTCTTTGTAGGCCAAAGCAGGTCAGCGTGGGATCGGTCAGCCTCTTCCTGGCAGACTTCCTGTTTTCAGGACCCGTGTCCGCCCTCTGTCTGTTGACTACATTTTCCACCTTTCAAAAGAAAACAACCATTTGACTCACAAACCACAATTAGGTTGCATACGATTAGATTACGAAGCAATGATATCTTGTTGGGTTCTTAAGAAGTTCGCAACATAAACATCATTTCTCTTTCCCTGTCAGGTTGCGAGTATTTGACAGCGGGGTGATGGTGGTTCAGCTCCAGTCCCACAGTGAAGAGGAAATGATTGCCTCAGCTCTAGATAACGTGAGTGCCGTGCCATCATATTCCCCCATCTGTGAAATCACTTATGTGGCCATTCAAACATCATGCAGAAACTTCCTGTCATGTTTAATTACAGGTTTGTAGAGCAGAATTTGGATCAGATTTATAACCACAAACTTATACAGCCAATTTCTTCCTCCTCTATTAAATGGTTGTGGTTAGGAGAGTGAGAGAAGTTTCCCGTTTCATACTCCTAGAAATTGCATGAAATGAACCACCTTCAAAGTGCTTTTGGACAAGACACAGCTAGCAGATGTGATTGGGGTGGTGTTTTAGGTCAAAGAGCTGGAATGAGAGGCGTATCAGATTAGAAATGTCCATCCCTGAAGAGTCCAAGACAGATGTGGTAAAGGAGAGGAATGTTCAAAAAAACAAAGCAAGCATATTTGAAGATCATTTGACATGAGTTGGCAATTATTGCTCTTTTAATCTTGAATCAGCCATTAAATTTGGTATATACAATAGCCAGGTGAATCTCACGAAACCAGTCAAGATCACACCTGGGTCATATTTTACAATAAAATAAAAATAATAAATTAGATTTGACTTAAATAACGCCTATTTTAGAACAATTTTTATATTTTGCAATGTAGAATCATTTGAATAAAATTAAGTTTTCCACCAAAATGTTTGTTATTGTGATGCAAAAAAATTACAAAATCTCATTGCAAAATTTAAAAAAAGTTAATTTGAATTGTTTTAAATTGCGTATGATTTGGTAACATTATGATTATATAGAATTTTATATATATTGATATTAGTGCAGTCAAACGATTAATCACGATCAATCACATCCAAAATCTAAGTAGCTGTTAACTTAATATTTGTGTGTGTACTGTGTATATTTATTATGTATATATAAATACTCACACATGCATGTATATATTTCAGAATTTTTTTGTTTATATGTATGCACTATATTTACTATATAAATTATATGAATATAATATATATATATTCATGTCAAAATATATACTGTATGTGTGTGCATTTATATCTACATAATAAATACACAGAGTACCCACACATTTATTAAACAAAAGCTTTTATTTTGGATGCGATTAATCATTTGAAAGCAGTCACAGCACTAATTGATTTAAATACAAATCGAATGAATTTCGTTTGCTTGTCATTTATTTTCTTTAAGAAAATAAAATGAATGAAGATGCTTAAGAACATTATTGTTAGTAGTATTTTGGGCAAGAAACTTGCTTAATTGTCATTTAAAAAAAGAAAATGAAATTCATGAAAATTATTTTCTTCAACATTTTCCTTTTAATTCTCGTGAGAAAAATTGATACTGATTAAAATATATATATATGTATAGCCTGAATGCACTGTAATTTGCTTTGGATAAAAGCGTCTGCTAAATGCATAAATGTAAATATAAATTTGCTATAAATATAAACTCACTGTGACACATTTATCTAATCGAAACATAGTATTGTATATTTTTAGCTTTGGCAATACCCCCAAACACAGAGCGGGCCTCCATCTGGTTTAATTGAGGTTTCCTTCTCTTTTTCCTCTCCCAGGTGTCTGATAAAGGCTCCCTCACAGCCGAAGAGTTTGCCAAGCTGTTGGGACTGTCAGTTCTCCTTGCTAAAGAGAGGTACAGGAGACATCCTTTTCCTTATTTCATCAATAATTCATCCCTCAAGTGTCTTCTCACTATTTTGATGTATTGCTCTTCTTTTCAGGTTATTACTAACTGAAAAAATGGGTCACTTATGCCGAGACGATTCGGTAGAAGGTCTGCGTTTTTATCCCAACCTGTTCTGACGCATGAAGCCGATATGTTATCGAACCCGGCTGGCTCTTAGCTCCCGCTGGCCCTGGATCCTTCTCAGAACTGATAACTGACTAGCTGTCGCTCTGGACCCAAGTGGGCACCTACTTTCCCCTGTGTTTGTCAATAGGGTCTTTCATGAATGTTGGTTAAGATTCTTGCGTATGTTACTGCATCTTTTTTTTCTAACATGTTTAGTGATTTCCACAGCCTCTAATGAAAGAGGGATGACAGAGGACACAGTTTGTTGTTGAAATGAGTTATGTTGATATGGTGTGTGACTCCAGCACATATATTTGTCCATAAAATATGTGTGCATTACATGTGCATTAAATTGTAGTGTAAACACGTGAAAAAAAAGGAAAGGAATTTGTATTTTATTTAAAATTCTAAAAAACACCAGATTAACCAGAAAATGTATCAAAACATCAAACTAATTCAGTGACACTTTTGTAGAAAGCAATCTGCTTTTCCCCTTATGGAAGCATGGCATTTTCCATACTTATTTTGGACTGTTGTTTAAAAATAATATTTAAAAAAAGCATTTTCTGTCTTTGGGTTTTATTTCATGTTCATTTGTCTTTTTTATCATCTCTAGTGTGTTATCACGTTTCATTTGCGTTCTGCAGTATCATATCAGATACTTCACCAGCGTTGTTTGTCTTTTGTGGCACTAATTGGTAGTAACTGCGGAATTACGTTCTGTTTTTCTAAGGTCTTTCCATGGAAGCATGTGAGACAGTAATAACAACTGCGATTACATTGAGTAGACCGTTCCTAAATATAGTTTAATATATTAATGAACTTAGAATTTTGCCTGAAATGCCAAGCTCATCTTGAGACAGACCTCCCCATTGTGAGGAGATTTATTGAGGATATGATTCACCGTCCACCTCTGACATTTATGTTTGGTAGCTAATTGGCTGTATTAACAGAACGCCTTGGATTCACATTGAAAATGTATATTATGCAGCTCTTCACAATTTGTTGGCTAGACCCAAATACTAAATCGATTTTTGTGGAGACCAGACCGCATCCTAACTGAATTTCCCCGATACCGCCGGTAGAGGAAGCGCGGGAGCGCGCGAGCGAGCACTGTCGCTCAGTCTGGAGTTTACCTCAGAGCGTGACGTTCATTCATTTAACGCTCAAAAACAAAACTCACGGTTACGTGATGCCTTTCAGCCTGACCAGGATGCAAGAGCATAACGGTATTCATCTGACTCAATGTCATATGTAAGTAAAATACTTTTATCATCACCTCTATACCTGTATTTACCTCTAATTTAGCATTTAAGTGAAGGCTATCGACCGATTTTGTTTATAACGTTACCTGTGAGAACTGCAATGCACGAAGTTTTTATTGTATTTTGTATAAGTTCGAGAGTACAGATATCTGGACCATATGAGTAGTAAATTTACAAAATAAAGTAATAGGAATGTGAACGTTTATAGAGTGTTCATATGTATTATGCCTCAGCAACATTATGGCATTACTATTCATACATTTATTATACTGAATTTTATTTTATAATAAAATAATAGTGTAGTATTTTGTAATAATTCTATATTTATAATGAATATAAATTATATTAATATAGAATGTAGCCTATATTCATATTTTTCTATATTCTCCATAGAACGTATGTATATTCTTTATAGATAGGCAATTATTTATACATAACTGCCTCAAAAACGTTATTAAACAAGTATGTCACATGTTTAAGGCAGAAATCCTTTTTCCATAACTAAGTCTTGGTCTATGTTTGGATAGATAATACAAATCAAGAAAAGCCATTGTGTATAGCATATATTTTATTAAGTGTAAGTGTAGCCTATATATGTATGTGCTGAATAGTCTATGTACTAAAATGTGAGATTATCAAGAAGATATTCAAATTCATCTTTCCACCTCACCAATTGATAGTATAGTGAAAGAGTCAGGTGATTGCCAAAACAAAAAGTGTGGTATGGAGAATGAACATATTCATATCTTGTGTCTTATTGAATTTGATCTGTGTCAGGACAGAGTGAATAAAAGCGGATTGGGGTGATGTGGACAAAGAAAGATAAGAGGCCGCAGAAGTCGGAATGACACGGGGTTCCTACAGCGAACTTATTTGTGCTGCTCTTCCTGATGGGATTTGGTGAGAAGATGTCCTTACATTTTAAAGAAACAGTTATCCTGGAACTTAGTCTAGGCAACTTTATTTGTATGCCAAAGCAGCTTTATGGAAAACCATGCCTTAATGCCACGAGCATACAAATCATGTAAACCTGTGGCAAGGAAAGGAACTCAAAACCTGCAATACAACAGGTGTAATACGTTTTTTTTGTTTTCATTACATCCGCAGGAATCACGAAAACAGCACAAATGTTCAGTTATATAATCCAACTTTTCTGCTTCTCATGCCAAATAGAGTTTAAATGAAGGTTAGTGATTGGCAGTTTCAAGTGCACTGTGGTGAAATGAGTTCAGATGGAGAGGAAAATGGAGGGAGGGTCACTGACTTTTCCTGCACTCTCTTCCCATAGATGTATTTGTTTTTTCAGCAGGAAATGACCCACACGCAGCGTTTGTAAATCACAATGCCTCCTCCAGTTCTCATACCACAGGAATAGACAGCAGTACTGTGCAGCAGTAGAACTTAAACTTGAAAAAATTGTGTTGTAGTGTTGCATTATTAATAAATATAACATAGTAGTATAGTATTTACTTATGGCTCCAAATGCACAACCTTAAATCTACAGTAATATTAGAGATAAACCATAAAGTCAAATTTTGGGTCTGAATAAAATGACCATTTAAAATGACCAATTTAGTTGAAATCATGACCTGTGCTGCGTCACAATGGGCTGTGGTGCATATACTGGCAATGGCGAGTTTTTCGCATTTAAAAGAGCACATTCATCCCTTTTCTCCATATTATTTTCTGTCCTACAGACAGTCACTGTCAATAAAAGTAGCAGAAAAGCCAAAAAGATGAGAAGAAATAATGTGAAATTTCTTCCAGGCCTGTAGTAAACAGTCTTCTACATGCTACATGCTAGCAACCACTCAGAATCATTCAGAATCCATAGATAAGGAAACCACTCACCCGAAATCATGACAATGAGTTTAGCATGGTTAAGTATCACTCACATTTTCTTTAGCTACAGGAGTAGATTCACTCCAGGCCACTTTATTACTTGGGGAACATAGTAATAGCAAAGATCCAAATTGTTAATCAAATCCAAAAAGTTTTAGGTCTATTAATTTGATTTCAATTTATATTTTCTTTCTTGTATAGCAATGGCTGGTATTCATCTCTGGCCATCAATGCACATCGCCTTGAGCAATGCCAGTGTGTTTGTGGATTACAGCACTGAAAGCAACTTCACTGGCCACAGGCTGACAGTGTCATTGATTGACATGGACAGGGATGTTACAGTACTCTCCAGGTCGCTTCCCTATAACCAATCAGACGGGTCACTTGAGTTCAATTGCTCTTGCTTCCTGTATGCAGGTAATTTCAGATTCCGATTGGAGCAGAAGCACAACCTTGACATGTCTAACAAGAGTGCCATCTGGTGGTGGAGTCCAGTTCTTCATGTGCACTGGCCCACCTTTCACCTGGCTGTGTATCGGGGCAGCAACAACCAGAGCTCTAATGACTTTAAGATTGGCGTGTACACTAACGAGAACTTCCATCCTTGTCCTAGCAGCAAAGCCTCAACTCTCTTCCTTGACGTTAGCTACCTGGAACAAGTCCAGGTAGGGAGGAACACCTTTGAGAAGGTGCAGAACCGGATAACACACGATATTAAAGTAGTTAGGTCACAACATCTGGAAATGCCATGTGCATCCCGTCTGACAGAGCGTGGCTTCATCCAGATTTCGCTAAAATCCCCTCACATCCAGCAAGAAATCAAATCCTCTGGTCCTCTTTACCTGTCCAGCATCTTCTCCTACAAGCTTGTTGTGGATAACATTTACAAAAGTGGCTGTGAGGGAGTCGTTTCTGTTCGTCGGATTGCTCCTCCCTGTACAGTTACAAATGGAAAAGTTGTGCTTTATAAGGAACAGAGTAATGACATGGCTGCTCCCTCTCAACTGGCTTTCAATTTCCTCACACACGGGGAGAATGAGACTGAGTTTAACTGCTCCATCTTTGACCCCAGCAGGAATAAGTACTGCTTCCATTTCACACTCGTCTACAGTAAGGCTCCCAGTTTAGCCCACACCTGTGTGATTGTGCAAAGACATACAAGTGAGTCTGCTTTTATCTGTTGAACATGTACAAAAAAATAGATAATTTAATCTGGAATTAGCAGCACCACTGATTTGTTCTTAATTTTATGTTTTAGGACTAACAGAATCACACTAGGTTGAATAAAGCAGCCTAAATGGGAAACATTCATAATTATTTTTATTTGCTAATTCATTTGCTAATTTCACTAATTAGTAGGCATTTATCACTATTGCTGTTTATACTTAGAATCAGTTATTTGAACCCCAAACCCAGGGGTGTCCAGTCCTACTCCTGACCAGTCACTTTTCAGCCAAGTTTGCCTCCAGCCCTAATTAAATTTAACTGAACAAGCTAATCAAGGTCTTCATGATCACTAGAAACTTCTTGGCAGGTGTTTGAGATAAACTCTGCAGGAAAGTGGCCCTTCAGGAGAAGCACTGGACACCCCTGCCCTAACCTCTAACCCAAAGTATTAAACTTAGAATCGCAACCAGCTAACAGTTACCCAGAACGCTCTGAAAATGCCTTGGCATCTTATCCAGGATTTTGATATATCATAGCATCATATACATTTTCTTGAGACAAAATTTACATTAATGTATAGTACAATAACTATTTGTAATGTATTTCTTCTCTCTGAAACGTATCATTGCTCTAAAGAAATGTGGGGACCGTGGCAGCCATGGAGTGGTTGTAGTGTGACATGCGGAGAAGGGGTGCGAGAGCGTGTTCGTGAATGTCTGCTGCCCTCTAGTGGTGGGATGCAATGCACTGGCATGGTTAGAGAGCAGTCACACTGTTCACTAGAAGACTGCACTGGTAAGAATTTTACTGTTTTTATCTATCTATTTTTTGGCAGCGGCTATTTGCACTAAGTGCAAATAGCATATTTTTTTAGCGATAGATGCTATTTACACTAAGTGCAAATAGTGATAGATTCTATTTACACTAAGAAAATAGCAGCATTGTTTTGTGATATGCTATTTACACTAAGTGGAAATAGCTATAGATTATATTTACAATGTTAAAATAGCAATATTTTCTGCTATTTATACTACTTATTGCAAATAGTAGCAATTATCTGCACCTCAGTATTGTAGTGCATAATAAATAAGTATGCAATAATAACTTGTTGAGGGTCTATTTAAATTTTAATTCAAATTATTCAATGGATGCCACCTTATTGGGACAAAGTCCTCCCTACACCTACCCTAACCCTACCCGATCCTTTATTTTCAACTGTTTTATTATTTCCTTAATTTTATTGAAAATAAATGCCTTTTCGATGCGATATGACATTTGAAAAGGGAGAAAAAATCTAGCCAAAAGGCGGATTCGAACCCGGGTCAGTTGGGTCAAAATTAGTACGACCTCTTTAACATCTGTGCCATTGGAGCTGACAATAGTTACAAGTCTTTTGTAATCTTGACCATCCCTATCACATTGGTGGGTGGAGTTAGTGTAAATAGCCTCTGCCATCAAGGCGGGCTATTTGCACTTAGTGTAAGTAGAAACTTAGTTATTTTTTTTGTTTTCAGAACAAATTATTTCAGAATAAAAACTTCATCCTGTTTTTTTCTTTGTGTGTAGAGGAGCTTCCACGTCCACCTCTCACCCCTCCGCCAGCTGTGAACTCACCCCTAACTGGGAATCTAGTGGTAATGGCAGGGATCTCCCTGTGCCTGGTTGTGATCCTGGCCACCATCTTTATCACAGTCTGGAGAAAACTCTGCCGTGCTCCAAAGTGCAGCTCCATCCGCCGTGGATCTCTGCACTCTCCCAGCGGTCGGAAGAACTCCGATGAGGCTTCTATCTATGGCCACAGCATGCAGAGACCCAGTTTCTCCGAAAGTCTCCAAGCAGCTCCCCTCCAGAAGGGACTTACCTTGCCTGCAAAGCAGAGACCTTTTGACCGAGGTGTGTTGGCTAATCAACAGAGTATGTCCCTTCCTCTTCCCCTTTCACAAGACCCGGAGAGGATATCTCCCTCGAGCCAAAAGATGCTTCCACCTATTTTTAGCTACCGCTTGGCTCAACAGCAGCTCAAGGAGATGAAGAAGAAGGGCTTAAAAGAGGCCACTCAAGTCTACCATGTGTCCCAGAGTCCAGTCGACGACACCATGCTAGAAGCAATGGCTTCAACCCCAACTGGTCTAACTCCAGTGCCCAAAGATCTTGACAGCCCAGAAGAGTCAAGCAGCAGTCACTTCCGCATAAGGTCTCCCTTTCCACAACCCACGTGGCATCCCAAAAACAATGCTTTAACAGACAGACAAAAAGTGGACTTGTTGCTTAGTCCCCCAAAGTCTTCATTCAGTGCCAGCTCCCATCGCCTTGAGCGTACGGCAGACTGGGTGGAGATGGTAGAACGCAGTAGACTGCCATACTCCAAGAATCCCAACTTCAGGAGAACTTCAAGTTTCCATGAAAATAACCAGAATCAGCTGCCCCCGTCACGACCCTACCGAGAAAGAAGCATGACCCAGGTGACTCCTCGCCAGCTACCAGATGGGAGCTGTAGAAGCAGACCTTGGGAGCATACACTTCCTGAACTTGAGGTCTGGTCTTGTTCCAGTCCTAAAATAGCTGATAGTTCAGTGGACCACAGGAGAAGACCATGGGTTGACACTCCCCCATCTCAGTCAAACTCAAAAGATTCAGTTCCAGTGACACCAACAAAAGAGCCCTTGGTGGATCGTCATCGCGTGGCTCGAAGCCCATCTTCTGCACTGGACCGAGCTGAACGGGCAGAACAGAATTGGAGCAGAAAAGGTCCTTCACCCATCCAGAGGAACATACTAGCCAGGAAACTACGAGAGGCTAATTCATCAACCTGCCAAAGACAACGCAGTTCCACATTTTCTACCCCAGAGACACACAGGGGACGCTGTCGTAGCCTTCCTCTCTCTGCAGACTACAGCAACTCCCCGTTTAGTCTCACGGAGTCCGAGCAGCACATGATGGACATTTCTGGATTCTTGGGTGAGGATAATGGAGTAGAGGTTTTGACTATTCATAAACTCACCTGATCAAACCTGTCACTCTGCTGAAGCAAACTCAGACTTCAAAATAAAAGTCTTAATAGAATGAAGCACTTGTTTTTAATAGTAGGATTCAGATTCAGTCAGCTCTTTGTATTATATTCATGTTTTCAAGACTTTAAATGAAACCTATGATCAATTTTGTTTATATTTATGGGGTTTTGACGATTCATTTGACATGCCATTTGGATCTTATGCAAACCACTGTCATGGACTTTATACAGTATCCATAATCACAATAATATTTTGTACAGATTTGGATTTGTTTGTACACTGGAAAATGTAAATTCTCAGGTTTTTGGAGAACAGGTGAAAATATACATACAACACATTTCTTTAATGAATGTTTGTTTTATTGTCAACCATGTTAAAGATACACTATGTAAGATAAAAATAGTTTGATACAAAATCTTAATCAAGACTTTCAGTATGTTTGGATGCTACTTTATTATGGTATGCATAATGCTATTGCATGCAATGCTGTATTATTATTATATTTACCCTTTTACACAAATAATAATAAGCATAGAGTTTTACTTAATATCAGATCGTAATTGTAATATGTAAGCCAGTGTGTTTATTCGTATTACCAAGATAAGTCTTTTCTTTTGTCCCTAAGATCCTTTTTTTCTTCTGGCACATACCTTGTAAATCTTATAGTTAATACACTGTAAATTACACAAATGTGCATGATGAGACTGTTTAGCTGTCGTGCTACGCAATAGGTCCTACTCCACTCCCTAAGTTGTCCATGTAGGAGCTGGGCCGGACCTTCATGGCTGTGTGTCTGAGAGAGTACCACAGTCCTCTCCAGGTGCCCCAGACCACACCATTATCATGCTTGGCTTTGTACTCTCCACCTCTGTAAAATCTCCCATTAAGATTGGCAGCATGACACCTGTAAGTAGGCAACAGTTAACATAAAATTTGGTGTTTAGTGTACAAAAGAGCTGTGATCATAAAGTCCAGAAAGCCCTCAGCATCACCTGTTATACCACCAGCCCCCTGTTCTCAACAGCACAGTTTCCCTGCTGATAGCGATCGTGATCCTGGTCCCGGGTGCTGAATTGCATGCCGTTATGAGAGGCTGACCACTGCTCCACCATATTGGCCCCTCCGGACAGGGCATCTCCTGCCTGACCACTGTACATCCCATAGTGCAGCCTGTACTTATCCTGAGGATAGATGAGGAATGATGTGAGCGAAGGGGAATTTGATGGAATAGGAGACGTTAAAGTGTTAACCATACCTTTTCATCTGACACTCCGAAGTTGTCATACATGGCGTAGGATCTCTCTCCTTTCCAGTCCATCAGTTCAATTTTCATCACATTTTCACCTAAAGAGGATTTTTAATTGTATTATTGTAGAACAGAAAAGCAGAGTGATCAGCTTGTATACAAATCTTACCATCATTAAGCAGGGTATGAATATGATCATTCCCAAGCCAGAATTCATCATTGCTTGACTGAAAATTACCAAATCCATTTTTATAATCTTCCCACTTTCTGTGAATAGAAATGGCGATTTGATCATACTGATCTTTATGTGGGTCTGAATGTAAGAATATAAACTTTACGCAAAAATATCCATTAGTACAAAGACATTAGACTTGCCTGTCAAAATCAAGTTTCCCATTGATTCGTTTCTGAATCACAGTCCAGCCCCCACCGTCTTCCATGTCACAGTACACAAGGAATGGTTCAACTGACGGTTTGGGTTTAATCCTGTAGAATCCGCTTCCTGGATTTAGTCTGTCATACAACTCAGAACAATCTAACAGACATAAACAGTGTTGGAGTAGCGCATTACAAGTAACGCGAGTTACGTAATAATATTATTTTTTCCAATTAACTAGTAAAATAATGCATTGCTTTTTTAATTTACAAGAAAATATCTGAGTTACTTTTTCCCCATTTATTGACTGACAGTGCGCTGTGTGAACATGATCTTACTGTAGTTCTAGACTAAATGTGAATGTGCATTAATTTATTCCACTCACAAAAAACTGATTCAGTATTCATTAAAATGAATTAAAACAGTGAAATGCAAACTCAAAATATGACCAAACCTGCAATAATTAAATATGTTTAAAAACACAAATGTATCTAATCCCATTTTATTAACCAATGTCTTTGCTGCTGACCTTTGATGATCCAGATCAACCATACAAGCAAATATTACTTCAGATAAACTAACAATTGTGCTTCATTGTTTTTTTATTGCTGAAGAGTGTTGAACCTTCTTTTTCTGCGTTCTACTGCACAGACGTGATTTACTTTTCCTTCAGCCTGAGGTTTATTCATTACACTTTTTGGTGTGAAAGGCTTTTACATTTGCTATAAATAGAACTTCTTGTATTAAAAACAAACAATCAAGCCTTGCTCATATTTAAAAAGTAACGCAAAAGTAATGTAACGCATTACTTTCCATAAAAAGTAACTAAGTAACGTAATTAGGTACTTTTTAGAAAGTAAGCAATATTGTAATCAGTGTTGGATGTAATGCGTTACTGTAGGTTAATTAAATTACTTATCCACTGAAAAAGTAAAGTAAGGCATTACTGTTAATTTTAGGTAATTTATTTACAGTTACTTATAAAGTACTTGCGTTACATACAGTAAATAATTTCAACAGTTCTAAAATCAATATTGAATTTGAAATATAAATTTACCGTCTAAAGATAAAATTGAATGCAGCGGCTTTAACCCTTCAGATTTCCCTGATTCACAGAGAAACCTTAAATACTCAGATACATAAGACTAAACTCAATAGAATCTAAAAAGCTTGACATTTCTACTTTTAAATGAACGAATTCAAATCGAAAACGATTATTCCTGATTATGTAATCTGTATAAAAAGTAAAGCGAGACCTGTCTTCCCCGTATCTAAAAGCTTGAAGTTTCTACTTTTAAATGAACAAATTCAAATCAAAAATGATTATTCCTGATTATGTAATCTGTATGAAACTAAATGGAGATACAGTCATTCCTGTATCTGAAAGCCTGAAGTGTCTACTTTTGAAAAATTGAAAATTCAAATTCAAATTGAAAAGGAACGCTATCTGATTATGTAATCCGTATGAAACTGAGGTAGAGTCTTTCCCGTATCTGAGCTCATTATATGCAGTCGCCTGCGCACAAACGCCCTCACCTAGATACAAAAATATTTTTTTTAAATCAAGATTCATCTCATTTTCATAATTTTTGAAAGAAGACCTACTATGAGGAATTTACCTTAGAAGAACAGCGCAATCTGACATGCTTTATACAGCAGAGAAGATCATTTCTGTCATGTATTCTTACCTACATTAGTTAACTCTTATTTTTACATAAACCTGTATGGATTTTACTAGTTGGACCTTTTCCTGAACATCTTGCCAAACTGATATGTTTAACTTTTAAGCTTTTTTATTATTCAGATATTTTGCATTGTATTTTATTTGTTAACCAAAGAAGGTTACATTTTTTACAAAAAAAAGTTTGAGTTGTTCTAAAGCTAAAAGGCTAAACTATTCTATGTTTGACTCAAATTGAAAGAATAAAGAGTTTAATTTCTATTAAGGTTTATATGGATTTTAAGATGTAGCCTAATTAGCGATTTGAATAATTAAGTTACTTGTTGAGTAACTAAGTTACTTTTCAGACAGAGTAATTAGTAAAGTAATTTAAATACAATATCGATGAAGTAATTAGTAACTGTAATTAATTACTTTTTGAAAGTAACTTACCCAACACTGATTGCAATGTATTACTTTTAAAAGTAACTTTCCCCAACACTGGACATAAATTATAGAAAATAATGATTGAACTATTTTGAGATAAAGTTTGTTTTTGAAGTATTAACTCTGTTTTATCACAATGTACTTTTCTTCCCTTTTTTGTGTCAGTTTAACCCCAGCAATAACACAGTTCAAATTCAAGAAATACAATAAAAGATAATAACTAAAATATAAAACTTAAATCATAGACAGATTTAAAAACAAAACTTCATATACAGATTTTAAAACATAAAAAATGTGTTCATACTCAATTCTCATAAAATGAAATTCAGAAAATTATGAAAATGTTGTTAATTGCAAATTAACAACGTGCACAGGTTTCTTATAAAAGTTTAGACATTACCTTTGTCATGGACTAATAATGAGCCTCCAGTACTTGGTAGGGTGGGTAAAGGTTCGGTGTTGTTTTCAGGGGTCTTGTGTTCCGGTGATAGTTCCAGGTTGGAAACCAGCTTGAAGCGTCGGTGATTACGCAGATGCATAACTTTCCATTCCCCAATCAGATATTTATTATTCAGCATATGAATCTCTTCCTTCAGCTTCAACACTTCAGATATTTGGCATTCTTCCTCTGCCTCAATACACCAAAGACAACATTATTCTTCTGTTTGTGGTTCTTTTTCTAATATAGTAGAAATTCTGGTCAAACTTACTGAGATTTGAAGAAATGTGAGCGCGTGAAACACCAAGATAAACACCAGCTGTGACATGACTATCTGATATTCTGAAAGTGGAGAAATGTGTTCATCTTGTCCATGAATACAAATGTTACACATAAAACGTTGCAAACATAAGTTTCCATTTAATCTGCATTCAACATGTAATGTTTAGAAGTACAAGCATTTAAAATGTTTAAATGCAAAAATAAGCAATGTAGTCATGTATTTGTAAAAATATATCAATAAAGGTTTATTAAATATAAATCTATACTTACAGAACATGGTGTTCTTACCCTTCTCCAGATTAAGTGTCAATAAAATGCCTTCCAGACTTTCGTTTCCAATATTTATAGGCATTGCTCGTTCCGCATGGTCCACATTAGTCTGTCCACTGAGTCAGAAAGATGCTTCATCTTCCCCCATTCCACACATACCAGAAGCAACAACGTAACATTGTTTTCTTCATAATTTATGTGGAATTTCTGTTCCACACAAAACCTTTAATATTAGCAGTAAGTAAGCTACTGAATACTTAGAATAGGTAGCTAATTAAATTTATTCGTCTTTACATTTAAAATGTCTATAGGCTACTTGTGACCCTGGACCACAAGGCCAGTCTTAAGTTACACAGGTATACAATTGTAACTATAGCCAGCAATACACTGTATGGTTGTATTATTTAAAACAAAAATGTTTGGCTTGATTCCAAATTTTCAAATATTGTTCTATGCTAATAAACCATCAAATACATCAATGGAAAGCTTTCAGATGATGTATACATCCCAGTTTCAAACAATTGACCCTTATGACTGGTTTTGTGGTCCAGGGTCACATCTGCGTTTTACACAGAAAACAATGTAATTTAGGCCAACGTGTTTGGAAAGGCGTGATAATAAAGTAGCCTAAATAATTGTATTTTGCCTGAACTGTTCCTTACAGACGACTTTTACATTTTATTCAAATCATTACTTCGTTCGTTTATGAAGCAATTTTCACAAAAAAAGGTCTCCACAAGAACAATTACTGAGGAGATGGAGTATTTGACCACTAAGAAAACATAATAAAAACTTGTATCGCACGTGCGCGCGCAAACGCACTTTAATAACCATATTTTAGAAACACTATGAAGTATAATCCCGCATTTGTTTTGTTAGCACCGTTTCCACTCGCCATACGTCTTTGGTGTGGATGTTAACTTAAGCGCACGAGGAAGTTAAACCTCTACGTCTGCAGCGGGAGTGAAGGGGGCGGTGTGAATGTGGATGTGGATGGAAGACATAAGAGAAGTGAAGTGAACTACTACGAACCTTTGAACCTCCTTCCTTTGTTATGACAAAAAAAATCACGGGACAGTCACTGCTCGTAAAGATAATCATGGATACCTGACACAGAAAGACGGTTTGAGGAACATGTGATAGTTAGTTCAGAGAGCAGAAAAGCTGCGAGTCGAGCAAAGGGAAGGAAAACTGTTTTCCCGGATGCGCTTTCTGACTGGTTTGTATCGGTTTTCACAAAGCTGGCATTCCTTTGCTATGATCTTGTTCAGACTGAAACAAACAAATGATTTCTTGTTATATTTCTTTATGCAGATATTTAATTTAGACACCGACAACTTTCGGTATTACATGGGATATTAATCAGAACATATTTTAATCCACACCAGAAACCTTGTATTTAGACCCTCTGAGGATTTATTGGTCTGAAGTAAGTACATCTTTTGTCATATTTCGGTTTGTTAGACCTAATTCTGCTTTATTTTTCAATGTTGTTTGATTGATAATTCATTAATAGATTAATTTGTTTTAGTAAGCATGCAGCATCAGTTTGCGTTTGATAAACTCATGAAAAAATTATATGAGTCTATACGCTATCTTTACGTAAACTGCAGTTTTTTATTTTACTTATAATTTTTTTCCCAGAGAGAAACTCCAAACTTTCTTGTAAAAATGACATCTGTGCATTTCAACCCTGGGTTGGATTCAAAGGAAGTTAATGGGTAAGTGAATAACATTCAATTGAAGTTACTAACACTTCACCAGCATTATGACCTTTACTCCCCCAACTTTAAATCAGTAATTCAGCACTACTCCCTGAAGAATTACATGTTTAACAAATGACTGTCTGGGGTATTGTAAGCTTTACGTTTCTAAAATGATGCAATGTAATGTATCTTTTATCCACACATGTTGGAGCAGTAATGGAGTGAAAGAGGAGGCAGAGGTGCGGATCGATGATGGAAAGGAAGAAACCGAGGACCCAGACACCATGTACCAGTCAGTAAGCTTATCATTTGTTGATATTGGGATGTTTTGAGATTTATATTCTTATGTCTCATCCTGCGTTTGATTTGTTTTGCAGTCGTGTCCGGAAAACTATAGCTCCTTTTGTGATGTCTTTTGGTTTTCGGTGAGTGGGATCATTTCGTTTCAGAATGTCATAAAAAGAGGCTTTAGGACCTATAAAAGTGGTAGGACGTATAAAGTCCAATGGAAGTTGATTTTAGACTATGTTTGTGTGATTGTAATAGGCTGCTTCTCTTCTTATTTACAGTGTTTTTGGCCTGGTACTGATCATTGTGGATATTATTCTGGTCATTGTGGACTTGTCCCTTTCCAGCAGTAGTGACGATGCTAGAAGTGCAATGGAGGCCGTTTCTCTTGTCATCTCTTTCTTTTTCCTCATTGATGTGCTGCTCCGTGTATATGTGGAAGGGTTAGTAGTTTTTCAAAGTAATTTATGCGAATTTAGTTTTTTGTCTTGCATCACATTTGAACAATTTACCAAACGCTTTAGAGTAACTGGCAGTAACCAATAGTGCTGTAGTGTTCATGTTTGACATGACGAGTTGCTCATGATAGGAAATTATCTGCAGGAAACACATTTCCGGTTTGTTTTTCCCAAATTAGTTTTTTCTCTCAGGACCATTTTCCTAGAGCCCAAGTACAAAAATAAGTTAAATGGTCCACAAGCTCTGCAATAATATTGGTTATATACAGTATGAGAATTATTAAAAGCTGGTGCAAAGACTTTACATATTCAGGATCTATTCCTTAGCTATTTCTGATAAACCATTCTTAAATCATCTTCGTTCTCAGATTCAAAGTGTATTTCAGCTCAAAACTGAATATAATAGATGCTTGTATTGTGGTCATTACCCTGGTCGTCACCATGATCTACGCATTCACCGATCTCTCTGGAGCTAGCCTGATTCCCAGGTACAGCAGATTTAACAGAACACATGCTCAACATGCTCACATTTCACCCAATATTATAGAAGTATGACGATATTAAAATGGCGTGTTTGCAGGGTGGTCACTTTCCTGAGATCTCTGAGGATATTGATTCTGGTACGTGTGTTCAGACTGGCCTCGCAGAGGAAAGAGCTTGAGAAGGTCACCAGGAGAATGGTGAGTGACTGAAACACCAAGAAAATGTTGTTCGTCACAGTTTGTGGTGTGGTCATTATACAAGTGCATCTCAATAAATTTGAATGTTGTGGAAAAGTTCATTTATTTCAGTAATTCAACTCAAATTGTGAAACTAGTGTATTAAATAAATTAAATTCACACAGACTGAAGTAGTTTAAGTCTTTGGTTCTTTTAATTGTGATGATTTTGGCTCACATTTAACAAAAACCACCAATTCACAACAAATTAGAATATGGTGACATGCCAATCAGCTAATCAACGCAAAACACCTACAAAGGTTTCCTGAGCCTTCAAAATGGTCTCTCAGCTTGGTTCACTAGGCTACACAATCATGGAGAAGACTGCTGATGTGACAGTTGTCCAGAAGACAAGGGATTTTTTCAATCTGTTTGTGTTTCAAAGACGCATATTCTCACAAAAGCTGCATGTTTTTGATAGAAAATACAATAAAAAGAGTAATACTGTAAAATATTAATCAAAAATATGTTTAAAGAAATATTTTTTTATATCCAAGATATTAACTGCAGTGTATTTTATTTTCATCTTTTAAACTTTAATCAATTTTAAAACTTTTTTATTTCTGTTCCTTATTAAATTTTTTGTCTTCAATTTAGTCTTTTTCTTGTCTTTGTTTAAATGTTCTTTCACATTTCTCACTCTCATGTAAAGCTTTTTATGTTGTATGAGATTTCTATATGCATAAACTTGATCTAATAATTTTCATAGGTGTCCGAGAACAAAAGACGGTACCAAAAAGATGGATTTGATCTGGACCTCACTTATGTCACAGGTTTGATCACTATTTGTAGTAGTTGGCAGAAATATAGCCATTTAATTTAGTCCTCATGTTTTTCTCTTTAATGTTGCATCAGAGGTATCATTTTAAATTTACATTAAACATTATAAAAAATGAATTAATTCATGATTGGTCTTCGGTCTCTTCAGAAAGAGTCATTGCCATGTCTTTTCCATCTTCTGGGAGGCAGGCGCTCTATAGGAACCCAATCAAAGTAAGATACATGGAAGCAGTTTACATATTTGAATCATTCAGAAAACATTGCAACAATTGTATGATGAATACATAAATGACCTGTTTCAGGAGGTCGCTAGATTCCTGGACTCCAAACACCTGGATCACTACAAGGTGTTTAACCTCTGTAGTAAGTAGATGATTCTCTTTATGATTTCTATCAGATTATTTTACCTTAATAGCCCATACAGATAATTTCTAAAAGGAATGATAAATAAAGTGGCTTGTTTCAGGTGAGAAGGGTTACGATCCAAAGTTCTTTCACTATAGAGTGGAGCGTGTAATGATAGATGACCATAACGTGCCGACGCTTGAGTAAGTGTGCTCTCAACTCAACATCAAAATATGAATTTTTAGCAAGTTTTGAGGCTTGATTTGATCTCTGTTTGTTATTAATGCTGTCAGAGATATGCTGCGGTACACGGCCTGTGTTAGGGAGTGGATGGCGGCAGACTCCAGAAATGTGATCTCCATCCATTGCAAAGGAGGAAAAGGTCTGTCGTTTGGTGGTATTCAGTGTGGTTAGTGAATACAGGAAGTGTCTGAAGTGTGTAATGGTTTGTTTTTTTCAATAGGGCGGACTGGGACGATGGTGTGCACGTGGCTCATCGACAGTGATCAGTTTGAGAGTGCACAGGTATAGTCTGCTCATCCATGTTTACATTTAGAGCCTTTCTCATCTAAGAATGAGGTACGTTTTTCTTTAAACCATCTTACAGGAGAGTTTGGACTACTTTGGGGAGAGACGGACTGATAAAAGTATGAGTTCGAAGTTCCAGGGTGTTGAAACTCCCTCACAGGTGTGTGTGATTCCGGATTGGAAGTCATCAGTAACCAGTGAATGCATATAGTCTTTTTGTTGTTGTTGATACATTTTCTGCTTGTTTTGCGCTTGCAGAGTAGGTACGTCGGTTATTATGAGATCATGAAGAACCAGTACAACCGTCAGCTACCACCTCCGAAGAGCATGAAAATAAAGAGCATTCGAATCCACTCCATCGCAGGTAAGACCCAGCCTGTAGTCAATTATTATAAATATATTACTTATAAAATGTATTAATATATACATGATAAATATGTGAAATAAAATATTTAGATATTGAATTTGAAAAAAGTAATATATGGATCACAAAACCAGTCATAAGTCGCACGGGTATATTTGTAGCAATAGCCAACAATACATTGTATCGGTCATTGTATTTTTTTTTGTTAATGCCAAAAATCATTATGATATTAAGTAAAGATCATGTTCCATGAATATATTTAGTAAATTTCCTACCGTAAATGTATCAACGTAATTTTTGATTAGTAAATGCATTGCTAAGAATTTTATTTGTAAAACTTTGAAAGGAGTTTTGTTTTCAATATTTCGTATTTTATAGTTTAAATAGTTGTATCTCGGAAAGCTTATTTATTCAATTTCAATCAAATCTAATAAAAAAATAAATAATAATAACCTATGTGACTGGTCTTGTGGTCCAGGGTCATATACAGAAACGCAATATATAGTAATATTTATCATTCATATACAGTACATTTTAAATACATGTAATATATCCATGCATATTTATTTTATTTATATATGCACATTGAATAATATGTATATGATTAAAATAATGATAATATAGTTTATAAATAATAATAATACAAAAATATTATAAATTAAAAACATATCATTTATTTATTTACAATATATTGAATATGAAATTATTTAAATGTAAACATGTTGAATGTTAAATAATGTTGCATATATTCATATTGAATTATATATTAATCTTCAAATGTATTTTCATGCAAATTCATATTTAGTAACATTTTCACTTGAAGTAAACCAGGAAAAACTATGGTAGATTGCACCGGTGCAGTGTAATTGTCCCGTGGCTGTGGTTGTTCTTCAGGTGTAGGGAAGGGTAACGGGAGCGACCTGAAGGTGAAGATCATAGTGAAGCGAGAGCTCGTCTTCCAGTGTGTTTGTGCCAAACAGCAGAACTGTGCGGTACGTGTCTAAACTAGAAGTGATTGTCAACACGTTTAACGCATGTTTCTCTATGTTCTGTAAAATGAGGGCAAAGCTAGCAACTTTACTACTGGCATACCATAAGCACATTACATTATGTAGATACATTCAACATCATTCTGATCTGATCTTTTTATTTTATTTCAGGTGTTTCCTGACACCGGTACCAATGAGGTGGTCATCAGTTTACAGGAAGGGCCTGTTGTGACCGGAGATGTGAAGGTCATGTTTGAGTCCAGTGCTGTAAGTCTCCACTATTTTAGTATTTAATTGACCCATGTATTTGATGAAGAACGTTTAAATGAGGTTCGCTGTTGCTTGAACTTCCTTTTTCTCTCTCCAGGGTTTGCCAAAGGGTTACGAGGACTGTCCTTTCTATTTCTGGTTTAACAGCTCTTTTGTTGAGAACAACAGGTGGGTTTTTCGTCAGAAGATTTTGAGTTTTCCTCTTCTGTGAGCTGAAATCTTTGTGTTGTTGTTTTGTAGCTTGTATCTCTCGAGGGAGGAGCTGGACAATCCACACAAATCAAAGACCTGGGACATCTATAAGGAGGACTTTGGAGTGACGTTGTATTTCACAGACCCTTGAGAAGACAATTCTCTGACAGTGGATATGGTTTACTATTTTAGTCCTTTTGTATAAGTAGATATGTCTCTTGAGGTATGCTTATGATATGCTGCAAACTGAAGCCAATGTAAACACTCCACATAAACCTACATGTTTGTAAAAAATGTTTTCATTTCATTGTATTTACATGGTTAATGTTTTTGATCTTTTTTTTCTTGTACTGTGGTTACATTTATCTTTGTCAGCAATTAAAATGATTCAGTGAAAAATTATTTTAAAAAGTTTCCATGGAAAATGTGTTTAAATATTTCTTGAGCACGTACTGTCATCAGGCATGATCTACTGTCTCCTAGTGGTTCTGTCCTGCACTGCGTCACATTTGACATGAGCGGGATGCTTCATAGGTCTCACACATTCACAGGATACATTTATTTTCAGCTAACTTGTTCCTAGATTGTTGCTCTTATCCTCAATATTTAAATAGAAAAGAGTCCTTTCTGGTTTAAGTGTTGAATTCTTTAGAATATTTATATTTGATAAAACTGAGTAATGGAGGTCTACTCTGTATTTGTAAATTGACAGTCATATCTTGTAGTTTTGCCCTCTCCAGGTTGGAGGAGATTATTTTGCCCCAGGTGGAGGACATTAAGTATCTTGGGGTCTTGTTCATGAGTGAGGGAATGATGGGGCATGAGATTGACAGACGGATTGGTGCAGCAGCAATGTGGTCGATGTTGTGGTAAAGAAGGAGCAGAGCCTAAAGGTGAAGCTCTCAATCTACCGGTCAATCTACGTTTCTATTCTCACCTATGGTCATGACCGAAAGGACAAGATCTCGGATACAAGCGGCTGAAATTAGCTTACTAATTTCACAGGGTGGAAGGGTGCACCCTTAGAGATAGGTTGATGAGCCTGGAAGACCCAGGATATGCCGTAGGTACTATGTCTCTCAGCTTGCCTGGCAGTGCCTTAGGGTTCCCCCGGAGGAAGTATCTGAGGAGAGGGAAGTCTGGAGTTCCTTACTGAGACTGCTGCCCCCACGACCCGGCTTCAGAAAAGCGGTGGATGGATGGATGGATCTTGTAGTTGGGTTCAATTAATTCAAAAGGAGGATACTTAATTAAATACACACAACACTGCCATTGAAAAGATTTGTATTTTTTAATGCATTTATATAATTTTTCGAAAGACACCTCATGTTCAACAATGCTGTTTATTTGATCAAAAATACAGTAAAAAAAAAGCAATATTAAATAAATACAAAATAATATTTCTATTTGAATATATTATCAAATGTAATTTATTCTTGTGATAAAAGCAGAATTTTCTGCATCATTACTCTAGTCTTCAGTGCCACGTGATCCTTCAGAAAGTATTCTGATATGATTTAATACCTAAAAATTAATTTTATCAGCTGAATTTTTTTTACTCAATTTTGTGGAATATGCAATGCATTTTTTCCCCCAGAATTATTTAATTAAAGTTCAAAGAATAGCATTGATTTGGAACAGAAATAATTAACGTCACTTTTAATGCACGATTAATTTAATGCATAGTTGCTAAAAAAATCCTGAACAACATCTTGAACCTTAACTTTTGAACTGTACTGCACAAGGCTTAAATCTATAAACAAATAACCTTGTGAAATCATTATTGATCAAGAAGACCTTCAGACATTCCATTTCAACAATCATTAAATCCCACTAGAATTACAAAATCATTTTTAGTTCACAGAAACAATCACATGATCATAATCTCTTCTATCATAGCATTAGCAATTAAAACAAGTTTAACGACTTGTGTTCGAATCAAACCTTTTTGTTTTTTTTTTTTACAACAGGCTCCAGTGTGCAAACTATTGGTCAATGCAGGAAGTGATAACACAAAACACTTCTAAAGTGACAGACCACAATACGATCAAGAGTGACGCAAATCACACTGAACCATATGAGTGAGAATGAGAACTGAGATGTTTGAGAAGTTGTGGTTTTTATGAGGCACTAACACGTCACACGACTCAGTGAAGTCACCACCTGTTAAACTTTCAACCAGTAATACTTCACTTTGGTTATCTGCTCTAAAGGCCATCTTTACAAGAACTGCTGATTTTTAACCTTATCTTGACCATGTCTATAGCAAGTCCGCTTTTGATGATCTCAAGTACCAACGTAACAAATGCTACAAACAGAAGTTCAAATGAAAGTGTGACGTTGGTGTGGTATTAAACCCATTAGAACTCTAGTTTCATATTTTCTCAACACATTGTCTTCCTAACAGAGTGTTTATCTCCGTGTAGCACATCACAATGTGTTAGAAGGTCGTATCGTCCGCTGTGCAGAAGGCAGATTAGTGACGTCTTGCAAGTGTCTGTGCAGGGCTTTGAGACGTGGCCTTTATGAAAGAGGTACCAGAAGCGCTGGAAGACACGGTCATCATTCTTCATGACTTTGATCAAAGTGTCCATGTCTGATGGGAAGAGTGTGGACAAACCGTAGGCCTCAGACGCGCGGTACAGTAAGGTCCAGGATGGGTTGGGGTCAGGATTTGAGGGCTGGTTGTTGGCCAGAGTTAGGTTAAGAATAAAAGTCTCGTGATCCAAAACCATGCGACTGCTACCTGGGTAGTTTCCATCCATGTAATATACGCGATATCCTGACCATAAAAAAAAGCATGTTATAGCAATAAGCCACGATTTTGTGTGCATAACTAAAAGCTAAAATAAAATAACTACATGCTAAAACAAAAAATAAATAAATACAATTAAAACACTAAAAGAAAATTTAACAACTACATAAAACAATGCTAAAAAATAAATATGACTACATGGTAAAAAAAAAAAGGTAATAAAATAAAATATATTACAAAACATTATTTGTAGAAAGCACTATACAATTAATGATTATTTTATGAATAAAGAACAGCATTTAGTTGAAATTTTATACCATTAAAAGTCTCATCTGAAATGTTCACACGTTAAAAAAAATACGATCTCTCGTCGTGTCAATTATGTTTACACAGTACCTCCGAAAGTTTCATCCGTCATTTAAAAAATTCGGATCAGGTCAAATTTTGGAGTTTTCGCATCTGTTGCAAGCATTTAGATAGGAAAGGATGACTAATACGACAAAAAAAAAACGCATACGAAAATTTCAGGCTCAGTGTGCAATTTAATACATAGTATTACTTTCTTTAAATTAATACAAACATTTTAATAAAATAAAAACTGATCCCAAAACAGCTATAATAAATGCTAAATCAAAAACAAACCTATTTAAAAAATATATATATATAGGGAGGAAAAAAACTAAAATAACATTTGGTAATTTTTTATTAAATTAAAAAATAATATATCTATCAACTAATATGGTACAGTCAGTGAGTACCTGGGTTCAGGTTAACATAAGTGGTCACACTTGGGGCGATGAAAGCCACACTTAGTGGACGGGTCAATGTCTCTTCATCATAGAACATCTCAAACTCATCGACGTGCGTGTGTCCAAAAAACTGACCAGTTATGGTGCTTTCATATCTGGAAAATGAAAGAGAATTATAGAGGAAGGAACCAGACTGCTTGCTAAAGTGAACCATTAACCACTTCATTACATACAACTTCCAGTACATATGGCAAATGGCAAATACAATTATCTCAAAAACCAGCAGTTACAGTCAACATGACCCATTTTTGATCATAAAAGACACTGTGGAGCTGTTATAAACCTTTAGGCTGCAGTCACGCGGTTGTGTTGATTCAGCCACGGGTTACAACAGAAAATTAACTTGTATACGGCAGGACGGTCCATACAGTGAGTTCACAGAAAAGTGACTGACCTGTTCACTATATGATAGTAATTCCAACTCCAACTGCTCAAGCAGAGTCCCGGGGGGATGTGACCGATGATGTGGACCTGAGAGAGACCAGCGGAAACAGACCTTTATTAAATAAACAGAACAAAAAAACTAATACAAAACAGCAAACAACAAAAATTCAAGATAAACAAAGATTTCTGGTTTTGCTTTGAGAGAAATAAAATAATTGTGGACCCTCTTACAAAATAATTTGAGTAACATTTAGTAGTAAAAGGATCATTGGCATCTAATACATAATGTCCAAATACAAACAAACGCGCAACAGCAAAATTGCAAGTCAAAAACTGAAGTGGTCACACTTCCGCTTAGCTGGTCTGACTCGTGACTCATCAGTTGCCTGGATGTTTAAACACCTCTAACCCACAAACACTAACACTGCAACTTGTTAAACTGCTGCAGCGAGCAAACGGCTTCAACGTCGTTGTTTGTTTTCTTATGTTCTTGATACAAAATAAGAGGTTTTCAGTGTTCTCTGATGTTTGTAAACTAGTACCTTCTCTCCCTTGTTCTCGGACTCTTGTAGTATATGAATGAGCCACTGGAGCTGACCCGCCGGGTCTGTGGAGTTCACCATCAGCCAGAAGTTCTCTCGTGCACAGAAGTTCATGTTCAAGGACACCACCCTCAAACCACGCTCCACTTGAACCGTGTAAAACCCTCCATGCCTAGAGACAAAACACACATTATATATAAAATACACAAATTAAGAATGTGTTGTTAAGAATAATGATGGTAATAATAAATAAATTATATAGAAGTAAAACCACCACCACAACAACATGTTAAAGAGGATATAAATAGTCACATTATATTATATTACAAAAAATTATATAAATAAACAAACATAAATATATGCATAAATATTAAATGGTTACATTGAAAACAAGAGCAACAACAAAAACAACAATAATAATAATTAAAAAATTTGATAAATTCCAGGGGACAAAAATATAAAATTGCCAAATAAGTAGCAAGAAATCAAGTCAATAAATTATTTATTTATTATTATTATTATTAAGATACATTCCAGGGGGCAAAAATATAAAAAGAACATCAACATATGTAGCAAGAAATAAAGTAAATAAATAATTTATTTATTATTATTATTATTAAGATATATTCAGGGGCAAAAATATCAAAATTGCCAAATATGTAGCAAGTAAATAAGTAACTAAATAAACGCCAATTGTATTATTATTACAACAAATAAGATACATATCAAAATATAAATAAATACAATTCATAATCATAATTCAAATAAATAAAAATAATAACTAACAATAACATCATGATTTTATATTCTAAATAAAAATAATAAAATATAACTAACAACAATAATAATGATACTAATAATAATAAAAAGAAGAATTTGAATGTGTGTTTATCAGTGACAATACTCCAAAATGTGATGTTAATTCATGTGACAGATTTAGCCAAAATAACTTATAAAGTCTTTTCCATCAGTACTTTACCGTATCGTCTCCTGGGCTTCCTTTGGCAGCCAGGGTGCCCACTCCTCAGCCATGGTGTCATAAAGCCAGCAGGACGACCGGTTCCCATGTACAAACGGAGGAGGGAAACTATTCACCGGAGTGCTCTCGTGATTCCCAATCGCTGGGTAAACAGTTACATTAGGCCCCAGGTGTTTCTGTATGAGTCTAGTGATGTTGACGAGCTCGTTCAGCTGTTGTGCCCGGGTCTGAGACCAGATGTTGTGTGCTGGAATGTCTCCTGTCCAGTAAACCCAATCCCACGGGCCAGATTTGGCTATGTTTTGGAGAAGGTTCTCCACGGTGCGCAGAGGCAGGTCACATTTGCCATACGTGCCCCAGTATCCGGCTCCAGTGTGCCTCCAACTGGCCCTTCCAGAGTCATTTCGACAGCACAGTGGCAGCTTACAGTCCACAAGACTGCCTTCGGCGTACTGCACATCCCAGTGGATATCCGTGAGGAAGAGGATTCGGCTCTGTGGAGAGCCCGGTTTGGGAGGGGTGGGCGGTTTAACAGGGGGTTTGGGGACCTGTGGCAGGGACACATTCCAGGGGGCATAAATATCATAATGGCCACACGTAGGTCCAACCAGTAGACCGCAAGCCTCCGAGGGCCAGAGGAATGACTCCTGGAGCGCACGGATGACATCATCTCGGAAGAGCTCAGTGATTTCTTGGCATACTTGCGCCTCGGCCAGATGCAGTCGAACACAGGCTTCTCCTAAAGCACGCGCCACATGCTCCATGTTTGAGTTACTCTGTTAATAAAGCATACAAAATAATAAGCTAATATAAGAATTTGATTAAATAAATGTTCATAAATATATAATATAAATTAAAATATTATATAAAATTAAAACAACAACAACAATAATAAATGAAACTAAACTAAATTAATTTAATGTACACTAAATTAAAAGCCTACTATTGTAAATAATTTACATATCATTATGTATAAGTTAAAATAATTTGTATACCTAGAAAACTAGTACATTGACATATAAATGGTATTTAATAATAATTATAATAAATTATAATATTTAAATAAAACGCATATTAAATTAAAAGCATAGCTACTTATATTATATACATTAATGTGTTTATTTTAAATAACAGTTTGCGTGTCTAAAATATTAATAACATACACAAAGAATAGTACTAAAAATAATAATAAACTAACATAACATTTCTATACACAGGCTCCATCATGCTGAGCAAAGGAAACTGTATCAATGTTTACTTCTAACTCCACTAAATAAGACATTTATATCAACGGGAAAGCCAGGGGAGTTTAACAGACAATAACAAGATGAAGTGAATGCTTGTCTCACCAGCAGCGCGATGTCAAGCGTGACGAAGATCGCTTTACACACCGCGCAGGACATGTTGTGCCAGCTGAACCCGAGCTTAAACCGGTCAAACTCCTCCACGAACCTCAGCTGGGGCGAATCGGTTCCTCCCTCGAGAGGGCATGAGGAACCCCACGGCACCGAAAACAGTGTCCAGACTATGAAAACAGCGCAGACGGTGGATAAGCAGAACCCTGGACGCTTCATGCTGGATGCGCGGCGAGCTACACTACACTGCGGTAAACTCTCTCAGTCTCCTGTCATAACATGTAAAGTCTCGGCCGACGGATCAGGAAACCGTGCTATCCTTGAATATAAGTAGTGTTACGCTGGGGTTGTATGCATGAATACAACAAGAATCAGAAAAACGCGAACCCGCGTCTCTTTAGGCGGTTATGAATACTCAGTTGTGTATTGAAGACTCCGTCGCTTGACTGTCTGTTCTGACAGTGACATTGTACCGCGTCCTCGCGACTGACCTGTCTATATAAGGTCAGCTGACTGATCACGTGACATGCTGACAAATCACGTGCCCTCCAGCTTTGTAAACATGAAAGTAAAGTAACACTTATGCTCTTTTATATATTAGAATATAGTACAGAAATTCTACGCTTATTCCGTAAAATTATTCACAAATACATAAACATAAACATTGAAATTAATAAATTAAGTTTCTATTTTATAGCACTGTTTTAATTTTCAGTAAAATACACTTGTAAGACTGAAACTCTTACGAACTGAAACCGAAAATGGTGGAATACGTTTCACAAATATTTCTTTAAGAATACAACCGAAGCAGTTTTGTTTAAACATAGGCCTAATATTTTTTTTGTTTGTTTTTGGTCTGCAAAACATTTAGAAATGTTTAGAAAACACGACCCATGTAGACCCTAAACGGCTGTGTTAAAAAATATTTTTATTTCCAAAGATCAGCGTTTATCTGAAACAAAACGTTTTTGTAACATTATACACTAACATTTTTTTGGTCATATAAATTAATACTTTTGTTTAGCAAGGATGCTTTAAATTAAATTGACCAAAATTGATGATAATTACATTTCTGAAGAATGTTCCTGTGGTTCAGTGGTAGAACATTGCGTTAGCAGCGCAAATATTGTGGGTTCGATTCCCAGAAAACACATACAAAACATGTATAACCTGAATGCACTGTAAGTCGCTTTGGATAAAAGCGTCTGCTAAATGCATAAATGGAAATAATGCTACAAAAGATTTATATGTCAGATAAACGCTATTCTTCTTAACTTTCTATTTATCAAAGAAACCGGTTTTCAACATGATAATAATAAATGTTTTTGGAGCAGAAAATCAGAATATTAGAATCATTTCTGAAGGAACATGTGATTGGACTAATGATGCTAAAAATTCAGCTTTGAAGTTACAAGAATGAATTACATAATATATATATATATATATATATTCAAATAGAAAGCAGTTATTTAAATGGTAAAAATATTTCACAATATTACTAATTTTGCTGTATTTTGGATCAAATAAATGCAGGCAGAAGATCTTTAAACAAAACTTAATATTCAAAAATTTTGTTAAGGTAAAAAAAATGTTATTAATGACTCGGAATAATTATACAAAAATAAGTAAAATGTTTTAAAAAGTATTTTATTAGAAGTAGCTCATAGCATATCACATCGCATTGTCACGGTTTGATATTAATTCATGTCAACAACCCAATAATTTATTTTTTGACTGATAAACGTACACACATTTAGCATAGCCAAAACATTTACTTTGTTCTTATTTTTCCTTTAGTAAACTTTAGTTATCATGAATAAAATATAAACAGCCCAAATCTCCAAAATAAAAGAATAAAGAAAAGTTACATTAAAAACCTCAGACTAAGAACACAGTGAGCATAAGTTAGACAATCAGTCTGTTTTCCATTATCATTGTTTGCTTTTAAAAACAAAGAAACACTGAGAAAAAAAACACCTTTTGCATGTCAAGTATGCTTGTTTTTGCCTCTTGGTTTCCTATTATGTACTGGCTAGCTGAAAAGAGGAACAAAGTGAAAGCATTAACAGGGAAGTAAATAGATGTAGTGTTTAGAAAAGCAAAAAGGCACTCATGGGCCGCCTAATGTATCGCCCATGAAAAAACACTTATATATGTATACAGTATAAAAATCTCTCAGACATAACATGCTTAACATGTACAATGCAAATTAGTTTACAGGAGCATCAGGAGTGTTAGTTACATAACAGAGGACGCAATCATGCATTTATATGGATCAAGTTAAACGTCGATTTCTGATGCAAGGATAAAATACATAACCCACGATGCATATGGCAAAAGAGTTCTCACATTTGATGTGACATGTAAATTGCTCTTCTTTTGAACATAAGGTACCTTAATTTAACAAAACATGTTTTTTATAATATGTATCTCCCTGCTATGAAAGGGACAGTACAGTCAAATTATTATGGGCACTTCATATTTTGGTTACTTTTTACATGATTAAGGCATAAAATTGGCATTAGCTATTGTATTATTGCACTGTTTCTTTCATTATTTTTTTTATTTTTTTTACAAATCTCAGGCAAACTTGACCTATCTGACTTTTGTTATCAGGGACAATCCAAAGATAACACAGTGAAAAACAATGGCATGATGCTTTAAATACTAACAGCGGTTGTTGCATACACATTTGCAAATTGTTTTGATGAAATGATCTGTGATGTTGTTTTAAAAGCGAGTGAGCAAAAGGATGCATGAAATGTGGGACTGGTAAATTGAAACCTGATTTTACTGTACATTCACTGCATCCAATGACCGTTGCCGCTGCCACCACTTCCTGTTTAATGGCTGTAGAAAATAGGTTTTAAGAGAAGTGTTGTACTGTAAACACTCCAGAGAACACGAAAATGACTGATGGACATATATATGCAGAAACACATGTCATTAATTAATGACTGTATACAAGAATATAGGCGATAGTTAGACTTTTAAAAATGTTCAACAGCGCTTCCACAGTGTTTGTTTTCTTTAGCAGAGGGCTACAGTGGCATAGAGCACTTTGGTGAGTGGTGAATTTTAAGGCAATACTGTGAACTCTGTGTTTGCAGGGCTGTTTCATTTGTCTTGCATCTTCTCTAGGATGGGCACGATCATGTCAAATTTGGGCCTCTTGGCAGGATCCTCGTTCATGCAGATTTTCATTAGCTTGCAGATGTGGGGGGAAATGCCTGGCGGGATAGTGGGCCGCAGTCCCTCTAGTGCCACCTAATGAAGAGAGAAGGAATAGCCAGGGTCAGAAATTGATTTTTCCAATAAAGGAACGAGTTTGTTTCTTTATCTGAACAGATTTAGTAAAATGTAGCATTACATCACTTGCTCGCCAATGGATCATCTGCATTGAATGGGTGCCGTCAGAATTAGAGTCCAAACAACTGATAAAAACATAATAATCTACAAGTAATCCACATGACTCCAGTTCATCAATTAATGTCTTACAAACTGAAAAGCTGCTTGTTTAAAACGAACAAATTCATAACTAAAGCAATCCTTTGTAATATTTTGCCAAAATAGTCATTAATCAATAAAAAAATGCTTCCTCCAGTAAACAGTCCATCCCCTGTTATCATCAAAATGTACATATTTGTTGACCTTTGCTTAGTAATGTTTTTGACTTGTTTTCGCTTGTAGATAGCATTTGATCATGTTTATCTCCTGATTCAGACGTCACACATTTAACTGGTGAAAACAATTTTATAAACTCATTTGAACAGAAAAATGTCTCAATGATGATTTTGTTTCTTACAAACATGCAGCTTCCAGTTCATAAGACATTTACAGATAGACTGGAGTCATGGGGATTACTTGAGGATTATGGTGAAGTTTTTAGCAGCTGTTTGAATTCTCATTCTGACGGCACCCATTCACTGCAGAGGATCCACTGGTGAGCAAGTGATAGAATGCAACATTTCTCCAAGTCTGTTCCAATGAAGAAACAAACTCATCTACATCTTGGGTCGAGGGTTAATATATTTTTTGTTTATTTTGGCTGCATTTTCACCCCAAGCACCCCTACATTTTTGTTTAATTTTGGTTCGGCTCTTAATTTCCAGTGTCGTAGAATCATCTCACCTTCATGCCGATTTCCATATTTGAGAGGTCAGCGAAGGGCACCTCTCTGGTGACAAGCTCCCAGAGCAACACTGCAAAACTCCACATGTCCGAAGAGCGCCGGTTAATCTCTTCTGGCTTCTTCTGCAGGGCTGAGAAGAGAAAAGATATCAGTGAATAAAAATTTCCTATTTAAGGTGTGGTCACTGTTCTGCAAATTTCTGCCGGTAAAATACTGTCATTTCAAAAGGAATTCACGCAATGAATATAGAGTGGATACATTTAAATCTTCCTGAGAAGTTTGAAATTAGGAATTCAGTAAGTGAAGCAAAGGAACAGTACCTTCAGGTGCCACCCATGCGGGAGAGTACATCCTGCCAGGACACTGGAAGGAGAACTTCACGTCTGCCATGCTTATCCTGGCCGTCATGTCTTCATCAATCTGATATCAATGAATCAATGAGAACAGATTCATTAGGATGTGTGAGCATGAAACAGTCAGTTAGGGTAAGATCAGGTTTTTGCTGCCTCAGTCAGTTGATTGTGTGTAATGTGACCAGTACAGCTATTAGTAGTTTGAGAAGTTGTTTGGTTGAGGCTTTGTGCTTTAAACTGATACCTACTGACTTTCCTTAAGAGGCAGGGAGAAATCCACTACCAAAGAATGTACTTTCACTGCACTATTCCACAATGCAAAACTCTGAACTTGTGGTGGGGTGCACAGAAACTTCACACAGAGAACTGAGACCATTTATAACAGTTCCTGTTCAAAGTGGTCTATCTGCTGAGACAACATTTATGGAGTCCAAGTTTCACTGAATCAGTTTCACATTCCATGACAGCAAATAAACAAACAGTGAAAGTGTATTTTGCAATCACCGGCTAACCCTGTAAATGACAGTTAAGTTTGTAACTACACATCTTCATGTTCTCTTGTAGAACAGGAATAGACACTCTGGAAAACCCAAAGTTGTAGAAACCAAGATTTACAGGAAACTTCTGCTTTAAGTTCCTCACCATGACACTCTTGCTGTTGAGATAATGCCGAGGGATCATGGGCTCCAGTGTGTGCAGGAAAGCCATTCCACAAGCTATATCCAAAGCAAACTTCACCGCTTGCGTCTGATCCACAACAAAGTCTAGAAGGACAAGAGAATGATAATGATACAGGAGAAGGATCGAGTGGGTTTAAGTTAAATTTAAGAATTAAAGGCTTCCTTTTTTAAATCCAGATTTGAAAAAGCTATTAATCATATTTCTAACTTTATTAAACATTCATTAACATTCAAATGAAGTTAACAAACACCAAATGGTCTGTGTGAGACAGTAATGTGTGTGTTTTACTTACTGGTTCCCTCGTGTAGCACATTGTAGAGGGAGCCATAGGGCATCCAGTGTGTAATTATGATTGGATGAGGGGCGGGTGGAGACTGACACGCCCCCAAAACGGGCAACACGTTTGGGTGGGAGAAGATTCTACAACAGGGGAAACACCAAGGTGGAGAGGGACACATGAACAGACAGAAACAACAGACCACTAACACAATGGAGATGTTTTTACAGATTTGGAACAGTGTTATTTTTGTATCAGTGTAATTAAAACTACTATTATAGGTTTTATTACTATTATGAAATCATTTCCATTTTCAATTTTTTTATTTGTATTTACATTTTAGTTAACATTAGTCACTTTTATTAGTCTATAGATGTATTTTCATTTCAGTTTTAGTTATTTCTGTACATCAAGTTAATGAAAATGAGAAATGTGTCTTATGCAGCTAGCTGAAATACAATTAGTTAATAATAAATAAAAGGTTCTTTAATATTTTAGTTTCAGTTCGGTTTGGATTTAGGGCACATCACTCTACAGAGACAGCAAATTGTTATTTTGTTCAACAAATTAAATCCAGTCTTGATCGGTGAGGTGTTGCTGATGCTGTCTTGATTTATCTAAATTGTCAAAGTAAAATTTTCTACTAATATGTTAACTCGGATGGAATCATACTTAAATTTAAGGAAACAATATAGAAGAATTATTGATGCATGCTCACCATTTCTTGACTGTAATATTGGAGTACCACAAGGGTCGATTATTGGACCAATTTAGTTTATTCTATATATTAATGATCTACCTACAGTTTGTTCAGAGTTCCAGGTTTAGATGTATGCAGATGATACAGTTGTTTATACTTATGCAAGACAAAAGAACAAGCTGCTATCAAACTTACTGCTGCATTAAACAAAGTCTCAGATTGGCTATGTCACTCTTTCCTTACTCTTAAAACTGTGGGAATGTATTTTTCAATTAAGAGAGTTGATTAGCGTTGTCCAGATATTTTAATCAAAAGAGAGGTCTTAAATATTGTTGAGTATTTTAAATATTTGGGTATGACTTATTATGGATGTGCTAGAGAAAGCTTGATAATCTTCAGGAATATTAGACACCAGTCACCTATACCTGTGCGCTTTATGCATACAATAATTTTCCCACATTTATCCTATAGTACAAGTTGGTTCCAAACAAGTATAACCACATTAAAACCATTATATAGTATTTATTAATTTATTTTTTTTTTACTAAGAAGCCAAGGAGTTGGCTTCATTGTATTATTATTAAATATTAAAAATGCATGGCCCCCGGTAAATCAATAAAATAAACAATTTAACTATAATAACCCTGATTTGGAACAACATTTTTGAGCAAACTTTAATCTGAGTATTCTGGGCAAACTGGACTGGAGGTTCATCACCTTAGTTTAGGGTACTCCTCATTAAAGTCCCGGCTCTTTCTTGTAGTCCAATCCCGCATATGAAGCATCTTGATCACAATCTCTGTGCCCTGCCAGCGGCCTTGCCACAGCTGCCAGAGAGAGAACAGAGACATCAGTGAGTGCATAAACGCTCTGAGACATGGGTAGCTATTGTGGTTTGGAAAATGAGCTCACCTCCCCAGAGTGGTTCTCGTTGATCGTGGCCAGCATGGAGAGTTGCTTATAATCCACGCCAGCATGTTTGTTTAGAGTGCCGTTACCTGAAGGCATCATGGGGAAAATATACAACAATCAAACCTCGGTTACGGATAATTCATATAATTCTATAAGGCAATCTACAGTTACGCTGTATGACAATAAAATGCTTGTTTGCCAAAGAATCTACGTTATGAATGTAAATGAGAATTAGATGTTCTGAGGGTGCTTACGTGGTCGCGTTCGAGTGGTTCCCTTCCAGAAAGTGTCCTTGAAAGGAACTTTGGTTAGGCTTTGTCCCTGTTTCTCCGCCAGCTCTGATTCATAAACACAACTGAATTATTAGGCAGGGGAACATATAAAAGAAACAGATCTTTGAGGCTTCACAATGTTAGCAAACCACATTTCCAACTAATCTTCTGCTGACATCACATTTGCTACATTATTAGAGAAGAGATGTGACGAGTGGGGCGGGGCCGACAGCCGTGGTAGCGGAGTGAGGCCGGTGGAGTAAATATGATAATGAACGACACCCGCTCCACTCACCGCTCTCGAGTCCCACAGAGGAGCTCCGGAAGGATAAACGAAGGAGTGACGACAGTGGAAGACGAGAGGACAAGGCCTGGACTTTATTTTGTGTTTTGTGTGTGGCAGTCATCCGTGAGGGGCTGCCGCTTTACTTTTGTGTTTATTTTATTATTAAAGTGTTTAAATGTTCGCCGGTTCCCGCCTCTTTCTTCCCCTATCTACGAACTGTGTTACAAGAGAGCTTACCTTTCAGATTTGCAGCAAGCTGTGGTTTGGCCTTGTCCAGTGGAGTTTCTCCATACTTGTTGCAGATGCTCACTTGAGCCCCATTATTTATCAGATCCTGGAAAGAATATGAATGATAACATAGTTGGTATGATTAAAATTACATTGTTTAAACATTTTCAAGGCAATTCTGCTCAAATGTTATATGAAGAAAGACAACATACTAGTGGTTGCCCTTTTCGATCAGTGTTATTTTTTGTATTATTATTTATATACTATTTAAATTTTTTTTGTTTGTTTTTATTTTTATAATTTTCAAGTTTCTATTTTAATTTTAGTCATTTAAGTTTCAGTAATTTTGTTTGCATTTGCAATTTTTATTCTTTTTTTATATTAATATTTAATATTTCCAGTTTTAGTACCATTAGTACTTAACTTTCGTTAATTGTTTTATCTAATATTTGTACTTTATTTTGATATTTCAGCTTTATTTGAATTAACAAAAGCAATTTTAATCATTTTATTCTTTGTTAATTATAGCAATACAGTTATTGATACAATAAAAATTAACTGGAATGACTGAGCTTCAAAAATGATGTAAAATAAAATGACACCGAAGTGATTAATAAGACTTCTGCTATATTTTTGTGCTATATTCCAAATCTTCTGAAAACGTACAAAAGCTTTATGTGAGGAACAGACCAAAATGCAATCTTTTGTTTATGGCAAAGACATTTTGAAAATTATCTTTGATGCATGAAAGAAAGAAAATCAATTTATGCATTTTCTCCACATATCACCATCGTATGGATTCAGAAGACTTCAGAAAAATATACTGCATGAGAACCACTTCTACGATAATGTTTCGTGTTTGAAAGCTCTTGTCCCCATTCATTATAATTGCAAGGAAAACAGCGTTCACACAACCCAGAGTTTCTCATTTCTCCCAGCAGAGGGAGCTTCAAACTAACCTCTGCCACCAGGTCGTGGGCCCAGAAGCAGGCGTAATGGAGAGGGGTGTTGCCATGCTCGTTTGCCGCATTGGTATCTGCTTTACACTGGATCAGCTAGACAACACAAACCACAACATAATTTAGTATCCAAAACAGCAAACACAAAAACATCCATTCAAAATCTGTTATAAAGAATTAAAAGTGAATTAACATAGACATTGTCAGTTCCTTATTCCTTATTGAGTGTTTAAAGTTTGTTTGTGTGATTATTTATAACTGCTGTTTGCAGGTTATAACTTTATAACTGCTGTTTGCAGCTGTTGTGGTCACTGTGGTTGTTCAGGTGCAGTTGTGTGTGTTTGTGAGCGTTTATCCGCTATGATCTGTTCACACCTTGGCCAGAATGTCACGGTGGCCGTGGCTCGCTGCCAGGTGCAGGGGTGTGTCGTCGCCACGGTTCATGACATTGATGCGAGCCCCTCTCATGATGAGCATGTCCACGACACCTGAACGACCCTCACGGCACGCCCAGTGCAACGGACTGAACCCGTGATCATCCCTGCAAGAAACAAACACACGCCAGCACATTTAGAGTCAGTCATAATTATCACATGAATACTTGTTAAAACAAATCATGTATAAAGTATTCATATTAAAAAAATACTAATTAAAAGAAATTCTTTTTTTTATTGTATTTATTTTATATTATTTAATTAAATATATATATATTTTTTTGCATACATGTTTGGAATCAATGACAAGTTCGTTTTTTAGGTGGACTGGCTTCAAAAAAAATATGGACATTTCACATCCAATTCAATTAATCCTAAATTTAGGCATGAGTATTTTTATAGTGCATACTTTTTCGGATATAATGACAGAAGATTTTTTGTTGGTGGTGCGTCCCTTTAAATCAAGGCACATTTTTTTTGATGCAGTGGTTGGCGGTAAACTGTCTCCAGTCAGTCTAGTGATCCTGCTCTCAGCTGTCTGTCTCCAGCCAGTTAAATATAAACAGCCGTTAGCTGGCCCTTTCCTCCAGATTATGTATATCCCCCTACCCCCGTCTGTTTGAGTCTGAGATCCGTTCTCAGGCCTTCCTATTTCCTATTCAAAACCACAGTCAAACTCACACTTACAATACTCCAGGTCGACGGTGACCCTAAAGTTACAATAACAACCCTGTGATCAGATCAGAGCCTGTGCATAGTGCTGCTACTGAGAGCACATGTGAATGAACCACATCGGGGTTTTACTATTAAACCACTGAACGCAACTGCTGAGTGTGTGTTATAAATAAACAAAGGTAATGTCTGCAGCTGGTGCTCGTGCTCATCTCCAAAATAATTACTTGTGTTTTAATTAAGTGTTTGTTGAAGGGCTGGGAGTGTGCAGTACAGTAGGAAGTATCTGGGTAAATAATCAGGCCAGTAGAGTGGCTAAACTTAGGGTAGCTGCTGAAACTATTTACAAGGTCCTGCCGGAACAGACCAAACCACACACACACACACTCTACACACACACACACAGACACACACACACACACTCTATCACTCACACACACACACACACACACAGACACACACACACACAGTCAAATGGTGGGTTGGTCAAAACTGAAGGGGTTAAATACAAAAACAATGAACAAAATAGTAAGACAAATAAACAGGAAGTCCCCCTTCCTCAAATAAACAAAATCAAATTAGACAGTGAGTCCTGAGCTTCGAATGGGAATTCTGGAATGTTCTTATTTCTGGCCAAACTGCACATTTCAAAGAAGGAAGAGGGGAAAATGAAAGAATGCAAGCAAGGCCAGGAAAGCGACGAAAAAATTAGGAAAGAAAGCGGCAAAGAAAATAAACTTAATAGGAAGAAACTGGAAAAGACAGGAAGCTAGAAAAGAAGAAGGAAAAAAAGAAAAAAAAGAGAAGGATGGAGATAAGGAAAAACCGTGAAAGAAAGAAAGCTATCAGGACAAATTGAAGTGGGGAAGAAAGGAAGAAAGAAAAGGAGGCAAGGAAAGAGAAAAATAAAGAAAGAAAATACATAAAAAGCAAAGAAAGGAAGAGTAACAGGAAGAAACCTGGGAAAGACTAAATCAAATTGGAAAATAATCTGAAAAAGAAGAGGGATAAAACAGAGAAAGTGAAAAGGAAGCAAAGGAAGGAAAAGAAAGTCTAGAAAAGGAAGATGGATGAAAAAGTGTGAAAGAAAGAAAGAAAGAAAGAAAGAAAGAAAGAAATAGTTGAAAATAAAAGAAGCTGGAACAGAAGGTAAACAGGAAAAAGGGATGCAGAAAATACAAAAACAGTAAGTAAAGAAGGATTGAAAGAAGGAATAGTATAAGGAAGGAACTGGGAAAGACAAGATGAAAGTTAGAAGGAAAGTAAGCAAAAAAGGATAAGAGAAATTATGGGGGAAAAATAAGTGTGAAAGCAAGCAAGAAAGAAAGAAAGATGGGGAAACCCAGAAAAACTGGAGAAAACATTGAAAAGAAAGGAAGCTAAGACAAATGGAAATTAACAAGAAAGAACGCAAGGAAGTGGGGAAAAATGAAAAAGAAAGCACTATCTGTGGTGTCTCTTATCACATCACTCAGCTGTGCTCCGACACACAAATGAAGCAGCAGAGGGGCGGACTGCGGAAACCAGAGCGGGAAACACAGGAAGTCATATTCCACGCTCTGTGTGAGCGCTCGGGACAATTCATATCCAGTTCGTTTCTTTCTCTTGTCCTTGTAAGGATGTGAAGCATGCGCTGTTAACCAGCACACACACACACACACACACAGAGAAAGGAACGTTTACGCTAACAGACTTACAAACGTACAAAGACAGACTAAGTAAACAATGATACTGGAGTCACAGTCTTGAGCCTGCGGTTATACGATCAAACAGTTGAAAAGCGCAGTTATTAAGAGCTTCCTCTGGCCAAAAAGTGTTCTGGGGTTGCATTCAGCGATGATTTAAAAGTAAACTCCACATCTGAGTTCAGGTTTCTACCTTTCAGCAACAATCTGGTTGAGTGAAAGCTCATACTGAATTAGATCAGTGAGGCGCCACAGTCTAAAAACATATCTGAGCTAACAAGGTAGCGGAGTGGACCAGAACGATGTATATACGTGACAGGAAATGTAACTGGAAGAGGTAAAATTATATTGTTGGTACCTTCTGATTCAAAATAGACATTAAATAGGATGTACGAGTGTTATATTTTTAGATACAGCTAAAAACAAGAAGTTAAAATACAGGAAGTATTTTAGTAGTAAATAATTCACTCTAAACACAGTAAATGCTCCTGATTGGCCTGAGCTTCAGAAGCTTCAGTGTCTGTTTTAAAGCCTCAGAGACAAACACAGCTGTAACCAAGCATTTAGTTAGCTTCAGTTTTCTGTTTTTCTACTATTATTAGCCGCTCTGAATTCTGTCCAGACATCAAGAATGAAAAAAAACAAAGACACAAAATACGTCAGTTCCTCTTTGAGTCACAATTTGAGAGCAGACTTAGTTAACTTAGTTAATTTGAGTGCTACTAGAGAAGCACTCATGCTAAATTTGGGTGCAGATACTGATGTCCGCTCTGCAAAACAACCTGATTATGTAACGCATAGTATTATAAACAGCACACAAGCAACATACAATAAAAATGAGAACATGCAAGAGTACAGAACTGTACATGGAAAGTCTTTCGAAACACTTTTACTTTTACTGTTAACAATAAAGTTCCTTAACTTAGTAAATATTTCACCATATTCTTTTCTACACATGTTCTAATGGAGTAAGATTTATCAGTATATGCTCATTATCATTTATCTAAATGTAATAACTTTTCTTTTGAAATGACCTTCCTGTTCTACTAAACAATTAGTTCTCCATTTATTTTAATTTAACATAATATTAGTATTACTAACTTAAATTTAATTAATGAATATCAAAATATCAATAAATGTATTTTGTCAAAGTGTCATTTATCATCTGATTTTTTAGCATTTTGCATATTTAAGATTTACCAACATAAAAAAGAAAAATGCACTGTGTGAAACTGTCATGGTGGAGAGATATGTTATCAACTTTTTCAACAGTTTTCCTCTAAAGACATTTCTTGTGGTGTTATTATCATAATAGTGCTGCCTTTGTGAGTGGTGACGAAATGTCAGTTTGCAGAAACAAATGTCTTAACAGCTTTTTTGATATTGCTTAACATTACTTTTCCTTCAGTGGAACAGGAAGCTCATTGGTGGTAAACGTTTTTTTTCTTCTTTACTTTTTAATGGAACATTGTGTAATAATGGAAAAAAAATAACTCATGCATTAAAAGATATATATATATATATATATATATATATTTGCAAACACAGATAACTCCGTTTTTATTTTTAAAAAATCATGTTTTTATTGTGTTAGTTGTATTAGTAGTAGTTAGTTTTTTTTACTTAATCAAAATAACTCAACTGCAGTTTGATTGAGATTAATTGGAATGCACAATTAAAAAATTTGATCTTTTAAAATTGTTATCTGTAACAGAGTTATCTTTTACTGCAAATTAACTCTTCATAGTTAGATAGATGGATATAGAAGATATTATGAAGGATGTTGGCAGTTGCCGATAGCCATTGATTCCATAGTATTTTTTCTCCTACTATGGACTTCAATGGCTACCAGCAATCTTCAAAATAGCCTATTTTCTTTTGTGTTGTTGAGCAGAAGAAAGCAACTCACAGGTTTCAAGCAACTTGAAAATCAGTGAATAATGATAGGATTAAAAATTGAGTGAACCATCCCTTAAAGAAAATAAATATGGCTTATTTTACTTTTAAACAATTCCAAATGTTCAATAATTGTCATATGTTTAACATATTATACATTTAGAGATAAGAAGATCAAATATAAGATAGGACAAAGTTTGCTGACTGACATGCTGTAATGTGAAGCATAAACAACGCCCATGAATGTCTGCTATTTCCTGTCTCCTCCCACAAACACATAAGGTTGTGACATATCAAGCCATACTGAAACTCCTCATAGCCCTACAGAGGAAGAAAATCAAACGGCCACTCTTCTCATCAACCATTTCAAAGCATCAAAATCATTTTACTAGGCAAACTGCAATAGGCAAAAGCGAAAGGTGAATCCCTTAGCTTGAGTTTTTCTATTTCTGGAAAAGGAAAACACTTTGAGATGGCTAAGTGGGGGGGGGAGAGAGAGAGAGAGAGAGAGAGAGAGAGAGGACTGGTATGGCTCAAGTCAGCATGCTTTGGTTGGTGAGCTCATCGTATGGAAACTATTCATCCCAACCATTTAGTTTTAGCCCAGAGCGTTCCCTCCTCCCCCTCTTCTGAGTCACAAATTAGACATGGACTCCAACTCACACTGGCCTGAACGGTTTAGAGTAGGGAATGCTAAGTTAACATAAATAAAAGTGTATTGTCGTATTTTTGGGTTTGTTCTAGTAGAGTTAGCACCCCCCCTCTTACTGGAAGTTTCTCTAGTAAGTCAAACATGTCCTTTGTCACATCATTTCAAAGCCACAACTTTAGCCATGTGAAGAGCACAGGAAATGCCTAGATAGTGATCTACATCAGACGCTTCAACGCTTCATCTAAATTAGCCGCTACTTGTAATCTGCTGATTCTGTGCTGAATCGGCACCGGCGAACCATTCATCTCTGACCCGTTCCTTTCAGGTTATAATTCTCGTGGCTGACAGCAAGAGAATGGGTCCACATCAGATTCCTTACAAGTTCTTGGAGATCTACCTGGCTGTTTTCCTCTCTTTTGTGCTTCCCAGCTGTTCTGGGATGTATTAGTGAGGGAAGGCAGGCCAAGGCTGTTTGTGAGAGGGAGCTTGGCAGAGGTGGAGGTATTTGAAGAGGGTGCATGGATCTACTCTGTGTAAGCTTTACACCATATAGGGCTAGAACTAGAATTCTGGTCTTCAACGTGTGGAATGTTTTCTGTTTAGTTTGTAAGAAACAGATGGGATATTTCAGTTCCTAGGCTAACAACATTCAATTTCATAGAAGGGCTGCACAATATTAAAAAGGAAGCCAAAAGGAAAAATCTATAATAATTATCAATAATACAATTCTATGCTAATTTGTCTAAATATTACACATAAAAAAACATCTAAACCATTGGATTTTACTCAAATAAATAAATAAACATTTTAAATATATTAAACATTTTAAATGCTACAAGTGAATTTAGGCATTTCATTATTATAATGTACAGTATGAAAAATAGATATTCATATGAGATTTTCTCAAATTCATATGAAATTTAAAAGTGTATTAGTTTAATAAATCATTAGTGATTTAAAAAAAGTAACTTTAAAAGAGAGTAAGATGTGTAAAAATATGGAAAATTGACATTCACACATAAATATCCAATATTGATAATTCTGATAATAAAAAACTCTAGTATCAGTTGATATCTGATATGGTGATAGTGGCATATTTATAAATATAACAAATATATAATGCTACAGTAATTCAATCATTGAACTGAACACATTAGCATCCTATTTTAAGTTGTGGATACTCAATATATATGTACATTTCTTAAAACGCCTGTGAAAATTCATTTAAAAAAATAATTGTAATTATGGCGGCATTTTTGTATGGGTAAAATATCATTTTTTTTCTGGTAAAAAAAACAAACTAGTACTAGTAGAATTATACAAGAAGAATAATTTAATAATGAATCCCTTTAATACCTCAAAACCATGATGAAAATCTGTGTATGCCACGACAAGCCAAATAACTGAATGATATCCACAACATACAAAAAGTGATAACATCTACCCTCATCGTCTTTCAGTCACTGCTCCACTGCGCCCAGGGTTTAGAAGACTGGGTGAGGGTGAACTAAGGGACAAGACCTGACAGAGAAGATCCTCACAAATAGGACAGTTTCTTTAATTTTCCAAGGTTTTTTTGGGGGGGGGGCCCTACTGACATCATCCAAGTTCATCTTTGAATGAGAAAATAAGCTAAAACAAAAATATGGTCTCTTCAACCACACGGCAATCTACCTAATAACAGCTCTGTCTGAATTCATATTATGACTCATTTAAACACACTCACCCCTGGTTTAAGTCGTTCTCTGTGTTGTCCAACCAGAGGCGGACAGCTACCGCGTTGCCTTCACGGCACTGAGTGAAGATGTCATCCATCTCGGCACCCTCTATCCTCTCACGCAACCGAAATCGTTTGTCCCCTACCAGGAGTGTCCTGGGAGAGGGGTCTGATGCTGCTGTACCCTAAAGACGTCAGGCGAGGGTCTGACAGAACATGCAGCCACGGGAAGGGTGTGATGGGACAGTCTCTTCACAGCTACAGGGCTGGTGTCTGCACTGCAGAGAAACGAGAAAAGGAAGCTCAGATGAGCTGTTTTGAACACTGCTTGCACAAAACATTCTGTCATAGTTAGAGTCACTAGGGAACAATGACTAAAATAACAAGCAGTTTCAGGGGATCACTTGTCTATCTGTCTTGTCTATTCATTTATTAAAATAAAAAATATTGCAATTTGTGCATACAAGGACTTCAATACTATCCTTATATTATAATAAAGAGAAAAAACTGTATTAAAAATTATATTATTGAATTGAAAAACATATTTTCCCAAAAATTACATTATCCCCCAGTTTCACAGACAAGGCTAAATCTAGTACCAGACTAAAATGCATGTTTCAGCTGTCTCAACTGAAAATATCTTGCTCTGACATATGTTAAAACATGTCAGTGTTATTGTTCTGTGTCAAGATGCACACCTGTAATGTTTTCATCTAAGGCCTTTTTGTAAAAGTTGCTTAAATATCTTAATTTTACTAAGGCCTAGTCCTGGCTTAAGCTAAGCCCTGTTTGTAAAACTGGGCCTAAAAATATATATTTATGAATGACTAAATCATTATTTAATAGTAATAACTTTTTGCATTTCTTTATTGAAAGTACTGATTAAAATGTGTATATTCACATGTATTCTGTTTTAAAGAAAACACCACGAAATTCCTTAGTCAATAAATTAAATTACATTTTTCAAAACCACATGAAAACTAATTAAATACCAAAAGGACATTCCTAAAAACAAAATATTTTAATTTCTTTATAAAGGACACTTTTGTCTTTTTTTTGCTCCACAAAAGAACAAACATAAATATAATATACAAGCCGCACAGTTTTAGAATGACATGAGAGAGAATAAATGACAGAGTTCAATGAGCAATGAGTTCAAATATTTGTTCATTAAATGCTGATAGGTGATGAATACCTATATAATCATACAAGCCTCTGCCTGTTATAACACACATATCACTCCCTTCCTGAAGTCCAACAGAAAGTGTTTCTTTAATACTCTGACATCCCTTCAACTCATACTTAAGTTAAGAGGTCTTCGCAAAGACCTGTTGTACTACGCTAATAAAAATATTTGTCTGTTTTATTAGCGAATTAAAGAAAGGCTGTGTTATTAAAAACACACATGTATCTAAATACACTTAAAAGGCCATTTCTTAATAGCTGGAATTCATGGAACACACAACATTATTATACATAATTTATTCAAATTTGCACATATCAGACCTGTACATACTTGTCTATATTATATATTGTATTTTTGCTGTTTTGTACATTGCCTATTTGTATATTTGAGGGATGCACGATATATCGGCCACCATATCGGTAAAGGCTGATTAATGTTATTTTTTTATATTATCGGTATCGGCCCGATAAGAAAATTTGGCCGATATCTTTAAGCCGATACATAATGCATTATTTCCTCCAGAGACACTTCAGACGTGCGCTGTTCGCCATGATGGTTTTGAAATGCTTGAAATATGATTGAAATCACTTTGAAAACGACATCACTTATGTGCAACATGTGCAGAGCAAGTCTGTCATAAAGGCTACATACTATGTAGCCTTTATGCATTTAATTATAATAAGAACATTACTGTACCATTTTGATTCTTTACACATGTAATGATGTCCAATGACTTGTTTGCATTATTTATGCATTATTTAATTTTATCTGTGAGACTTTTTTATGGCGAAATTTGGTAATGGGAGAGTAAAATATTTGTTTTAAACTTACACTGTTCAAACTAGGCTGCTTATGTTGAAGTGTTTGGGATGTGGCTTTTAATGATGAGACTGCCATTTACTGCCATCTGGGAAGCGCTTCAGGAGCATGATGGCAAAAACTGAGAGACTGAGGAGGAGCTTCTTCCCGCAGGCCATCAGGCTCCTTAACACAAACCCAGTCTCATAAACTCATAAACTCCTTAACACAAACCCAGTCTCATAAACTTACAAGATTGTTAACTGTAAAACATCCATATTCTCATCACCCGTATTGCTGCTTTGTGTACATACCCTGTACAACCCGTTTGCACATCCCTCTTGTTCATATTACTATTTATTAAGTCCCAGTATACTGGTTTTTGCACTTTTTATTCCATTGCACATTTTACTCTTATTTCTCTTTTTTTTTCCATATATATGCTCTTGTGTTGTGTTACTTTTATATAATTTTTATTTTTATTCTTTTGCACTGTCCACTATCCACTGAGCGGACCTGATTTGTTTACATTTCACTTCTGATTATACCCTGTATAATTTATTATGTGACAAAGAAAGAAACCTTGAACCTTTTTTTTTTTTTTTAATCAGGCTCTCAAAAAGTATATACAAATTTGGATATAGATTGATCGGCCAACATATCGGTTATCGGCTTTCAAATATAAATAATTATCTGTATCGGCCAAAATGTTCATATCTGTGCATCCCTTATATATTTGTATATTATTATTTTATCATCTGAGTCCTGTCCTGTTGCTGTCATTATATTGCACTGTAGAGCTTCTGTCACTATAACAAACTCCTCATATGAGTAAACATGCCTGGCCAATAAAGCTCATTCTCATTCTCCCATTTCTTATGTGAACTATTATGCATTGTATATACTTTGCTGAGTGTGTTGAGATATTTTGTACAAACACAGAACAAATACAGTTAGAAAGGAAAACAAGCGTGTTCGCTTAGAGAAAACGACAGATAAATCAGATAAGAGAGACAAAGGCAGGGTGATATCGATTCCGTTAAATATGCATTCAATCACAAAGGCACTCAGATGTAAACATGACAGTTAATCCTCAAAGAAAGAGGAAAAGAATTAGACACACAGACAGTTATGTTTTAACAGATAACAGGTAGATGTTAGACAGATTTAGTTTAAAACGACAGACAACCAGATAGTAAAATATACAGAAAGAAAAACACAAAATGATAGACAGACAGGTACGAATGTGGACAGATTTAAACAGGCAAACAGTTAGAAAGGTATATTTTGAAAGAGAGAAATAGATAGATAGATAGATAGATAGATAGATAGATAGATAGATAGATAGATAGATAGATAGATAGATAGATAGATAGATAGATAGATGTTCAAACATACAAACAGAAGCAGACGAGTATTTGTTCAAGAAGACTGACAGAAAGCAAGACAGGCAGGTCAAGATAGATAGATAACTTAGATAGATAGATAGATAGATAGATAGATAGATAGATAGATAGATAGATGTTCAAATATACAAACAGAAGCAGACGAATATTTGTTCAAGAAGACTGACAGAAAGCAAGACAGGCAGGTCAAGATAGATAGATAGATAGATAGATAGATAGATAGATAGAATGGGTGTCCAGAAACACAGAAAGGTATTTGTAGCAGACAGACAGATATACAGACAGACAGACAGGTAACGTTAACTGTTACGTGTGTTCTCTCAGTAAGAGTGACATTAGCCGCGCAGCTAACAGACAATCCAATCAAAGAGTGACTAGAGACTCTTAAATATGGGCGAACCAAAGGAAAAAGCATACGGTTTGAATGATAATTTACCTAAAGATGCTCAATTAAATTACTTTTTGACCCCAAACTTTATTTATGGCTATACAACGGTAGTTTTATAGTGTTGTGAGCTAGTGCGCTAATGCTGCTAGCAGTCATATAACGTTACGCCCCCAGTCACTGAACTTACACGATCAACACTCGATTCATTCTTCCCTCACACTCAACCGATCACAACAACCATCAGTACCTGTTTATAGGGCCGCTTTTAGCTGGAGTGGACCAACGGTGAATACTGGGACAGTCCGGACCGATACTCTTCCAGCGTCCACACCCTACTAGAGCCCGAGTCTGAGACCTCCTCCCCCCGCCGACAGACACAGTCACTCCCCGCTGATCACGCCTCTGCAGCGCCCCCGGCTGGAGAGCGAGGAAAACAAACGCCTCGGGGCACTATTTTCACGATGTTTTCAGAACGTTTGCGTGGGGTTATGAACATTCCATACATAAACAGTAAACATGCATGGTACTTCCCTTTTCCCATCAGTATTAGAGCCAAATAAAGGTCTGCTCTACTACACATGTGAAATGCAAGTTACTACAATTATAATATTATTAGTCATTTGTCAGCAATAATTTTATTAAATAAACAAATAACATATACAGATTCTAAAACAAATATACTAATATATATTTTAAAAATTTAAAACAACTAGTATTCAAATTAATTAATGTAATTAATATCACCATTAGCATGATTACTGTAACAAGTAGTAATAAATACAATTTTAATTACAAATGTATCTATATGTGCAAAATAAATTTATAATATCCATATGATACTTATGTATTGTGCTTGAACAGAAATAGTTTTAAGAAAATATTTAAAAAGAACACAAAAAACCTTTAGTGTGGATAATTAATTTAGTAAACATTGTTTATCTAACAACATTTTTACTCATATACCTCTTTAATTTGACAAACACGTATCCTAAAAATAGAGCATACCGATTGAATAAATACAGAAGTCAAATAAATGATCTTTTCCTGATGTACTTTTATTAAAAGACATGTTAGCCATCCATCAGTACATAGTTATTCAATGTTTTAGAGGTATTTTAATATTTATGAAACCCAATCCATGATCAACTGTCTTAAAAGGCTTTTGTGACTTTCGGCTGTTAAGACGTAATATGCAGCATAAACAAAATCTCCTAGACACGTCTTCTCTGCCATGTCTCAAGATCAGGATGGATTTTGGGGGCTCTGTCCTGCTCCCCCTTCAGATCGTGTTTCAGGAACTGATGTGGTTGTTACACTGCTGGGCTTCAGATTGAGTTTTTCTACTGCACTCAAGACGGGACCTCCATCTACTTTAGGTACACTAGAAGATGTTGAGATCACTGGCGACGGTGCTACTAGTCCTTCTAAAGACTCATTTGTAAAGGTTTGTGCATTGTTTGATAATGTGGGCACATCTATCAATGACTGTGTTTGCCCAAAAGCTGAGACATTTGTCTTGACATCTGATGGATTATTAGAAGCTGAAGGTATCTCTGGGCTCTCAAGCATTGGTGTTGTGGTTGTGATGGCAGTAGATGGATTTTCTAATGATGAAGCACCTTCTTGAGCTGCAGCTTCAGCTTTTGCTAGTTCTGCAGCTTTGCTCTCCATCTCCTGCATTCGCTTCTGCACCATCGCAGGCATCAGCTGCACATACGTGCCCATTAAATGGTGATTGGTCCTTATTAACTTGCCAGCACAACTGTCAACACATCGCTCCTGGCAAAACAACACAAACAGAACAGAGAAAAGGGATCATTATGTAACGGTCATAGTAAATCTATGTATAATGACCAGAGTTTCTGCAGATTTGATGGGTAACACAGTATGTTAATATGTTCTCTTAATGTGAATGTGAGTTGTATTACAACTCTCACGAGTTGAATGAGCAACACTGTTTGAAAATACAACTTCTTAATTAATTTTACAATAAACAAATAAAAAATATATAAGGCTAATAGCTCTGCTTTTAAACACTGGAATATGGAAAACAACTCTTTTATTGTACTTCACACTGCAAAAAAAGTGATGTTCTTCCTCTGTGTTTTTATCTTGTTTCACCACGCAAATGTTTAAAGATGCTTAAATCAAGATACATGGTCATTTATTATTTGTCATCGACATTGTCATGGTCAAAATGAAAACTAATTTTATTTTATTCCATTTTTCAAGACTTCATTTTACATTTGCATCTCAAGTAGGTGTATCTTGATTTATGGATGTTTTGATATTTGTATTGGAAAACAAAAATACAGAGGAAGACTTTTTTTTTTTGCAATACATGCAAAAATGTAATGTCATGAACTTTTTAAGGCTTTAGTTAGTTTAAGAGAGAATTAAGACGTTTTAAGACCCGCAGAATGACAGAAGTCTACCTCCACATCCACAAACTAATAAATACATACATTTACACATGCAGATGGAAAAAGTAAACCTCCTTTAAATTTATTTCCAAATGATTTTGTTAAATTATTTTAAATAATTATGCTCTGCTATGTCAAAAATATGTATTATCTTAGTGGGGTGAAGTCAGCTAAAATGGGCCACGTTTTGGTAAATGACTTATAATACCATCAGATAAGCTATGCATGAGATCTAATGATATTCTTATAAATTAGCATGGGTCTTTTAAATATATTTGTATTTTTTAAATGTGAAAAAGTATAAAAGTTTTAAAATGATGAGAGTTAGATTATCAGTAGGTACCTTCTTGAGCCACGGCACAACATTCAGGTAAAATGGGCCAATATAAAAAGAGAACAACACAGGTAATTTCTGCATAAATAATTTTATTTTTAACAGTAAACTAACACTATTGTCTTTAGTGTGCCATAGCAACACCATAACGTATTTCATTAAATAGAAAGTTGAATGAATATTGAAATAAATTCATATCTAGAGTAGGCCTATACACCTATTTTCACTCTCAATTTCTGTGTAAAAGTGTGTGTGTTTATGCAGCACATTTTACTGACATCTTCCTTTCTTTCCCTTTCTCTTCTCGTATCTCAGTTTCCTTTCTTTGCTTGCCCTCCTGCCATACTGTCTGCAATACAATGTCCTGCACATTATTTTATTCTTACTTTTTATTTTCTACTTCATTTTTTCCATACCTATATTTATGTATATTATCTTGTTTTTATTTCATATAATTGCACTGTCCATGGAGCGGACCTGACTTACATTACACTGCTGATTATATTCTGTATAACCGTGTATGTGACGAATAAAAATCTCGAATCTTGAAATGCAATTTTTTTTTAAAAATACTTAAGATTTTGTATGGATACATGTGCAGGCCTATAAACCTATTTCCACACTACATTTCTGTCTAGAAGTGTGTGTGTATGCAGCCCATTTTAGCTGAAAATTGTGGCCCATTTTAGCTTAACCAGCCATTTCTACCTAAATTGACCTTTTTCACAAAAATCTAAGTTTCTTTTATAAATTAAACTTCTTTATTTGACAGAGCATATCAAAACATTGTTCATAAACCTTTGCTTTGTTGGTACGCTTACTTATAATTGTATTAGTCTTCTTATTAGTGATTAATGACATTTTCTACGTCAGGCTCAATTACCTTATAATTTCTCTGACAAGCTTCATTTAACACTCTGCCCTGCTCACCTTAAAAAACTCAGACCAAATTTTTGCTACATGTCAACAAGTGTTGAAGAAACAATTCAAAATCAGTTATTGTGATTTTCTGTAAAAATATAAAGAGATATGATACTACAACCTTATTTGGCCCAATTTACCTTCATCCTTTATTTATGTTGTAAATCCTCTTTTACATTATTTTTTAATAATTTTGAGAAATTATTTCAAATAATTATTCTCTGCTATGTCAAAAATATTTATAGTACTATTACAATCTTAGTGTATTTTTGATTTGCTTTTTTGGTTTATGAGCCTATATTTCATTTAGAATATTGCTCCTATTTGATATGTTCCCCGAACACACATAACGAAATCTATAAATAAAAACCCAGGAACACATAAATTAAGGCATTTTTTAAACGTCTTTATAAATTAAAATAATGAGTAAATCATATTAGCCTCACCTCGTCCATTGTCAGATTTCTGTAGTTGAAATTGCTCGTGCATCGCTGGAAGCAGATGTCCGTCATGCGATTGTAAACAAGGAGGAAGTCCCGCAACTAAATAAAAAACAGTAACGTTACAATAAAATCATGATTTTACAAAATATTTGTTGCATTCATATATACATGAAAAGGACTAACGTTACACGCGCTAACGTTAGCTGTAATACGTACATTTCGTAGCTGTCCGGCTGAATCCATGACAATATTGTTGGCAGTATGTATCAAGACGTTTTATAAACGTTTATATAACTGCAAATAAATTACAATTGAAAGAGATGAAAATAAGAAAGTATATCCAAGAGCTATCGCATGACTTTCAACAGCGCGGCCATGTTTACTATCACGTGACTACAGGAGAAAACGTCACGATTCGTTAGGGCGGAAATTTGCAAAAAGTCCTCACCTCGCTGCTGTATTGTTGCATTTTTCCCTCGTGTCGTCTCTGTGCGTGACATGAATACTTTTTACTTTCTATTTATGAACAAAAGTGGTTAAGGAGTGTAAAAAAGCTTCTGCAATCTCTCACATTTTATTTCTAACAAAGCTAAGTGAGATTTTTTTATGGTAAATATTTGGTCAATTGTATGGTATTTTTTTGCATCTTCAGACATTATTCAAAGCTTTCAAATAAAGAATTACAGATACAAACATATAGTCACCAAGACCTTTAATATTGAGACAAAGGCACGGAAATCCTATTACAACAACTCTTAATAATAGCTGTAAAACTGTCCTTATTTTCGGTAGTCTACATCAAATTACTTGAGTCATAAATCAACCTTATTTTTGCAAATATACATTTATATTTTATCCTGAAAATGTAAAAAATAGCATAAAAACAAACAGATAAATATTTGTTAATAAATTGTAAAGGAATTTTCCTTTATGGACAGTAATCAAACAGTGAGACATAGATTCAGATGTATGTATTATATGTTTTCTTCTCGTAGTTAGATAAGCATTCTTTGTGTGATGATTTACTATGATTGAGAAGTGATAGAGGTAAGGAAACGCAGATGGTCAAGGGGGCATTTGCCTCCCTTTTCTGTATAACCATCAATCGGTAAACAAACTGGTATCTTTCCCTCTAGAGGAGGGAAGGAGGAGGCCTTGGAAGGAAAGGACTATAAAACAGACCAAAACTGTTTTCCCTCAGCTCTGTAGCTCCTTGGCGCTCGCTCTCTGGCGCTCATGCTCTCTTGCTACTTCTTATCTCTGGCTCTCTGGCTCTCTTCTTATCTATCTCTCTCTCTCTATCTCTCTCTGTCTTCCCTGACTGACTTACAGCTATGTGTATTAGTTGTGACGAGGAGATCTTCTCTTGCAAGGGAATAAATTACTTTTATTATTATAATATGGACTCATAGTGTCTCTTACTCAGTGATGATGTTTGTCAGAAAATTGCCACAACAGTTTGGTGTCAGAAGTGGGATTCCTTGGACGTGACTTCTGGACCTGACAGCGGACGGAGGCTGATCACCTTGGAGCTGAAAAGTTCCAACCCTACCTCGCAAAAAAAGATTGAGAGACGAGGGACCGTTTCCGCTGTTGGGACCGGAGGGATCGACCACTGGAATCAAAAAGAACCCAGGTGGCACAAAACGACATCTCTGGTAAGAAACAATTAAATTCAATTTAATTAGGGTGAAATTCAGTTTAAAGAGTGAAATTGAACCATATTGGCTGAGATTTGTTTCTGTGGTAGAGTAATCTGAGCAACATTCAGATTAGGTAACCTGAGATTAATTTGAGATCTGTACGGATCAAGAGGGTTTCAAACAGGTACCGAGGACTCTGAGCACGAACGTTCAGATAGGTAACCTGAGATTAATTTGAGATCTGTACGGATCAAGAGGGTTTCAAACAGGTACCGAGGACTCTGGGCACGAACGTTCAGATAGGTAACCTGAGATTAATTTGAGATCTGTACGGATCAAGAGGGTTTCAAACAGGTACCGAGGTTAATTGGGGTTAGGAAAAATCGAAAGATTTTGATAAATCACAATTAAGAGGGCACTACTAGTGCAACCCGATCCGATTGCGGGATAAGAGAAAATCGGATCTGCTGGAGACGTCTAGCAGATTAAAGAAGCGTGCGCGAGCAAATCCACGGGACAGAAGACAGCCAGTATGGGGATATCTCAGAGCAAGTTTGTGAAATATGATACACCGGTGTACTACCAAATTAAAAAAAATATTATGGTCAGAAATGTATGCAAGATATTGAAAAATTAATCAAGCATCATGATTTTCCCGAAGAGGAACATTGAGTCTCACAAAACTGAAAGTGGTTTCAACAACCAGGTTGTTGTTGCAAATGTGTTAAACATGTATGTTAAAATGTGAACAAACAGTAGATTGTTGGCTAAAGGAAGTAGATGGTTGGCTCAAGGAAGTAGATGGTTGGCTCAAGAAAGTTAGCAGGAAGGAAAAAGCAAGTGCAGAAAGTTAGCAGGAAGGAAAAAAGCAAGTGCAGAAAGTTAGCAGGAAGGGAAAATGAAAAGTGTGAAAGTCTATTTGTATGTGTCTGCACGACCAGAACCGAATGACCCACAGTATGTTTGTGTTTCCCACATGAAAATACGGTGAGGCCGGCACCGCCAAAACACCCATCTACCCAATGGCTCAGCTGGGTGCATTGAAATTCGCCCCGACCTCGACTGTTTCTCCGTCCAAGACAACCGCAGCGCGAGACGCTGAATGAACAAGCACGAGCAGCGAGGCGAGTGACAGAGGGAGACAGATGCAGCTGGCTGTTGTACAGATTAAAGCAGCACGAGCAGCGCACAAATGTGAACATGACTTTTCTGGCTGCACGGAGTGCAGGTTGTCCAAGAACCATGGACACTGGGCACAGGATTGTCCAGAGGCGCGTAAGGCGGATTGAAAGGAGAGGAACGGAGAACAGGAGAGGAGAGGGCGGGTGACAGGCATTCAGCAAGCTACGAAAAAGGGAAGTAAAATTTATTGACACACACACACACACGCTCACATACACTGATTCAAATACCGCTCTGTGCAATGAAGACATGCTTGCAAACCTTTATGTGTGAGTGTGTGGAAGATTTGAATAAGGCTATCTGCAATGAAGACATGCTTGCAAACCGTTAAATGTGTGATTGTTGAAGTTTTGAATAAGACCATGTGACTGATGAATGTCTGAGAATGTACAAAAGTTTAGGGTTTTAAGGCTACAGAGATATTCCCATGTTAGTTGACGGGACAATGATAGACTTTATGGTTGATTGTGAACCAAGAATGACGGATTTAGTGTTTGAAAGCACTTGAAGTCAGGGCATAGAATATCAGAAAACTGGGCTGTGCCGTTGAAATGTGAGACGGAGGGCAGGGCATTGAAACATGCGTTGTTGTGCTCTGAAACCTGTCCGGTTCCGTTAATGGCCAGGGATCTAATGTGTAAATTAAATCTGAAACTCACTGCTGGCCCGTTTGGGATTTACAGGAGAGGAACAGCAGATGAGAGATTCTGATTGGGCACAAAAGATTTTGAAATTGGCAAAGATCGAACAGTATCAGTATCAGTATCAATGAATTACATTCATTGATATATGCATATATCAATATGAGGAAGAGTGGATTAACGGGGCAGAAAATGTTTTTGACAAGGTTTGATCTTTCAGCTTGCCTGTCAGAAAAACAAATTCAGCTGTATTTGATAACAGAGGCCAGTCTGCGCCTCACTTATCAGTAATCAAGGCCACCGAGCAGAAATGGGAAGAAATAGGCCTGTTGTGAGAAAATGTCTTTCTGCCACAGATTGGATTGAAAAACCAAACGGGCAGAAACACAGTAGAAATGCAGGTGTTTTTATGGAGAAACATGAGCACGGATCTATTTCTGCCACAGACATTCATCCTGTCCTGGCAGAAATACCTCCAAAATTGTGGGCAAAACACAAATATGATGTTGGGTTGATTAAAGGTTGTGAACCAGTTGTAATCACTCCAAAGTCTGATTACAGGCCATGTCAATCGCAATATCCCTGAAGAAGGAGGCATTGAGAGGATACAAGCCGGTTTTGAGTCTCTGAAGGAGAGTAATAGTCCCTGTCATGATCTCCAGTGCGAACTCCTATTTTCCCCGTAAAGAAAATAACATCTAACACAAGTGAACCAGTCACGTGGCGATTTGTGCAGGATCTGCAGGCTGTAAACTCAGCCGTTATTGCAAGAGCTGCCCGCGTACCTAATCCATACACAATTTTGTCACAAATTCGAAAATGCAATGTATTTCACTGTGGTTGATTTGGCCAACGCTTTAGCGTCCCAGTGGAAGAAAAAAGTCAGTTTTGGTTCGCGTTTGATTTTGACAACAAAGGGTACACGTTTACCAGGTTGTGTCAGGGCTATTGTGAGTCTCCGACGATTTACAATGAAGCGCTCAGACGGAGCCTTGAACCATTAACTCTATCGAGCGGAACAGCGCTATTGCAGTATGTCGATGACTTATTGATTTGTGCACGAGATGAGGTTACGTGCGTGGCTGACACTGTAACTCTCTTGAACCATCTGGCGAGAGAGGGTCACAAGGTCAGTCTGACAGAGCTACAGTCTGTGAAGCAGGAAATAATTTGTTGTGGGTCACACTAACACCAAACAGTAAAAGCTATCTCTGAGAAACGGATAAAAGCTATCAAAGATGTACCAAGACCTTTAACAAAGACAATTGTTATCATTCTTGGGAATGTGTGCATATTGTCGAACGTTTATTCCAAATTATGCACTTCTTGAAAAGCCCTTGAGAGCCCTGACAACAGGGAAAGGGCTGAGGTCATGTGACAAGATTGAAAGGCCTTTTTACACAGATGGTAGACGCAGTCTCCATGATTTTGCAAGAGCAGAGAACATCACATTTATCAACAGCCCGATGGCTGAGGTATCACACGATTTTGCTTGACATGCCAAATGTAACGGTGAAAAGATACACCACTGTTGTCTATCAGCAGGAACAGGTGTGTACACCACGTCCAGACCTGTTGGACACACCTTTAGAAAACTGTGACAATGTCCTCTTTGTGGATGGATCGGCGTCCAAAGATCCACAAACAGGCTTGAATAAGGTTGGTTTCGCGGTGACCACTGAATTTGAAGTCGTAAAGTCTGGCAAATTGCCATCAAATTATTCGGCTCAGGCAGCTGAATTGGTTGCTCTGACAGAAGCGTGTAATCTTATGGCAGACAAGTGTGTGACAATTTACACAGACTCGCGTTATGCTTTTGGGGTCACGCATAGATTTTGGGGCACTTTGGAAGCATGGTAATTTTTTTGAAGTCGGATGGACATCCGATATTAAACGCAGCTCTGGTGGCTAAGCTTTTGGAGGCCATTCTTTTACCAGACAAGGTCGCGATCTGTAAATGCGCAGCGCACACCAACGATAAAAGTTTTATCTCCACAGGAACGCGAGAGCAGACGCGCAGCGAGGCAGCGGCAGCACAGGAGACAAAAGAAACGACGTTGTGCTTTGGTATCTGTGACTAACCCTGATATTTCCCCTTGTTTACAGAGTATGCAGTCTTTTCCACAGGAGCGGAAAACAACGATGGAGGTCGTCTGGCTGCAGTCTCCGGGGTGTATGGATGAGTGTTGATGACATTCCTTGTTTGCCCAAACACTTCTTTCAGCATTATGCTAAGTTGACACATGGGTTGGATCATGTGTCAAAAGCGGTATGATAATGCAGATGAGGGAATTATGGTTTACAAAAGGGTTTACAGTGGTTGCTGAAAATTTTTGCAAAAGATGTGTCACTTGTAAACACACACAATGTGGCTAGAGGGGATAAAAACACCCTTGGCATCTCAACCAGCACCAGCAGGTCCATTTGAATATCTAATGATGGATTTCATCGAATTAACCCCTTGTGGGAAACAGAAACACTGTCTGGTGATGGTTGACATGTGGTCAAAATGGGTTGAGGCCTTCCCAACCTCGAAACAAGATTCGCGGCAGTGGCAAAGGCTCTGTTAACCGAGATCGTTCCGAGATGGGGAATTCCCAGAAAAATCAGTTCTGATAATGGCAGACACTTTGTCAATGATGCGATAAAGCAGGTGGGTCAGTTCTTGGGAATTGACATGAGAACTCACTGCAGCTACGCGCCCTCGTCAGGTGGGGCAGTAGAGAGGCAGAACCAGACAATTAAGAACAAATTGGCGAAATGCTGTGAAGAGACGGGTCTGACTTGGCTTAAAGCTCTTCCAATTGTACTGATGTACATGAGAATGAGAAAAAGAGTAAAAACAAACCTGAGCCCATTTGAAATTTTGTTTGGCAGGCCACCATTCATGGGCATGAAAGGGGGTAAACAGGGGCTGCCATCAAAGGATGTGTGTGAGAATGACATGTTGAATTACTGCAAAGAAGTGTCTTGTCTGTTGTCAAATATTTCTGTGCAGGTAAAAGCTGCCCAGGGGAAGGTTGCTGAGAGATTCCTGCACGAGGTCAGACCTGGTGATTTCGTGGTGATTCGTGATCACAGGAGAAAGAGCTGGAAATCGAAAAGGTGGCTAGAGCCTTCCAGGTGCTTCTGGTGACGCACACGGCGGTGAAGGTCGCAGAGAGGGCTACGTGGGTTCACGTAACCATGAAGGAGGGTGCCGCCCATTGCGGAGGCGGAGCAATTGCTGGAGGAGGTTCAACGCGAATGTCAATAAATGCTAAGATCCAGTTTGAAAACCCTTGCATTGCAGCTGTGTGTTTAGGCGCAACCGGCATACGGGTGGACACTGTAATCAACAGAACAGATAAGACTCTTGGTGTTTCAAAACAGTACTTTCTCACATTCTTTGGTCATAACAGCATCTTTTGATAAAGAGTAACTGAGAGAACGGAGCGTCCTAGACCGTGGCACCCATTCAGAGTAACAGGAATGTGTGTATAAAACCACATGTATAATGACTTTGTTGTCAGTAACAATTTGCTTGGTAATACTACACTTCACAACAGGTCTGAAGGTGTTACCAACAGGAGATCAGACCAACAATATGATGACACAAGTAGCGGAAGTTACAGTGAAATGTGTTAATTGAGTTATGATGTTTCTATTTTTCTTCCTGAGGATGATTGATATGTAAAGAAGGTTAAAAGCAGCAGTTATCCGTACGAGAGGACGACAAGGAGAGGGGTTGAAACTGAGGGATTTTCTACATACTTTTAATATTTACATTTTATATTACAGGAGTAACTCAACAGTGATAAATTGATATGTTTATTTCCTACTTTGAACTATACTTTTCCTTGTTTATACTATTGTGACTGAGGGTTCGGTTTAACCGAGAGTGCCACAGCAGTGTCTGTCCATTTAGCCCGCGATAGAATGAAATCTTTACTATGCTTGCTAAACATTTACAGCCTAAGCATTTTTCAAATTTTCAAAAAAAAAAAAAACTTACTTCACAGGTTCAAGAAGAGTGATCATTTATGTGAAAATCAGAGATGAAGAGTATAAGTGTGATTAATGACTTGAACTTGTATTTATTATTATTTTTACTATTATTATTACAATGTTTGATTAATCAGTTATCAGAGAATGATAAACAGAGAGGAATTGTAAAGGAATTTTCCTTATGGACAGTAATCAAACAGTGAGACATAGATTCAGATGTATGTATTATATGTTTTTCTCACTCGTAGTTAGAAAAGCATTCTTTGTGTGATGATTTACTATGATTGAGAAGTGATAGAGGTAAGGAAACGCAGATGGTCAAGGGGGCATTTGCCTCCCTTTTCTGTATAACCATTAATCGGTAAACAAACTGGTATCTCTCCCTCTAGAGGAGGGAAGGAGGAGGCCTTGGAAGGAAAGGACTATAAAACAGACCAAAACTGTTTTCGCCTCTGGCGCTCATGCTCTCTTTGCTACTTCTTATCTCTGGCTCTCTGGCTCTCTTCTTATCTATCTCTCTCTCTCTCTCTCTCTGTCTTCCTGACTGACTTACAGCTATGTGTATTAGTGACGAGGAGATCTTCTCTTGCAAGGAATAAATTACTTTTATTATTATAATATGGACTCATAGTGTCTCTTACTCAGTGATGATGTTTGTCAGAAAATTGCCACAACAATATTCTTCCTATATAACAACAAACAGACCAACCTTCAAATGCAAGAAACAAGAAAGCACAATTAAAGTGGTAAACTCCTTTAGATGTGTCTCGATTGGACACCTCAGAACAGATAGCTGGTCTCCTCTGCATGCCTTTGAACACACAGAAAATATGATTTGGGGTGTGACATATGTACTTAAGCGATGAGCTTTAAATATCACAGCTGTTGACAGCACCACCCCACAGTATCCTGTGTTTCTTCTTTTAAAAGTTTAGTTTTTAGTTTTTTAGCTCTTATACTGTTAACTGTCATGTTCTAGACTTTGTCTTGATATACCGAGGGAGTGATCAAAGCCTTCATGCACATTTCTGTGCATCTCAAATTCTCTTTCTGCGTTATCATCTCTTTCCATTTCCATTTCCATCTCTTTCTCTCTCTCTCTCTCCCTCTCCCTCTCTTCTGCCTCCAGGGCTACTTGATGACTGTTGAGGTAGAGGCTGTGACGTGAAACCATGAGGCTGCTGCTCCGGGACGGGAGGGTGATATCAACCTCGTCATCCTGGTCCATACAGTTATGCTGGGATGCAGGTTGAGGATGTGTCTGGGCCTGGTGAGTCTGAGCCTGTTTTTGGTATTTTCTCTTCTTCCTACGCTTTTTATTGCCAGTCAGAGCCAAAGAGGCGTAGGACACATCCCCCTGTTGGACCTGTGAGATAATGACAAACCTAAACTGTATTTTCATGATGAAACATGCCCAATTCAATGAAAAACAAAACAAAACCAAAAACCATGATGTTACATTAAATTAGTGTACCGTGCCTCAGTTAGCTTTCAGGTTAAATTGCAACACAACAAAGGCCATCAAAACAATTTCGCAATAAGTTTCCCAATACTGCTTTCTCAAAGTTTCAGATGCATTCTGATATCTCACACCTCTGATTTTAGTGTTGAAATAGACTAAAGTTATTTTTAGACCTGTAGATTATTTACAGTGTTCCGCAACAGGGACCTAAATTATGACAATGTTACATTTTCTTTTTGGTTCAGTTCACTTTCATACGGTAACATTTCAAAGCATACAAAAATGTGTTTATGCGAGTCGCATGTAAGTCAAATTGTCCTCTCATTGGTGCAAATGTTTAAGCCATCCATCGACTCTGTAGCTGTTGTAACATACACTTTTATTCCCGTATACACAATTTCTCAGTTAGAGCAGGAATCAATGGAAAGAATAAGAACAATTAGACAATGTTTTAAGATGTATATGTTCTCTTTGGTTTTCAGCTCCGATAATAATGTGCTTACCCAGGAAATCAGGTTTTGCTAATTCTATGTAACACATTTCCCATTATTCATTCTTTTACAGCTTGGTTTGTTGTATTGGATTTCTTTATCACCAAAACCAAACCATTTTGTTTTCAATTGGACTGAGACTACCACGTTCAGGCGATCTTGGACCGATCTTTTTATTCATATATGGCTAAACAATCCTAACTAATAAGAAAATGTGCCAGTTTCAGAAACAAATGCTCAAAATGAGCCAGATGGGAAAACAGCATAAAACTCAACCCCAATTTTTAAGTCTGAAATTAATAAATGATTTTGTCCATTGGAAATGGATTGAATTTTTGTCATTAAAATGTGAGTGACAGGTTACTGAAGATAAGATTTTATTGTCCTGTCTTCGCGTCGATGAACACATCATGAGAGATTTCGATTAAAGATCGACCCTTTTCACATTTCTGGGGTCATAAACTTCACTACACCAAAACTACAACAAGAATAATTATTGTATTCTCATTTGCCCCAATAGCAAAATACAAAAATCCATGACAGCATTTCTGACTTTCCAGAAGAGGAAAAATAATGTTGGCCAAAAGAGAGAAAGATGTTAAATTTGCCTTTGAATTAGAAACCCTGACACTGCAGTGTTAACTAGTTTTATGTATGGTTAAAAAATGAAAGTATATGTCAAAAAACTTTGCTAGATTTTTGATGTTAATAACTTTGGAAATAGTCTGTGAAAATGGTCCATGATGAGAGTGGCATGAATTAAAAATAATAATGATGTGCACGGATGAACACTGCTGTATTCAATTTTGATATGGTATTGACTAGCTTAACAAAAAAGGTGCAATATCTTGCAGAGGTATCAATGCACTTGAATGTTCAGCTAGCGAGCTATTAATGTGGCATAACAATGTAGCTTTTGACATACATACTGCTGTAGAGTGGTCTGAGAAACCTGACCACAGCTGCGTTCATTAAAAGACCTGCTTCTACACACGTGTCTATTTTCTGAAAAATGCGTAGGCGTGTGTGCCTAAAATAGTTATCAAATCTGCATTCTCACGCAGCCCTGCTCTGTGAATGTCTTAAATTTAAACCAGTAAGCCATTGAAGTGATTATGGAAAATGTCACACAGTACAGATTGATATCAAGGTGCACTTTCTAATTTTGAGTGCGTTGGAAATACTACAACGCATGCAACTACCAGCAGATTTGACTTTAAAATATATATTATTTAATAGTTGCATAAGAGAAGACAGAGAACCCGAAAATAAAATCCACATATTAAATGTTTCAATTCTGTTCAGAGTTTAATACGCAATTTGTTGGCCATCAAATTATCAATGCTAGCCAGTGAACAGACCAACCAAACAAATAAATGGATTAATAAATAAATAAGGGCAGGGATATCAGTTTAAATGGATATTTTTCATAAAACCATTGATTAAGCTTGAAAAAAGTTCCATGTTTTATACGGTTAACGGATAAACTAATTGTCTTCGAGTATATTTTGTCTTCTAATGTAGATAAGTAGTGTAAATATTAATATACAATTATTTTACATGAATAATGTGCATTGAATGGCTCCATTTCTTAGCAATATCCATGAAATCAGTTGAAACCATACCTTTAATCCCTGCTTTGCTGTGTTTGCATGAGACATTTCTTCATAGCACACCTCCGGAGACGTTTCAAAAGGTCCTGTACAGAATTAACAAGTATTAAATATATAGCAATAATTATGCATAACAGCATAATTATTAGCTCTAGGTAGCAGACATGCACTGGATTACTGTATTTATGAGCTAGACCTACCATCTAAACATATATTTCCATAAATCGGATTTTCCTGTCTTTCCATCTCATCATCCTCAAACCTGCACAAAACATAACCAAATGTATTGAAAAGGGCTGTTGCTGTGGAAAAGGGTTTGTAAATTAAAAAAATAAAATTACCTGTAAGACTGAGGTGAATCTTGACGTAATGGTTCATCTCCATATTCCAGCATGTTTTCATTTACTGATAAAAAAAAAGTATAACTGTAACCTCAAGTTGTTGTAGATTTGTCATAATTCATCTTTATAGTCAAATGTCAAATGTTTGAAGCATACCTGCATATTTGTTTTTCTTTCTTCTTCGTAAACAGAATACAATATTTAAGCACACAGATATCAGCAGTGCAATCGATGTCAGACCAATAGCAACATATTGACCTGTGCAGTCTAAAGAGAGAATTAACAGGTCATGATTGGATGAATATTGCATTACCTTCCCATTACATCTTATCGAATATTTATAGATATATTACAAAAATTGTATAATCATTTCTACAGTAGACATTATTTTGCCTGACAAAACTGAAACAACAACAGGCAAATTAGTTCAATCGTTATTTTATAATAAATAAATAAAAATTCATCTTAAAAAAACTTTCAAAAAATTATATTTCAATTGAATGTTTTAATATTTTGAAAAAAAGTATTATGGATCATTTTCTTCTTCTTTATTTCAATTCTTAAAACTTTCAATAAATATTTAAATATTTGAATTTAACATTTTATGTATTGATTTTACATTTTTGCAGTCAGATATAATTTCAAAAAGTGTAGAAACAGAAATAATTAAGAAAATTAGTTTGAGTTTCCGTACATGTTATCACACTGAAATAATTTAAATAATTTCTACCAATATAATCGTTATCATTCATATCCTTAATAAACTTCACAAATTATGTTGTGTAGATTATTTGCTGTATAATTCAAAGAAGATTTAGTATGTCAGGGTTTGATTTCAATCTATCATTATTCTAAGCCTTAAGAACAAAAAATGACTGAGAACCACAAAGAAAACGTGCAAAAAACTATTCTTGAAAAAAATACAAAATGATAAAGTCTCCCATTAACATGATTACTGATTGAGACAACAAAACAGCTTTCATTTAAACACAACGTGTTAGAAATACCGTCAGCAGAGAACAATCCCACACAAAAGGGATAAAGCATGTTCTTCTTACCTGACATCCTGATTTTATAGGGTCAAATGTCCACTAAAGCCTTCTCTGATCGAAACCTTTCACCTGTACGTGAGCATGTTCAGCAAGAAGTGCTCCAGTGTTGCTGCTATTTTTATCGTCTTAAGACGTTTTCGGTTACACACAGGAAATGTGAAGGCTACCTTATTCGTTGCAAACGTTCACATCATAAGAAACACATGGAGTCTGCATCGTGTAGTGTCATGAACCACACTGTTGTTGAGATGTACATCGAAAGCATTTCATTTTTACTGTCTCATTGTGTTTATTAAAATATTAGTGTGAAATGTTTCGGAAAGAATTTGCATTTAAAGGTATCCTTCTCGTGTTTTGTGAAATATATGTCAAATCTGTTGTGTTTGTAATCTTGATTTTCTTTATGTAAAAGTATATAGCCTTTACGTTTTTATCTTGCATTGATTTCTCATGAGCAAACGCTAATATTTTGAAAATGAGGTGAAAAGTAAGAAATCAAACAGGGCCTTAACTACCACACTGAGAGTGCTGCGATATTTAGATTAGCATTGGACGAATATGTGCTTTTCAATGACCAATTCTTAAAATGTTGCCTTTTTTGCTCCAATCTTGAATATTTGGGTACATGAGATCAAATACTTTGTTGAACAGTAACTTTGTTGTGAAACAAATCATCATTTTAATTTATACATGTACTATGCAACTACAATATTGCTAGAATATCAAATAAAAGTTTATTATCAACACAAATGTTCTTATAATTACAATTTATTATGATATTCATAATATACGGTATTATACCTTTTTCAACAGAACAACTACAATATCCTGTTTTCTACTTTCTGTATTGAGTATAACTTCTTTGATGCAATATAGAATAAAAGTTTGCACAGTTGATTCTTTTTCTCATACATTATTGGTAAATTACCTGTATACATCATGAAGTACACTAATACACTGGATACATGATTATACAGTGCAGGATACAGAAGATTTAACAACAGAAACAATCAATCCTTTTTCTGAATTTTCCATTTCCGACCACGATAGCGAGAGCAGGAAACGTCCCTCTGCATAAACGTGTCACTGTTGTAGCAGAGAACCACAATGCACAAAACTCTGTACAAAAAGCATCTCTCTCTTTCTCTTTCTCTTGTTTTCTCTCTGTCTGAACACACACAATCTCTATCAGGTGTGTGTTGCTGTTCATTAATCAGAAATAGCTTTCCATCTCCATCTTCTCCCTTAACGAAGGCTTGTTCTCAGGAGTAAACTGTTGTATGAAAACCAAACCAAATGTTGTATAAGCAGCCTGAACAAAACCAGAAATTCAGTTGCTTTAAGCACCATATAAACACCACCAGCTGTGCTGTTATTGCACGTTATTATAAACGGTGACCAGAGCCTGCGTTTCTATTTCCAGATTAGACTTGTAAGGTTATGGATAAATACTGTCTCTGTTGGTCACTGTCTGATGTGGTTTTGGCAGTTGGTTTGTCTCGAGTATTTGGTGGTGTAAACTGAGGTTTTATGGGGTATTTAACAATCAGCTGATAGCCTTTGCTTTGATAGCAGAACATGCAGCCACAACAGGTCAGTGTTGCAGGCTATCTGATACTAATAGCGTTCACTTGTTTTCTTTGTAGTTGTATTATAATGGAATTAAAATGCTGTGTCTCATCTATTGAACACTTATTATTATTAATGATAACAATAATGATTATTATTATGAAACTCTAAAGTTGCCTTATAGGCCTAGTCATATTTCATATTTCTGGAATTTACCCGGTTATTGACCCACCTCCTCCCACCCTCACACACTTTTGCTTTTTGTAAATTCACCCATTTCAGGGAATTTTTTTTTGTTACATATTTATGATGTAGGAGTAGTTTGTGTGCTAAGTAAAACTCTCAAAGATATCTGATACTATTATTTAATGTCTGTAAAGCATAGTTAAGCAAAATGACCCCAACAATAATGTACAAGCTATTCATTCATGCAGAGACAATAAGTAAAAGTACTTTCAAATCACATAAAAACTATGGGTGATTTTATATTAACCACAAAATATAACAAAATAAAGTGGTAAAAAATAAATAAAAAAACCGGTTAAAAGTTTTACATTTTCCAAACATATTTGATGTAATTTGATGTATGTACTAATCATTGTTTATATGTGAAAAAGCTTAATTTAAAACTAATTAAAATTAAATTAAACTGGGTGATTCATATGGGTTACATATACAATGCCTTCATGTACTTGTTGAAGCATCAAACTATCGGTTGTGTGGACTTTCAATGGAAGGACAGAAATCTCTCAGGTTTCATTAAAAATATAATCATTTCTGTTTTGAAGATGAACAAAACTTCACGAGGATGATTAATTCATGAAACAATTTTCATTTTTGGATGAGGCCTTTAGGGAGAAATCCTGCTGTCAGCATATTTGTGGCCCACGGTTTGTGCAAGAGCATGATACATTCACACTATCAGTCATCAGGGACATCATGGTTCCTCACGGATGTGTATTTCACTGGGGGAGGTGGCGTATCCATTCTGAAAAGAAAAAGTAAAACGTAAATAAATGGACTGACTGGAAACGTGTAGGATGTGATTACGTAAAAGGACAGAGGATGTGTCTCACTTTTTTTGGTTCTCGTGTCTTCTGTATAAAAGCACAATCAGCACGAGCAACAGCAACACAACCGGGACAGCGATATATGCTGAGATATTTGAGGCTAAAAAAGAAAACAAAAATAGATAAGCATGGAAAAGTTTACCAATAATAAGCCTGGTTTTATAATTAGCTCAGATCTTGGCCCAAATTCATACCCATTTTATACTGGCATGCGCATGTCTGTTTGAGAACAACACATTGATATCAATCATTGATCACACACTTTAAATCAAACAGCATGACATCATATGACTTTATCATGTGTATTAAATTTTTTTTAAATCAGCAAAAAAATATGACCATAAGAGATCCACTTTCCAGCTCCTCCAACCCTAATCAAACACACATGAACAGGCTAATCAAGGGCTTCAAACTTAAAGTTGCAGGTAGCTGTGTTTAATCCAGGTTTAGCTAATCTCTACAGGAAAGTGGATCTCGTGGTCCAGAGTTGAGGACCCCTATAGAGCATATGTAGGGTGAACCTGATCTTCAGGATCGAGATTATCGATGCATCCTAAAGATATCGAAAGATTGCGAAAAAGGCCCAGCAGAGGCTGCATTTCCTCCGCCAGCTAAGGAAGTTCAACCTGCCACAGGAACTGCTGAAACAGTTCTACTCTGCCCTCATCGAGTCCTGTGTTCATCTATAACTCTTTGGTTTGGTTCAGCTACCAAAACAGACGTCAGAAGACTACAACGGACAGTCAGGACTGCTGGGAGGATTACCGGTGACCCTCTGTCCAGCCTCCAAGACCTTTACACCTCCAGAGTGAGGAAAAGGGCTAAGAAAGTCACTCTGGACCCCCCACACCCAGCTCACTCTCTCTTTGAACTGTTGCCCTCTGGCCGGCGCTACAGATCACTGAGCACCAAAACAACCAGACACAAGAACAGTTTACCCCCAGGCCATATCCCACCTGAACAACACATAACACACCACAGTGCTGTACATCTGTAAATAAATCATCAAACCTTCATCTGTACATAGGACACATGCACATTCACAGTTCTGTCTATGGTCATTTTTCTTTTCTGTATATTTTTATTTTATTACTATTGTTATTCATAATTATTGTCTATTCTCTTCATTATAAGTGTTTTTTATTAATGTAATTTTATGTTGTCTTCACTAGGTTTGTACTTTCTGTACTGGAAGCTCCTAACACCAAGACAAATTCCTTGTGTGTGCAAACACACTTGGCAATAAAGCTCCTTCTGATTCTGATATCCAAAGACAATCTCGTTTTTTTCTATTACTGCCATACCATTTCATTTTTTACCGGTTTTAATCCCTTTAAGAAAGCAGCAATTACCTGTAACAACAAACATCCCCAAAAGTAGTCATCATCATGGGGGAACAAAGCTTTTTTATACTGAATCGTTGAATCATTTGCTTCGCAAGGATAATCACTGTTTCGAAGCGTTTGAAACACTTCGAACTGGCGACACCTGCTGGTCAAATCAGTGTACATCAAACAAAAAGTAATCTTCTACAAACCAATCGTTGAAGACAAATGGTTTGTAAAAGACAATTAAAGACAGACTCATGGGGACTCGTGTCACTGTTGGGACCTAAATTGAGTTTCCCATGGGAAAAAGCAAATCACAGATATATATATATATAGTGTTTTATAATATATTATTTTTTACCAGGTAACACTTTAATTGGATAGTCCACTTTAGACATTCTAGACTTTGCAACTACATGTCAACTGGCAGTCATTAGAGTATTAGTATACTGTCTGCTTAATAACTTCTAACTCTTTATTTTGATGGGTCCACAACATACAACATACTGACTATGAGAAACTTTGCAAGTATATGTCAACTTATTCTACTAACCCTAAACCTACCGTAACAGTCTACTCTGAGATTTAGTAGACATGTAGTTACAAAGTTATTTATAGTTAGTAGAATGTCTAAAGTGGACTATCAAAATAAAGTGTAGCCAAATACCATTACGCCTATGGAGAGTCCCCACAAGGATAACAAACCAGACAAGTGTGTGTGTGTGTGTGTGTGTGTGTGTGTGTGTGTGTGTGTGTGTACCTTTTGATGTTGTAACAGTGGTGGTGATGTTTTTCTTTGTTATAACAGATGTATCGGTTTTTCTTCTGGTAGCTGGATCTGGAATTGTGCACAATTTAACTGTATAAGAGGTTCTTGCATGTAATGTAAATACAATGCCAACAGGTGGAGCAGAAGAGCTGTCATTGAGGAAAGAGGCATGGCTGGTGTGTCTGAGTTGTAAGGGGGGTCATAATGGCTACCAAACTTTGGACTTTATTGGTCATTATTCACAGTTAAGAAGCTGTGATTTTTTATTTTTTCAAAGGAATTTTAAATTGCCATGTGATCACAATTACAAAAAGGCTTTTCTTACCTTCGCTTTGCTTTGAGAGAACATGAATAGTAAACTCCATGTCTGTCTGCAGTTGATTGTCCAGAAGGACAGCTGTCAGTTTGTATGTTCCTGACTGGTCAGATGTTACGGAGGTCAGAGACAAAGTGTCTGAGAGAGACAGTATCGTGTCACCCTAAAAATCATCACATGGGTTTGTAATTTTAGACAAGCTGAGAGTTATTACAAAAAAATACTGAAACATTGCAGAAAAATATAAAGTCTCTTAATATTTCACAATCATACCCTCATCCACTTATACTGCAAGTACTGTGATGCTTTTGCGACACAAGAAAGCGCCACATCTTCACCAGCGCTGATGTTTAAAGGGCTGCTTGTGTTACACTCAATGCCATCAAGAACTGTTTGGAAAAGCAGGAATTATTTCTTATGGATTTGTTTATTTGTAAGAGCTTTTATGCGACAGACAATGATAACAAAACAATTCAAAAAGCTTTTTAGGTTCAACTGATTTATATTCTCAGTACAAACACTCACAATTCACAGTCAGTTCCACGGTGGCATTGAGACCTTGCAGATTTCGGACTAACGAGTCCCATTCTGGTAAACAGATGTACAGATCGCTGTCGTTTCTGGTGACGTTCGGTAGAATGAACTCTCCGTTTGAGCTTTCCAGCAAAAATATCTTGTCCTGATGAGACGAATGAGATCAACAGAACAGTTGTATAAACTGTGGCATATAGAAATGTGTATTTTTCCATCTGACTCACCTTTGACCTTCCAAGTTTATAAAGGAGTGGTGGAGGGCTCGCTGAACAAGTTATTTTCATGTCATCTCCCTCTTTTATGTATTCATATGGATATGGCATCTTCACTGATGCTGGAGGCTCTGAAATTAGCAGACAGATAATGCTTATTCGCTTTTAAATGTGAACTGAATGTGAGGATGTAGGTTAACAGTAGGCAGTTTACCTGTCACTTGCAGCTTTGTGGTTCTTTTAATCAAGCCATTAGGATAAGAAGTAATTTCACAAATGTAGTTTCCACCATCATTCACTGTAACTGTCTGCAGAGTCAGGATTGAGCCCTGCAGCTCCCTAGTTTTTGTACCGGTCACTGTCTCCAGAAGATGACCAGATTGAAAATATTTTATTGGAAAACCAGGATGGAACACAACAATCTTCATATCGTTCCTCTCATTATCTGTTTGCTGTTTAATCCATTCCAGCTGGATAATTTTTAGGTTATGCTCCTCTCCCACAATGCACTGCAGGCTGATGTTTTGTCCCTCCACAGCATTTGCAGAAGCATTGTAACGTATAAGCATTCCATATGTTCCTGATAAATCAATTTCATAAGTGATAGTCAGAGTACTGAAATGTTCAGTGCCATCTGTAGTGTAATTTTATGTTCTTTTATGTATAGAGACCTAGTCTATAGATCAATGTTTAAATTACTTCACTGTGTCAAGTTTCAGAAATTTGTATGATTTGACACGGATTGACACGGTCTATATGAAATCACGACAGTGTCATTCTGTAATTTAACTTTAAATTTAACACAGAAATAAAAAAACATGATCATCATACTGTAGGAGTGCATTCAAGTCTTTATATCTCTGAATTTTGAATTCCTTATTTATGTGAAAAATAATAGGACAAAATTGAGTGTCACGTCATTGACTACCTAAGCAAAGCACAGATCAGTTTAAAAGCTTGTAAACATTTTCTTTGTTGGTAGAAATAAAATATCAAATCCCTCTTACCTTGTTGTATCATGCATACAAATATAAAAAGTTTATAAGCTGGCTCTGTCATCAAAAAATCCATATCTGTGAGAACAACAGCCTTACCAGAGACTGACATAAGCAAGACGCAAATACTGCATAAGCAGCAGCAGAGGCACAGGAAGGAGCTACACCACCATTTCTCTATTCTAGTCTATCTGAATCAACTTTGCTTGGTTTCGTTTGCTTAAATGTGAGTTCATGTGGTTTTATTTCCCCAAGTGAACAGCAGAGAATATTTAATGGAGAGATTGGAGTTGGTCCTGATACTCTTTATAAGCACAATTGACTGATTTAAATCAGTTAAAGCAGTTTATTTTGCTTCTAAAGAGTAATTATAACCTTATTTTTGTATTAAATTTTGGCATTCAGCATGTCTTCCTCAATTTCCTGTCAGAATGTATCTGTGGCAAGCTGTGGCCACGTTTTGTTTTTAAATAAAAAAATAAACATTACATAAAACTCTTTTAGATAAAGGTGGTGTAGTTTGAGCCATGTTCCTTGATCTGAATAATTTGACACTGTTAATCATAAAATCCTTATGTTAAGTTTTCTAGTTTAAGGGTGGATCCCATTTCTCTGTCTTACCACTTCCCTACCCTTCGTCTTACCCCTAGCTCTTTCCCTCGAAACCGAGTGGTAAGCGCTAGGGGTGAAAACATCCCCTATGAAATGAGACACCACTTGGTTACTGTTACGTCATCATACATCGTCGCTAGCTGGCTGCTACGTCACCAAAGGCGACAAGTGTTGATCACAAACTTCCAAGATGCCGTCTGTAAGAGTGTGTGTATCGATTGGGTGGGTTTAAGTGATGTTTTCCTCTAGTCAGAGAAATGCAGGACTGTTGTGCAAATCAGAAATGTAACTTTAGTGTAGAAAACTAGTGATTTTTTCAAATGTTTCAATTAAGAACATGGTTGCAAAAATATATGTACAGGACTGTGTAGAGCACAAAACAAGATTTTTAAATCAATTATTTAAGCCGAAAATACTTACATTTATGGGACTCTCTGGATGGTCTGGCCACCATTGTTACCGGTTGCACAGTGTGTTCTGGGTACCCCTTGGTTTCACGAAAGTAAGCTCACGAAAATGCTTGGTTTTAAGGGGTATCTACCACTTCCCCTTAGCCCTACCTCTCGATCAAATCAAGAATTGGGACAGCCCTTACTCTCAAGTGAACGCAAAAACTAAGGGGAAGGGGTAAGGAGTAGGGGTAAGACAGAGAATTGGGATTCACTCTTAATTTCTCTTTACATACACTCAACTGGATATAATATCTGTCAGATCGGGTTCAGTGTGTTAGAGTACAAAATCATCAATCAATGGATCTAGCTACATCTACCGGTGTTCCTCAAGGATCTATTTTGGGTCCACTGCTCTTTGTGCTATAAATAAATGTACTTAATTTTGCATGTCCTGGCATTAATGTACAAATGTGTGCGGATGATACTGCAATTTATTTACATGATAATAGTTCCAAACAAGTTGCAAATTAACTTACGAATTCTATGGTTAATGTGTTGGCGTGGCTCTTTTCTGTCCTCTTTTACACGCAAATATTTGAAAGTGTAAATGTGTTGCAAGTCACATGTAAGTAACACTGTCCTCTCATTGGTCAGAGTACGCTCCTCTTAGCATCATTAATTAAGATGGATTGACAGGATAATAAGTTAGCGAGTTAGCTAAATCTCTAATTTATTTGTTAAAGTGGGAATTAAGGGAATAAGGACAATGAGACAACAAACCAAACTAAGAGAGAAAAGGGTCCAAAACAAATGCTCCAAACAGGAGCAACATGTAAGACGGGATTTAATTTTGTCCATTGGAAATTGATTGGATTGTTTTCATTTCTTCAATGTAAGTGACAGGTTGCTGAAGGGAGGATGTTATTATTCTGCTTTCACGTCGGTGAACACATCATGAGATTTTTTTAAATAAAGATTGATCTTTATCACTATTCCGGGGTCATAAACCTCACTACACCAAAATAAATACAATCATTTTTGTATTATCATTTTCCCCCAATGGCAACAGAAAATAATCTAAAATACAATATCTAACTTTCCAAAAGAGGAAAAATATATTGAGAGATTGATTAAGTTGGTCAAAAGAGAGAAAGATTTTGTCATCACTGACAAAAGTCTTTTTTATTATTATTGTGGTGCAATGTATTTCATGCCTTTGCAGTTTTGTAAAGCACATTGGTCAATGTGTGGTTTTAATTGTGCTATACAAATAAAGTGACATTGGCATTGTTATAGGGCTGCATGATTTGGCCCAAAATGATGAGTGTATATATTAATATGACTAATAATAATTATTAGGATTATTATTGTTATTATTATTATTGCTTAAGAAAAATGTTAAACAGAATAAGAAATATAGCTATTGTAATAACAATGTTAATTATTAAGTAGTGGAGGTTGAAGTAGTGGAATAGTTAGGTGTTTTGGAAGGTTTTTTCACATAGTGCGGAAGAGTTTGAACAAAGCTTGAGAATGTTCGTTTTTCAATTCCTTATTTTTATTGTTGTGATTATTTTTTTAATGACTGTTATACTTCCGTTTATGTAAAGCACTTCGAATTAATACGGTGTAAGAAATGAGCTATACAAATAAACTTGCATTGTCTATTAAAACAAAAAACTAGAGTTGTAAAGAATAAATATAATAATATAATGATTAGAAAATAACAACAATTGTGTTCTATTTATGAAAAACTGCATGCAGGCACCCTATAAGTTTAAATCATTAGAAAGGTCTAACGATTATCATAAAATATTACACTGCACATTGCAAAGACTGCTCGATCTTGCAAGGTTTGCACTACACAACATCAGAAAGATCAGGCCCTTTCTGACAGAGCATGCTGCACAACTTCTTGTCCAGGCCCTTGTCATTTCTAGACTGGACTACTGCAATTCTCTTCTAGCTGGACTTCCATCAAACACAATCAAACCTCTACAAATGATTCAGAATGCAGCGGCACGACTGGTCTTCAACGAGCCCAAAAGAGCCCATGTTACACCTCTCTTTGTCTCCTTGCACTGGCTACCAGTTACAGCTCGCATCCAGTTCAAGACACTGATGCTTGCATATAGAACAACCACAAGCTCAGCACCCGCCTACTTCCACTCACTATTACGAATTTACATCCCCTCCAGAAGTCTGAGATCTGCTAGTGAGCGACGCCTCGTGGTACCATCACAGAGAGGCTCAAAATCACTCTCCAGAACATTCTCTTTCACCGTTCCTGGCCGGTGGAATGATCTTCCCACCCCCATCCGGAACGCTGGGTCCATGTCAACCTTCAAGCAACAACTGAAAACTCATCTCTTTCAACTCTACTTGACTACTTGAAAAAAAAAAAATTATAATCTTTCACTTTTTCAAAATCTTCATCTTTCTCTTTCTCTTTCTCTCCTTCCCTTGCTAGCATGTACTTATTTGAACAATGCCTGAGACTTGGTGTTATTGGCACTTCCTCTGTAAGTTTGTCTCTTCAAGATTAATCGCTTTATGTACTCCCCAATTGTAAGTCGCTTTGGATAAAAGCATCTGCTAAATGACTAAATGCAAATGTAAATGTACTTTGATGTCGCACACTGACCATTCTGTGAAGCCGCTTAAAGTCGAACGCGACTCCTGTCTTTACGTCCGCTGTTAAATGTTTTCCTCGTGTTTCTTCATTGGATGCCCTGTTGATATTATCATTAAAGATCAGTTTATGTTTAAGAACTCCATGTCTCCTCGTTTCCTCGTAACGGGAAGTGTGATACTTTGACAGTAATTTCTTATTTTTTGCCAGGAGGTAGGCACAATCAAAAACGGGATCCATGCCTTTAATATGAAATATGAGCCTTTTATGTTAATAATTTTTTCAAATTGGTTATTAAATTGATTATTATATGGATTATTTTATGTTTACCTAGAATTTTGGCAGAGATAAGTATTATTTCTCCTATTTTTACCCAGAATAGAATGGATTGAACATTCTTGAAATGAAACCTGTAATTTCTGTTCCATTTGATACTGGCAGCCGGAAGGCACCATCGCACAGAAACTCCACACATCGCAGAAACAAGTTACGAATAATTGACAATGCTCCGTTTCATTATTAGAAAATCATTTACAGCGCAAAGCAGTTGGCAGCAGTCTCTACAAGCAAAACTGTAAATGTACGTGCTTCAAGAACAGTGTCATTATTACCTTAAATGTCATGTAGCTTTTAAGTTTTTAATCTAAGTCATTTACTAATACATTTGTCAGTGTCAGTGCACTTTTCTGTGTGCATGTATGTTTCCGTGTGTGTGAGTGTGAGTGTGTGTCTGGTTTGTATGTGTGTGCGTTTGTACAGGAGAGGGAGACAAGTTTGTGCATTCTATACATAATAAAAAGTACTTTCGTGGCAAAACCATGGAAATAATATAACTTATACTAAAGAGTTGTTGAATGCTTGAACCTAATTGGTTGAAGAACGTTCAAATGTTTGCAATTATTTTCAGGGAAACGCACGGCTTCAGTAGTTCCGTTATTTCTAAGTAATATATTTGTCATTTATTTCATATTTGTAAAGCATAGCAATGTTTGTAAACCAAAATTCAATCACAATTTTGAAAATTATTTTTTACAACTTATCAAAAAAGAACAAACTAAAATTATTTACAAGAGTAAATAGTATTCAGAACTACAGAAAAACAACACATAAAAACGAGGATCAAAATACAAATTAAAGTGAAAGATTAAAGATAAAAAATAAAATTCTAAACCTACAAGACTTCCGTTTATCTTCAACATATTTGAAGTGGGCGTAGATCAATGTTTTTATATGTTAATAACACCTTTAAATAATTATCTAGAAGTCGTTTGAAATTAAAGAACTAGATTATAATTGATAACATTTACAAAGTCTTTCTAAACTTTCTAAAGCATCAAAGTCTTGATGAAATATAATTGATGAAACAATTTAGATTTTTGGATGAGGCCTTTGAGGAGAAATCTTCCTGTCAGCATATTTGTGGCCCACGGTTTGTGGATTCTCAAGTGCTTGATACATTCACACTTTAATATCTGTCATAGGGACATCATGGTTCCTCACTGATGTGTATTTCACTGGTGGTGGGGGAGGTTTGAACGAAGGTGGCATATCCATTCTGAAAATAAAAAGTAAAATGTAGATAAATGGACTGGAAATGTGTAGGACGTTATTACGTAAAAGGACAGAGGATGTGTCTCACTTTTTTTGGTTCTCGTGTCTTCTGTATAAAAGCACAATCAACACGAGCAACAGCAACACAACCGGGACAGCGATATATGCTGAGATTTTTGTTGCTGAAAGAAAAACAAGAGATATGCATTGAAAAGTGAACCAATAATAAGAGGCCTTGTTTTATAATTAGCTCAGATCTTGGCCCAAATTCATATCCTGTTTATACTGTCATGTACATGTCTGTTTGAGAACAAAACACTGATATCAATCATAGATCACACACTTTAAATCAAACAATGTGATGTTATTCAGAGATAATATTCCAGTAACAGCTTTATATATGACAGATCAGTTGATTTGAATTGATTTGAAACTCTGTATCTTTTTAATCATTGCTTCGCAAAATGATTCACTGTTTCAAACCCTCGAAACACTAACGACTGTCAGCACCTGCTGGTCAAATCCTTGTAAATGAAAAAAAGCCGTATCTTTTACAAACCAATTTTTCAATGAAAGTGAAATGTAATCTACTGATAATTTAGTAACATTAAATAAGAATTTGCTGTATTTTATTGATAGCTCGTTGTGTATAGGCAGGACTTGGCAAATTAGGTTTACTAATTCAAATCAATTAAATATTCTTCTTTTTGTATTATACACACACAAGTATTAAAATTCAATAGGTTAATTAAAAATGAACCTACATTATAAAACTAACCCTGGAACTGAAGCAGTCTTTTGAAAGTACCAATCACTGACCAACATGACATATGTGACATCAGCATAAAGCAGTTCCATGAGAGTGTGTATTAAAAAGTGAGTATGATAAGATTTGATTTAATGTTGTTGTGAGTATTATATTTTATTTAATGTTGTCTTTCAGAAGAGTAATTTGTGTGTGGTTTACCTTTTGGTGTTGGAACAGTGTGGATGATGTTTGTCTGTGTTATAACAGTGGTGGCTCCTTCTCTTCTTGTAGCAGCACCTGGAGTTGTGCTCAAACTGTCTGTAGATTTTATAGTGCTGGCATGTAACGTTGATGCATTGCCAACAGATGGAGCAGAAGAGCTGCTAGTGAGAGGAGTGGGATGGCTGGTGTGTTTGGGTTGTAAGGTTGTCAGAGTGGCATTTGGTTCCACTGTGCTGACTAGGAAGTGACCAGATTCTGTTGTAGACACAGTGGTATCAGTGCTCCATGAGCTGGTCCCATTTGAGGTAAAGCTGCTCGGATGTTTGGTGGTTCTTACTGGGGAAGGAGTTGTCATTCCTTCAGCGGAAATCATCACGGAAGGGAAAATTAAATGAATAAATATTAAGAAATATTACATTTACTTACTGCAATGCATATTGCAATAATAATTCAAACCTACACAGGTCAAGTGGTTTGGAAAAATTATTATTATATTATATTATTGCTTTAGACTACAGTAATATTAGACTTTAAAAACTGTATGGAAGTGAAACAGAGTTTGTGGTATGAGTTTGCACAATGATACTATTCACTGAAATGCAATGGCACAGAAAGTGCTGACCAACCTGTGGGCTTATCCAAATGTGTGTCAAAAGTACTGTATATGATGCACACACACACACACACACACACACACACACACACACACACACACACACACACACACACACACACACACACACACACACACACACACACACACACACACACACACACACACACACACACACACACACACACTTTAATAAAATGTAATAAAATAGGGCCTAACTTTCTGCATTTTTTCCCAGGTGTTTTACCCATATTTTAAGTGATTAAATTACTATGGGTAAATGTCTGTAAACTGTCTGTAAAAGGGTTAGTTTATCGAAAAAATCTAAACTCCGCCATAATTCCGTCATCATTTACTCATCTTCATGTCAATCCACTCTGTAGTTTCGGTTCCAATTGACTTCCATTGTACATACAAAGGATATGCATTGAAAAGTGAACCAATAATAAGAGGCCTTGTTTTATAATTAGCTCAGATCTTGGCCCAAATTCATATCCTGTTTATACTGTCATGTACATTATGTACGAAATGATTCACTGTTTCAAACCCTCGAAACACTAATGACTGGCAGCACCTGCTGGTTAAATCCTTGTAAATGAAAAAAAAGCCGTATCTTTTACAAACCAATTTTTCAATGAAAGTGAAATGTAATCTACTGATAATTTAGTAACATTAAATAAGAAGGTTCTGTAAAATTTGCTGTATTTTATTGATAGCTCGTTGTGTATAGGCAGGACTTGGCAAATTAGGTTACTCTGTAGTTTCGGTTCCAATTGACTTCCATTGTACATACAAAGGAGGTAATTGGGAATAGAAACTGTTTGGTTAGAAACTTTTTTACAATATTATCTTTCATGTTCCACAGAAGAAAGAAAGCCATACAGACTAGTGACATGATGATGAGTGAATGATGACAGTTTTTGGGGTGGACTGTCTCTTTAAGAAATAATGTCCAGATCATTTACAAGTACATTATTGTTTTTCTACAGATTTTTTTTCTTCTTACAGTGCACACATTTGAGAGATTATGATCATGTTTATTCCCTACCATTGAATCTATTCATTACACAAACTTTGTACATTTTCATTAAGATTAGTTAACCTGTTTATTTAGCCATTTTCCTCATGGGGACAGTTAGCTTGTTACAGTGTAGATGATTTCAAGTTTTTCTATCCTTATGGGGACATTTAGTTCCACCAATCCAGGCAAAACCTAACCTGCACTCAAATAAATACCCCAACAGCCTTTCACAATAAGTCTCAGAAGGCTTCAAAAGAGGGAAATTGATTAATTAATTAACCTCTGTTCCATAAAGTATAATTAATTCCCAAAGGCTTCAGTTTTTCCATTGTTTGTGCTGTGTGTGCATTGCTTTGGGCAAACTGCAACGTTTATTATTCACAGTTAAGAAGCTGTTTTTTTTTTTACATATGAATTTTAAATTGCCATGTGATCACAATTACAAAAAGGCTTTTCTTACCTTCGCTTTGCTTTGAGAGAACATGAATAGTAAACTCCATGTCTGTCTGCAGTTGATTGTCCAGAAGGACAGCTGTCAGTTTGTATGTTCCTGACTGGTCAGATGTTACGGAGGTCAGAGACAAAGTGTCTGAGAGAGACAGTATCGTGTCACCCTAAAAATCATCACATGGGTTAGTAATTTTAGACAAGCTGAGAGTTATTACAAAAAAATCCAGAAAAGTTACAATACAAAGTCTCTTAATATTTCACAATCATACCCTCATCCACTTATACTGCAAGTACTGTGATGCTTTTGCGACACAAGAAAGCGCCACATCTTCACCAGCGCTGACGTTTAAAGGGCTGCTTGTGTTACACTCAATGCCATCAAGAACTGTTTGGAAAAGCAGGAATTATTTCATATGGATTTGTTTATTTGTAAGAGCTTTTATGCGACAGACAATGATAACAAAACAATTCAAAAACCTTTTTAGGTGCAACTGATTTATATTCTCAGTACAAACACTCACAATTCACAGTCAGTTCCACGGTGGCATTGAGACCTTGCAGATTTCGGACTAACGAGTCCCATTCTGGTAAACAGATGTACAGATCGCTGTCGTTTCTGGTGACGTTCGGTAGAATGAACTCTCCGTTTGAGCTTTCCAGCAAAAATATCTTGTCCTGATGAGACGAATGAGATCAACAGAACAGTTATATAAACTGTGGCATATAGAAATGTGTATTTTTCCATCTGACTCACCTTTGACCTTCCAAGTTTATAACGGAGTGGTGGAGGGCTCGCTGAACAAGTTATTTTCATGTCATCTCCCTCTTTTATGAATTCATATGGATATGGCATCTTCACTGATGCTGGAGGCTCTGAAATTAGCAGACAGATGATGCTTATTCGCTTTTAAATGTGAACTGAATGTGAGGATGTAGGTTAACAGTAAATATTTTACCTGTCACTTGCAGCTTTGTGGTTCTTTTAATCGAGCCATTAGGATAAGAAGTAATTTCACAAATATAGTTTCCACTATCATTCACTGTAACTGTCTGCAGAGTCAGGATTGAGCCCTGCAGCGCCCTAGTTTTTGAACCGGTCACTGTCTCCAGAAGATGACCAGATTGAAAATATTTTATTGGAAAACCAGGATGGAACACAACTATCTTCATATCATTCCTTTCCTTATCTGTTTTCTGTTTAATCCATTCCAGCTGGATAATTTTGATGTTATGCTCCTCTCCCACAATGCACTGCAGGCTGATGTTTTGTCCCTCCACAGCAGTTGCAGAAGCATTGTAACGTATAAGCATTCCATATGTTCCTGATAAATCAATTTCATAAGTGATAGTCAGATTGTGTTACTGATGTGTTACAGGCAAGGTTTCACCTTAAGAAATCGCAGTGTCATCTTTAGTATAATTTATATGCCATTTTATATACATTTTTGGATAGGTCAAGAAAAGATAACCATCAAATAAAAAGTAATATATTTTCCTTACACCTTGAACATATATGAGTTTGCATATCTTAATAATTATATACAATTTAGAACACAATTTCAAAAAGTATTTCAATATCAAAAGTATTTATTATAAGGATTGATTTATTTACCATCAAGTAAATGCTATGTATTTTCATTACACCTTAAATTCATGTGAGTGTGCATTTCTTAATCCTTATTTAAAATGCTAAAATAGTTAGTATTATATCTAATAGTATTAATAGTAAATATCATCACATTTAGGAGTGTCGCTCCACTTGACATCGTACAACCTGAATAACCTGCCGTGTGAGAAAAAGATCATATTGTCTGATACTTTTAGAGATTTGTTGACAGTTATAAGATGTTTTCAAGCTGTTTCTGCTTGATTGGACCACAAGACTTTGATTTGGCAGACAAATGTATATATTATAATTATACAGAATAACTGATTTATTCTAATAAATAATAATAAAAGATCATGCTTGATTAGAACTTGATATGATTTTTTTTAACAATTCATTTTAAGATGATTTTGTCTTTATATGATGTTCATATCGTCTTTATATGAAATCAGAACAGTAGCATCGCACTGTTGCATTTGACTTCCATTCATTTGAATAGAAATTAAAAATATGCTCATCAAATGATTATCTGTCAGATCACTGTATGTATAAACTGCATTTTGACTGCATTTTAGGAGTAAATTAATAGAACAAAAAGATAAGTGCCCCTTTATAACCCCCTAACCGCAGGACAAATCCATATAAAGCTAGTAAACAATTTCTTTGCAGGTATAAATAATAATCAAGCCCCTCTTACCTCGTATCATGCATAAAAAGATAAGAAGTATATAAGTTGACTCTTTCATCAAAAAATCCATATCTGTGAGAACAACAGTCTTAACAGAGAGAGTCAAACATGAGCAGCAGCAGAAGCACAGGAAGTGAGCTAAACCACCAGAGAGACAGGAACTGGTTTATGTTCGTCGTCTTACATCTCTAGTCTAGTCTGACTGAATCAAAAGCTTGGTTTCGGTTAAGCTGTGCAGTGCAGTTTTTTTCCCCACAACAGCAGAAGATACCTAATGAAGAGATGCTCTTTATGTTTGAGTAGATTGGTGATGGAGTGATGAAGTTGGTCCTGATACTTTTTAAAAGCATACTAAACTGCTTCAACAGATAATTATGACCTTATTTTGTTGTGTTGACAGTAAGTGTTGACAGCCAGCATGTCCTCGATTTCCTGTCAGAATGCATCTATGTAACAAGCTGCGGCCACATTTACGCACACACGCACGCACGCACTCGCACACACACACACACACACACACACACACACGTTGGTTATGGTTAACGGGGACTCTCCATAGGCGTAATGGTTTTTATACTGTACAAACCGTATTTTCTATCACCCTACACCTAAACCTACCCCTTACAGGAAACTTTGTGCATTTTTACTTTCTCAAACAAACTCATTCTGTATGATTTATAAGACTTTTAAATTATGGGGACTCTGAAAATGTCCTCATAAATCACCTTCTCCTTGTAATACCTATATACATTTACATTTACATTGTCATTTAGCAGACGCTTTTATCCAAAGCGACTTTACAATTGGGGAATACATGAAGCGATTATGTACCTATATGTCATACCCATGTCATTATACAAATCTGTGTCCTCATAAACCACATAAACATGCACACACACACACACACACACACACACACACACACACACACACACACACACACACACACACACACACACACACACACACACACACACACACACACACACACACACATCAAGATCATGTGAAATTTTAAAGCCCCTACAGGCAGTAGGTGTGTTTTTGTTTGTGCACTTTATTGGCCAATTTCCCTTGGCCAATTTAACTTCTTTCTTTAGTATTTATTATGGTATTATAGAATTTACTGTTATTTGACATCTTAAATGAAGACATGATGGGTAACTACAGTTGGGAGAGTGTGAATCCTCAGTATAACAAATAAAGACATCTCAACCTACTTCAGGCGCAGGGAGTCACAGAATGTTAGTTACGTAATCAGTATATATAATTTGGGACACTGATATTAAAATTTGGGTCAATCAATTATTTTCAGGTTATTAGCCAATATAAGAATTCTAGGCTACTTTATCTAAATAATTGAAAATAAAACTAGTAACGATATTACGTAATCAAAATACTTGCACCAATGCACAGATATTACAATTCTGACTGATAATATTCACATTATGGCTGATATTAAAATGCTAAGCTGTTTTGTTAGAAATACGAACAAACAGGAACACAACGATATTACAATTCTGAACAATAATTACTGTCCTGTTATGGCCAGTATTAAAATTATATACTGTTTTGTCTGAACAAATAAAAAATCAAGCATTAAAACCTAACACTAATGATATTAGATAATCAAGATCAATGGTAAGGAATGCACTTATATTAAAATTATGGTAGATAAGCTGCTAATTACTTTAACGTTATGGCTGATATGAAAATATATACTATTTTGTGATATACTAAAAAATTAAACATTGAAAACTAAATGTTAAAAGAGTGAAATGCTTGAAATTAATTTAGGCATTGCATCACTATAAAGCACACTGAATGAATGAACAAATCATTTTGATATTTGCTAAAGATTACATTTATTAAAAGTGTTTTTTTAAAGAATGATCATGGTGAGGGTAAACTAAATGTAAGAGTAGGGGAAAAGAGCACAATAAAAAATCCAATATGGATAAGTAATAAAAAAAAATAATAGTGGCATATTATCATGTGTCCCTATTTTTAAGTAAGAAATGACTAGAATTGCCATCAGAAGAGCAGAGAAACCACAGCTTTGTTTGATGTAAACTCGAAGATGTCTCACACTTCTGAACTAACTACCTGTTACTCAGATATTCACATGCATTCGCATGTGCCATTTCCATTCCTCACAGCCTCTGGGGTTTGAAGCTCATAATCATGGTCAAAATCACATACTATCAAATAATAATGAAGCAATGAGTGCTGTAAATGGGGAGGGAATTAGTGTCTCTAACAGATTCTTTTGGAGGGGATATTAGGGAAGTTAATAGATCCATGAATGTGGCAGCTGATAGCAGCGTAGGGAGATATAAGCAGTAAAATATCAAATCAAAGCAGCAACTTGGTAATTATGAGGAAATGTGACAAAGAATACTGGGGACATGTGCACTTTAATTTAGGCATAGAGTATTTAGAGAAACAGGCTTGATGATACCAACTGACAAAAATGAATAGATCTGTACAAAAGATCTGATGTCCTCAAGTCAAATTACTTCAGAGGGTCAAGATCTGCTGTCATCTGTAATATTTGCCTGTCAAAAGAACACACATTTGAGACTTTGTATTCTGCCAAAGGACTAAAATATCCTCTTTCATTATAGGACTCAGTGAGCAAAGCATTTGATTCAGAAATTGAGTAAGTGTCTGATGTAATCCATATACATAACCTCTAAAAACTGTGCTTGTGTGTATGTGTGTGTGTGTGTGTGTGTGTGTGTGTGGTGTGTGTGTGTGTGTCTGCCTCTGAGGCAAAGACTCGGGGAGAAATTCAGTGAGGCTGAATATCATAAATGCAGCCTGCATCATTTTAATGAATAATTTGATGAATAAAATTGTGCACATCAGGTAATCAGACAGTCATGCACAAAATATTCCTGCTTGTCATTATCAGCAATGACATGGATGTCTTAGAGCTTGTAAACAGACAGAAATTGCACCCAGACAAGAGCAGTGAAACAAATAAAGTTCTGATGTAAGTTTCATCAGATGTTCAAAAAGGAACAATCATTCTGAATACACAAAATCATGTTTAGCTTCGCTATAATGAGGCTTCAAAATGGGTTTCAGTGAGTTCACCAGTGTATCTTATCTTTAGCTGTGCTGTGCTTGTACCCTAGTGGTTCTCATCTAAAAAAACTGATGCAAGATCCTATCCTATCAGAATATTCCCCTTTTCCAGTGCATGATCATAAACATGTGCATTGCATGTGCGTATCTTGTTCAAGCTGATCAAAATATTTTTTATTGACCTGTTTGTGTTTTCCTTAGCAAGTAGACCAAGCTTGCTAACTGAAGGCTAACTGAAAACAAATGGAAATATTTTGACCATTTTTAGTCCCTGAAATATGTGACAGCAATATGTTGGCTAAGCTGTTAGCTGCACTAACCAAAGGCTAAATCGAAAACAAAAAAGTCAATTGTTTTGACCATTTCAGCTTCTATATTAAAATGGCATATGCAAGATTTAAGCTAAGCGGTTAGCTACCTAACCAGATGCTAAAAACAAGTAAAATGTTTAATTGATCATTTTAGCTTCTGTAATATATATATTATATTGTATATAAATATACAAGCTTCAGTCTGGATCCAACCTTTTAATTATCTGAGATGATCAAACACATGAGAAGAGATGATGCCAACCCACCGGAGGACCTCAAAGGAAGCCAATCCTAAGACAGTATACAGAATTAACCAGATTTTGCCATAAGTTAAATATATTAAGTTTATATTATAAGTTTATTTATATTATATATTACGTTTATATTAAATATATTAATTTCCTGTAAAGCTGCTTTGCAACCATTGTATCATAAAAAGCGCTATACAAATAATCTTGAATTGAATTGAATCTCACAGAAGTGAGTGCACCCTTCACATTTTTGTAAATATTTAATTTTTTATTTTCATGTGACAATACTAAAGAAATTACACTTTGCTACAATGTAAAGTAGTGAGTGTACAGCTTGTATAACAGTGTACATTTGCTGTCCCCCAAAAACAACTCAACACACAGCCATTAATGTCTAAACAGCTGGCCACAAAAGTGAGTACACCCCTAAGTGAAAATGTCCAAATTGGGCCCAATTAGCCATTTTCTCTCCCCTGTGTCATGCAACTCGTTAGTGTTACAAGGTCTCAGATGTGAATGGGAGCAGGTGTGTTAAATTTTGTGTTATCGCTCTCACTCTCTCATACTGGTCACTGGAAGTTCAATATGGCACCTCATGGCAAAGAACTCTCTGAGTATCTGAATAAAATAATTATTGCTCTACATAAAGATGGCGTAGGCTATAAGAAGATTGCCAAGAACCTGAAACTGAGCTGCAGCATGGTGGCCAAGACCATACAACGGTTTAACAGGACAGGTTCCACTCAGAACAGGGCTCGCTATGCACGACCAAAGAAGTTGAGTGCACGTGCTCAGTGTTATATCCAGAGGTTCTGTTTGGGAAATAGACGTATGACTGCTGCCAGCATTGCTGCAGAGGTTGAAGGGGTGGGGGGGTCAGCCTGTCAGTGCTCAGACCAGACGCCGCACCCTGCATCAAATTGGTCTGCATGGCTGTCATCCCAGAAGGAAGCCTCTTCTAAAGATGATGCACACGAAAGCCCGCAAACAGTTTGCTGAAGACAAGCAGACTAAGGACATGGATTACTAGAACCATATCCTGTGGTCTGATGAGACCAAGATAAAATAATTTGGTTCAGATGGTGTCAAGCGTGTGTGGCGGCAAATCAGGTGAGGAGTACAAAGAGAAGTGTGTCTTGCCTACAGTCAAGCATGGTGGTGGGTGTGTCATGATCTGGGGCTGCATGAGTGCTGCCGGCACTGGGGAGCTACAGCTCATTGAGGGAACCATGAATGCCAACATGCACTGTGACATACTGAAGCAGAGCATGATCCCCTCCCTTCGGAGACTGGGCCGCAGGGCAGTATTCCAACATGATAACGACCATTGCCTTGCTAAAGAAGCTGAGGGAAAAGGTGATGGACTGGCCAAACATTTCTCCAGACCTAAATCCTATTGAGCATCTGTGGGGCATCCTCAAACGGAAGGTGGAGGAGTTCAAGGTTCTCTAACATCCAGCAGCTCCGTGATGTCGTCATGGAGGAGTGGAAGAGGACTCCAGTGGCAACCTGTGAAGCTCTGGTGAACTCCATGCCCAAGAGGGTAAAGGAAGTGTTGGAAAATAATGGTGGCCACACAAAATATTAACACTTTGGGCCCAACTTGGACATTTTCACTTAGGGGTGTACTCACTTTTGTGGCCAGCTGTTTAGACATTAATGACTGTGTGTTGAGTTATTTTGAGGGGACAGCAAATTTACACTGTTATACAAGCTGTACACTCACTACTTTACATTGTAGCAAAGTGTCCTTTCTTCAGTGTTGTCACATGAAAATATATAATAAAATGTTTAAAAAAATTTGAGGGGTGTACTCACTTCTGTGAGATACTGTATATATATATATATATATATATATATATATATATATGTAGCCTATTTGTTGTGATCGGAAAGACACACAGCACAGACAAAAACCAACAAACAAGTTGGCCGTTGGGTTCCGAATTTTATGAAAAATAACTGCCTCAACAGACACTGACAAACACTGACTGTTCACTCGGGACACACTGATCAGACAAAACCCAACAAACATGTTTATTTGGGTTTTTACAGTGTGAATTAGCCTAAAAGTCTGCTAGTGTGAGATTCTCAGTCAGCATTACAAGTTCAGTAAGTGTATGATGACTCTGTTCAGATTTTAAAACCCGTGTAGTGTATTACAGCCTTTTGAAAAAGTGTTTTTACACACATTCAAAATCATAAACATCTGATAGGAAATGTCTTAGAGACGTAGGCTATTGCCTTTTTTTTAAGATCAAATAGACGTCTCTGTGATGTATCTATGTATGTCCCTTACAAAAATGAACCATCATTTTATTATAGTAAATGTGTCATAAACATGTTTTCGTGGCGGATTGATTATCATATGTATTACCACAGTTTTATTACAAATACTATGATTAAACTATGGTTAGTGTAGCAACACCACGGTTAATTTGTGGTTACTATGGTTTAAATATAGTAACCATAGTTTTTGGTTTAATTTGTAATAAAACCACTGTTAGTTATCGTAGGGGTCAGGGAAGCTGTTAGCTTGTTTATTTAAACTAAGCTTAACAGCTTACAGTTTGGTTTGGTGACTGAATAAAAGTAAAAGTTTAATTTAACCATTTTAGATTCTGTAATATAATGTAATTTGTTTTTGGTGTTTTTTTGTTTGTTTGTTTGTTGTTTGTTTTTTCGGGTTTTATTAGAATAGGGCAGTGTAGACAGCAAGCGAAGTGGGAAAGAGAGAGGGGGCAGGATTGGTAAAGATTCGTAAGCCAGGATATTTGTGATATGTCATTTAGACATTTTTTTGATTATGAATACATACACTGTAAAGCAATTTTCTATCATTAAGTACCAAATAGAGTACATCAGGCACAAAGCTGTCCAACTGACCCTCATGGCGATTTTAATTTGAATGACCCAGGTGTGACATTTTAGGCTATCTAGCACATCTCCATTGTTTGGAATTATGTACTCACTTATATTTTGTTAGCACAGGGTGTACAGGGCTATTTTGAAAAGAGCTCACCCCCTCTGTTTGCACGTCCATCATTTATTTTTGAATCTGGCACACAATCAATGCACCCCCAGTAATGATAGCCCAGTGCTTCTAATATGATCTCTAATAGTGTTATGTGAAGATGAGGGAAAGTGACCTTTTCTCAAGTCTTTTTCTTTGTGAAGATGTCGCACATAAGCAGCACATGTGTTCCTTTGATCACTATCTCATTAGGCCACACATTATCATGAACACATTGAGTGGATGAAATTAGGGCAGCTAAATAACTAAATAACTGTGTGATATAAGCAGAGTACAAAATATTAAATAAATTAATATTTCTTACTGTGCATGAGATGTTTTTTACACTAATTTGTTAAGGATGTCTTTTTATTTATTTATTAAAAACATTTAGTAGTGATGTTATGTTGCTGTTTCTGTTTGTTAATTTTTTTTTATAAATATGTATTTATTTATAAAGAAAAATCATGATGTATTTATTTATAAATAAATACAAATCTTTGTTGCAGTTTTTGCCTCATTTACATTATATAAATAATTATTGATTATGTATTTATGAATTTTTTTATTATGTTGGACTTTGTAATTAAGTTACAGGCCAACTAGTTGTATTTCCTCTGAAAAGCCCATTTTTAATTCCATTCGGAATCATGAGCATTCTATTGGAATAATGTTTAAATGCTTGACAGACCAGTGGATTCTAAACAACTCATATCTAGGGCAAAGATGCAGTACATCACAAGCTAGTGTTTATTTGTTTTCTTTAGACAGGATGTTGTGGTGTCTTGGGTGAAAGATGCTGAGTCTCTATCCAACAGAGAGGTCAGGCTGCAGAATAAGGCTAGTCTCCAAGAGCAGAAATAGTTTAAGTGGTTTGCTTAAGGGCACACTAGCGGTACACAATGGCCATCTCAATGAGATGCCATAGAACTAGCATACTGGCAGCAAGCTCAAACTCCTGACCTTCTGGATGGCAGCCCACTGCTTCCTGTTCTTCTATATACAGTGACATTATCAAGACAGTACTTTTAAGAGTATGACTGAGAGCTGAGAAGGTTGACACTGATTCAGATCTGCATTGACCAATGTGATCTCAGACAAGTCAATGAGGGAAAGGAACAAAATGTTCCAAATTGCTCTTTGTCCTCTGATATCCAACACCTGTCATCATTCATTTCTCAAGCCCACATTCTGTTATGTCACTTGCTCTGACTGTGACTTCTGTCAAGTTAGCAAAATACATATATATATTTTTTTTATCTTAAATGGATAGTTAACCCAAGAATTCATTACTTAGTCATCTTTGCGTAAGTCCATATAGTAACATTAAAATGGTACATGTATTATGCATAAAATATGTGTATATTATGCATAATATAAATATAATTCTAATGTTATTAAATGTGCTTGTATAGTAGTAGTATCAATAATACTAATAATAATAATAATTACAATTATAAAAAAACTAACAAAAACAATAGGGTTTCAGCACTGCGTGCTTGAATCCCTAAATATGCATAATTAATTGTAAATAAATAACTTATATATAACAATAATGCATAAATAATAGCACATTATAATAATAATAATAATAATGTATTATTTTTAAAATATTTATTTAATGGCAATTTATTTATTATTAGTAGTATTTAATTGTTTTTACTGTGCATTTGAAATTATCAATATTATTATTGTTATTATTATATGTACATTTTAGAGCTTATGTAAAGTTAGTGTTTTAGTGAATTATTTACCTTCACTTACATGCTGTTATTTTTTATTTCTTAAGAGTTTTGAGCTGTACAAAAATATATATTTTATACTCACATTAATATAAAACACTTTATTGGTCTAAAAGCTAGTTTTATATTCCGACTATGTGGTACAACTAATAGGACCATAAGGTATACTTTGAAAACCTTTCAACAGTGTTAGTATGAGGAAGAAATTAAACTGACATTGACCCGTGTCAACAATGCAATCCCATTCAGCCCACTGAGCTGCTGTATTGTTTGAGTAAATAAACCTTGATGGATAACCTGGTCACGTCTGTTGAGCAATGACTCATTGTCTGAATCAAATACTCCCACATGCGTGGTCGCTATGGTCACTTTTCATCAGGTGCTCTATTCACAGCAGGATCACGGTTTCTCCAGCATTCCAGAGCACTCAGTTTGACCCATAGAGAGGGGCCAGTACAACGGTCTTTCTCTCAGACAGGTCAGTCTCTAGGGGGCTCCAGCACCTCTCCTGCAGGGATGCTGTCAGAAACGGAGTGGCCCACAGCCCATCAACCTCTCTGCACACTGAAACCCATCAAACCTACAGCAGTATGTGCCGTTATCAGAGGACTATTTACTGCGGTCAACTTATGGTGTTATAATAATAATAACAATAACAATAATAATTATCATTTAGCATGAATAAAAACAAGTTTCTTCATGTATTTGTCATTTAATAATGATTTATATACAGTATATATTAATATTACTATTAAAATGAACTATGTTTTATAATTAATATTATTTGATTAATTAATTAATCAATTGAATAATTAAAATGTATGTAATTATAGCAATTTAACACATTCATTAATATGTAATTATGTATGTATTTAGTAATATTTAATAATACTAATAATATGATGATGGTTATGTTGATATTGATTAAAATTAATAATTATTAACATAATTAATACAATTTGTTTATTTAATAAATAATTATAATACGTTGTTATTGTTATTTAGTTAATTATGTAATAGAAAATTAACACATTCATTAATAGGTACTTATGTATTTATTAATTTTTCTAATTTAATAATAATAATAATAATAATAATAAATGTTAAGCTAAATTATTATTATTTTATAATATAAACAAATGCATTAAATTCATAATTAACAATAATAATTACAATAATGTTTATTTATTTGCTTGTGTGTTTATTTTATTATGTATGTATGCATTATTACGTTTTTTTATTTCGTTTTTATTATGTATGAATTATTGTTAAGTTATTGAGTGGAGATTTATTTGGGGAAATATCTGCACAAGCTGAACGCATTTACTAGTGAACGAGACCCATAGACACACAAAAACCAATGACGTTTAATGTGTTTGACATCATATAGGTTTTATGCTGAAATTTCTGGGAATTCAGGAAGTGTTGTGCTCCAGCAGATACGTAAATCTTGTCCAGGTTAATGTTTCCATTACACAGATCCCCACGCAGCTCAGCTAAAGCTAGGCTTGGCCTTCAACCAGATATGGTTGGCAGGCGATTGGGTGTAGCGGGCTGAAGCAAGCTGGACAGGCTGCTCTCTGGGGTGTCGTGTGGCTTTGAAGTCCTTTTAACCGGTGTGTAAAGAGAGGATTCATTTAGAGCCTCTGTCTCTTTAGCAGCTGACAGCGGAGCTCAGGGGAGGATCAGAGAGCAGTGCTCCCTCCGCTGAGCCTCTTAGTCACATCCATGACTATAGAAGACTATAGGCATACTCTCATGCACGCTTTTTTCTGGAGCCAAGGACACTTGGACACTCTTAAATGCAACTACACAGAAAAGCACATTCCACAACGTATGGGGGCTGGGGCTTTGTCACACAACTTGTAACAACTGCTGTGGTCAATTAAGGAAACTTGTGCCACTTTTTGGCAGTCATCTCAAAGTCAAAAAGTATCTATACCTCAGCAACTCTCAGTAACAGATTTGAGTCAAAAGCTATTGCAGCTGTTCTTTTCTATTGCAGTGGTTTGTATGTTATTTTTAAACAACTACTCTCTTAAAGGGATACAAAAATTTTGGATACAAAACGGATACAAAATTCAGTATCAGTGTGTGGACACAACCACACTACAATTATTAAAATCCATTCGCTCTGTTTTTTTAAATAAACAATATAAACAATCTCAATAATCAAGCTGTTTTGATTTTCTAAGCACTATGACATCATTCTGCACAGGCCCCGCCCACGACCGCTGACAGACTGTTCCATATTAGCATATTTCCACCCTCAGCCAGTTTAATTAAAGTATTTTGCAGATATTTCTTGAAGACCCTAAATAATCATACCAACTTGTGAAAAATGGGCATCCGATGTCCTCTTTACAATGTAAGCATATACTGTCTTATTGTTTTTATTTATTACTTTTTTAATGTTTTGTTCACTTAATTTCTAGTATCATATTTTTTATATATTATGTATTTTATTAATGTTAGGTCGTGCAATTTTTACTGCAGTTTTTCTAAACAATTTACAATTGAATTATTAAGTAATTATATTATATTATAATATTATATTATATAGGCTATTTAATGGCAGGATCCCACTTTATTACCACATGCCCCTCTATACTGGTAGATCAACATATGTTCAATAAACTGCATGGTTTTTCCTCTTAAACTGTAATAATACAAATATTCTATAGATTTTTTTAGCTAAGAATTTAATGTATGTGAAGATTATAGGCTACATAAAGTGCATTCTTTCAATTGCTATCAATTGCAATCATGTCAAGTAGACTGAAAAAGCGTGCATGATCCTAAATTTTTCTTTTCTCAAGATGAAGTGTAGTTTAATAATGAATGCAACCTGATAAAGATTCATTGGAACAGAAAGTGTGACAATTAGCACCAACCTTTCACCATGTTCTCCATAGACCATCTGCAAAATTCTGATAGCTAAAATTGTGTTTTCCCCTCTCTTTCAATTAACATGCCTTTTTCTGCATTTCGTTCTCTCATTCTTCCTTCCTCCAGGCGCTCTGGTGCCGTAGCGTGAATATGCTTTAACGAGTGCTACATTAAACGCCCAGACTTCTCTCTGTCTCGTGCCATCCCCAAACCCATGCACGTTTTACATCATCGACACCTCTAACCATTGTTTCATCTTCTGTCCGACGAATGTTCATTCCATTTTAAGTGTATGAAATTGGAATTGCATTAAAACACGATTTCCTAGGCTATTACATTTTTCATGCCTCACTCTCTGTGTAATTGGCTTGTTTATATTCAGCCTTTAATAATGAGTTGGTCTTCGTTCGTTCAAGAGAAATTTGGAAATGAAATTTCATTCTTAATTAAACCCCTGATGCTACTTCCAGCTTGCTTTGGAGATTAAATTGAACCTCCCTCCAGATGTGTAATGCTACCTTTGAAGGTCTAAGCATTGTTTCCCTCATACTATCTGTAATTGAAAGTTAACGTCAGACTCTGACGTCCACTAGTCTGAACACGTCTGCGGTGCGCAAGTAAAACGTTCTTGACTTTTGTTTACATTGAATAGAGGGTTAGTGTCTTGTCCACGGGAGATTGTTTTATTCTCAGACTATATCATTGATTTTCTTCCAAAACTGTAATTTCTGCTGGTGTTTTAACCCTCCATCGCACACTGTGTGGTCAAGGTGACTCGGATCGTGCCGGTTGCTTTAATAATGGACTTTCAAGCTGTTTACTTTTGAGAAAAAAAGATCTCCAACTTTCTTGCATCAGTAGTGCACATTGGTCAATCCAGGGCATAACGTAACCGAAAAGAGATGATTTGTCCATTATGGAGGAGCAAATGTTCATAAGGAGCTGTTACACCATGTCACTGCTCGGGGACGAACAGATCTCGTCATGAAAAATAGCCTGTTGTGACATCTTTGTTTTGCATGAAGGATCTCCAGGGATGCGCTTATTAATCTAATGACTGATATGGGCCTGTAGATGTTCCAGGCTATGCTGACTTACATAAACAGGCTCCGAGGCTTGGAGAAAGATGCCCTTCTAAGGAGTGTTTCATCCATGACTTAGCTCTGTAAAGGCACAAGGGTTAAAAGTCGAGAGGCACGTACAGGTTCCAGAACTATGCTTCAGAGATTTAGTGTATATCATGTAATTAATCAGGCTTTAAATTGGTTCCCAGCTGCAGTAGGACATGCCTAATCTACTGAGTGCTTTAATAAAGCAGACCAGTTTGTGATTAATTTAAAAGAGCAGTGACACAGTGTCCTTACATATTGCCAGACCTTCAGATAGGTTGTTTTTGTTGTTGCAAAGTTGGCGGAATTTGTGTTACTGGGTCCATACTACCTTATTTTTTTGCTAAAAACGTACAAAAATATTGATATATTTTTTTACCATTCTTGGTTTAATAATAATAAGACGGCGAAGAAGAAGATAATAACTCAAAATAAGAGTTATTATTTTGACTACTACTACTAATCATAATAATAATATAAACAAGTGTTATTCTATTGTATATCATCATCATCATCATCATCATCATTGGTTTATTCATTTGTAAACTGTAAAATTATACATATTTAAATATATTATTATACACTTTTATGTAATAATAATAAAATTCTAATATAGGCATATAAATATATATATATATATATAATATATATTTTAATTATTATGATATTACACATAATTATTAAGATGATATTACACAAACAATAATAATAGTCATTATTTGAAACAATATATTTATAGTATTGTCACTAATAAAATTATAAAAACTGTTATTATTATTATTATTGTTATTATTTTGGTTTTAAGAATATAATTGTATATTTTTTTAAATACACAAATGATAATTTCATTTGAATTTGACAGCATTATTGGGGTAGGTGGATGAATTTAGATTTTTACTTACAATAATCATGCAATGTAGTCAATATTGCAAAAGTAGTCAAAGACACAAATATTGTTTTACTGAAGTTTTCATTTTCAAATAAACGTATTGTTAGTCTCACACCCAGTCAAAACTGGTGATACAGGATTGGAAACGACATGCGGGTAAATAAAACAAGACAACATTTTTATTTTAAAGCTGGAGAAAGTGGTGTTAGCTATGATTGTGTAATATTCTGACATGTTGTCCTGGGTATTTCACAGCACTCTTCACTGACTAATATGCCAACACCCCCTGCAAGCTTCAAGTAATTGTTTACCGATCCTCCGCAGGATGCCGTCCCCTCAGAATCCTTCTTTTCCAGGGATTTATTTATTCCCTGAGAGCAGTCGTGCTGGAGGTAAAGGTAAACACCCGGGAGGTAAAGCAAGGCTCTGAGGCTGCTTCATCCTGATCAAATCTCACGACCACTTACTGTAGCAGTGTGCCAGAAGCTATTAGCCGTATTCTGACAGAGACACGCGCAGACAGGGGCTCCTGCCGTCACAAAGATGTCAATTAGCATCAAGAACGACAGGTGCCTGTAGCCCGAGCAGCATTTATTTGTACGCAGTGTGTGGCTCTGAGTAAGTGAGGGACAAAAGAGAAAAATAGACAGAAATCTGCAAAGATATGTGTGCTTTTACTTCTGTTTTAAACCTAGGAAAAATCATGCTGCCTACAAAGACAGCTGCCTACTAAGGCAACATACTAAAATAAATCAAAAACACAAGTAACGGTTTTGAAACGCTCTATATAGTGCGTCATACAAACAGAGCTCTGCACGCAAAACACAGGGGAGACTTAACTCACAACTGATTCCTGCATTTGATATTCAGCTAAAGCTTCTGTACTGCTGTTGTTATTCATAAAATATGACATTGCAGTGCTTCTATTATTGTTGCCTCATATGTGATAAATTGCTTGTCGTGTTCCTCATGCTTTTGATAAAAAAAATCCCTAAAAACACTAATTATAAATGTACATTTTAATATAGCAATGCAGAGCAATAAAATATTATAATAAGCTGAAAAAACATAGAACACAAACATTTGGGTAAAAGTAGGCTGTTTTCTAAATTATCATTAGAATTTTTTTTTATAACACAATTTAGTATTGAATAAACATTTCATTAATCTGTCATCTGGATTTATTTGCAATGCATTATGGGATTGTTCTCTGTAAAGGATGATGCTGCCTCAGAAGTATTTTTGATATAGATAAATAGTCAGATGGGAGGTTTTAAGAATATTTATATATCACATAAATGCTGTTTGGTTGAATAAAGATGATAAAATATTTCCTGACCATCAAATCAGCATATTAGAATGATTTCTGAAGGATCATGTGACACTAAAGACTGGAATAATGATGTTTAAAACCTGCTTATAGCCACCACAGGAATTAATTACATTTTAAAATAGATTAATATATATTATATATATATAACTATTTTAAATTGTATTAGGGCTGTTAAACGATTAATCGTAATTAATCGCAACCAAAATAAAAGTTGAAAAGTTTTTGTTTACATAATATATGTGTGTGTTGTGTATGTTTATTTTGTATAGTATATATAAATACATGCATATATATATTGCAATACAATACATGCATGCATATATTTAAGACAAATATGTTATGTTCATATATTAAATATGTTTATATATAATATACATTTTATGAATTTAAATATATACATGTAAATACATGTAAATATTTTCAAAATCTAGTACATACTGTATGCGTGTGTATTTATATATGCATAATAAATATACCAGTACACACATATAATATTTAAACAAAAACTCTTATTTTGGATGCGATTCATATTTTGACAGCACTAAGAAATATTTTAGAAATGTACTGTATTTTGATAAATAACTGTAGCCTTGGTGATCATAAAATAGACTTATTTCAAAAATAATAAAAGAATCTTATTGACCCCAACATTTGCAAACCTTTCTTGCTTTTAACCTGAAAACCGTGATCAAATTAACCTAAAATATGAATTTATATGGGTCTAAAACCCAAACCATCACAAGCCCCTGGTGTGTTTGCAATAGTCATGTGCAAATATACCAGCATATGATAATACGATTCTGTATCTCAGTCCCGAGTGGGAATAATACTCTTCTTCTGGATAAGTGTTTGGCATGGCTGTCTCTGTAAACATCCAACATCCCAAAGAGCAACGCAAACAAGCTCTATATTCAACTGCAAACAGCCTCTTCCAGCAGCGTGTGTTGTGGGAGTCAATCCGTGACTAATGAGTAATGACTAATTTCCTTGCTGAGAGACAGCTGGAGTTCTCGAGAGAAGCCCAAAACAATAAAAGTGTTTGTCTATGGGCTGCAGATCCATAAATTTAACAAATGTACCACACGTAAATCTGCCGTCATACAAATCCCTCTCTGGAGATGAGTGTGTAAGCCTGGTGACTTCACTAACCCCCTTTGAGACAGCAACATGGCTAATACCCAAATACACTGATCTGTGACTCAACTCGTCTCGATGGGCCGTACCTGAGCGCAGGACTGTGGGGGTGTGAACCAATGTCAAGACTTTCCAACAGATCTGTCGCTGGAGAATACGAGGCGTCCCCGCTGTCATAACAGAAAGAGAGGACGTGGGACCTCCACTGAGAGTCTCCTTTGAAGGGCCATTCGTCTTGGCACACTCAGCTGATGTCAGATCAGTATCAACCCAAGTGTGAGTGGTAATGACTCACTGAAACGCTGGTACAGATACTCCCACACCTGGAGAGATGGATTAAACAAAGAGGGCATGAGACGAGTTTACCAGGTGTCTGAAATGCAATGGCAAATGGCAATGTGCTGTAATTAATCACTATTAGTGCAAGCTAATTTGCACGATTACTTGCTCTGTACTGCTATTAGAATCAAGTGCAGTTGAGTTCTCTTTGTATTTCTTCTCTTACTTTTTACATCCCTTTTTTGATGGGAGCACAAATGTACATGAATATTCTTATTGAGGTTCAAGGGCTGGCTGTATTCACCAGGCCTCATTTGCACTGAAATATATACTTTTTGTTGTAGTCATATTTAATGCTTTATCAGCTACCCTTCAACAGTAGAACTCATCCCAGAGAACAGTAGCACTGGTTACAACCTGAAATACATTTACAAATAGCTAATATTAGCTGTCATGTATGTATGAATGAATGAATGAAATAATGGTAAAACTGTTGCTATAGTTGTCTATGTTTCCTGATTAGCTTTTAGCATGTTGCTATATGTTTGCTGGGGTGTTCTTGGTGGCTTTTAGCAAGTTGCTTTGCAGTTGATAACTTGTTCTGGAATGTTCTGTTCTGTCTTGTTGTTGTTTTATTTTTTTATTTAATTTAACTTATTTTTGTGGCATTAAACCGATTTACTTTAGTTTTTAGTCTTTAATTCAGTCTTTAAATCTTGAATTCATTTAGAGAAAATAGAAAATTGTAGAATCAGCCATTTATTGATTGTCAGTCATAAAATGAAAATAATTATTGGCATATTGTCACAGTCTGACCTGGAGTCAGGGAATCAGGCACGAGGAGACACGGAGTTCACAAACGAGAGGTTTTAATCCTTAAACATGGAACACAGGAGACGAGGAACAGCAGGGAAGACATTCAATAACCGACAAAAACTAACTGGAAGGACTGGGGCTTTTAAAGACAGGGTAACGAGGGAACTAAGGAGACACACCTGGAATCAAATTAACAATCAAGACACAGACGGGACTAATAAACTAATGATGACATGAAACAGGAAGGACCAAATATGGGCACATAACACAAGGGTAAGGAAACACAAGGCAGAGGAGACAAAGTCTGACATTACCCCCTCTCTCAATAAGCGTCCCGCGCGTATAACATCGAGAGGGGGTGGGCGCTCTGGAGGCCTCACGGGACACGGACACAGGACAGGACAGGAGCCAGGAGCCATGGCGGAGCGGGAAGCTCGGGCGGCCACGGCGGAGCGGGGAGCTCGGGCGGCCATGGCGGATCGGGGAGCTCGGGAGGCCATGGCGGATCGGGGAGCTCGGGTGGCCATGGCGGATCGGGGAGCTCGGGCGGCCATGGCGGATCGGGGAGCTCGGGAGGCCATGGCGGATCGGGGAGCTCGGGTGACCATGGTGGATCGGGGAGCTCGGGTGGCCATGGCGGATCGGGGAGCTCGGGCGGCCATGGCGGATCGGGGAGCTCGGGAGGCCATGGCGGATCGGGGAGCTCGGGTGACCATGGTGGATCGGGGAGCTCGGGTGACCATGGTGGATCCGGGAGCTCGGGTGGCCATGGTGGATCCGGGGACTCGGGAGGCCATGGCGGAGCAGGGAGCTTGGGTGGCCCGGGTGGATCCGGGGACTCAGGAGGCCATGGTGGAGCGGGGAGCTTGGGCGGCCTCCATGGCGGGTAGCCCCCCCCCAAAATTTTCTTGGGGAGACTCTTCATCACATGGAGGCTCTTTGGAGGCGTCGTCGCCAGGGGCTCTGGGGAGCCGGACGGAAACGGCAGGGGCTCTGGAGAGCCGGACGGGACCAGCAGGGGCTCTGGAGAGCCGGACGGGACCGGCAGGGGCTCTGGAGAGCCGGACGGGACCGGCAGGGGCTCTGGGGAGCCGGACGGGACCGGCACTGGAGGACGCTCTGGCAGCGCAGCGTCTCGGGCGCTCTGACAGCGGAGCTGGACAGGACCAGCAGGAACGGCGGAGAGCTTGCGAGGCGACCACAGGAGGGTGCTGTCGGGGAGCAGGCACTGAGGCGCAGTCTCGGAGCAGGCACCGGGCGCTGGCGAGCAGGCACCGGAGGGCGCTGGCGAGGAGCAGGCACTGGAGGGCGCTGGCGAGGAGCAGGCACTGGGGCTCGGCTCCAAACAATCCCCTCATAGTCCACTAACAAGCCCAGGGGTACCTGGGGACGCTCGGTTAGCGCGGAACTGGACGGAACCAGCGGAGACGAGCTGGGCGGGACCAGCGAAGATGAGCTGGGCAGGACCAGCGGAGACGAAGATGAGCTGGACAGGACCAGCGGAGATGAAGATGAGCTGGACAGGACCAGCGGAGATGAAGATGAGCTGGATGGGACCAGCGGAGACGAAGATGAGCTGGATGGGACCAGCGGAGATGAAGGAGAGTCTTCTGAGTCAGGTAGGTGTGGGGAGCAGTTGGAGAGGTATGCGGAGGTTCTCGGCATTGGGTGAGCTGGGGAGGCGCTACTCGTTCCAGCTGGAGCGGGATGACAAGACTTCGGTACTGTTTCGACTTCCCGATCAGAACCGTTAAGAAACAGCACCAGATTAATGAGTTCGATCAGGGGATAACTACCGGTGGGAAGCTCGCAGCGGATAGTCTTGTCATTCAACCCCAGATGAAAACACGTACCTAGCGAGGCGTCATGCCAGCTCACCCGGTTAGAGAGCTCAAGGAATTCCTCCACATATCTCTCCAACCCCCAACCGCCCTGACGCAATTCCCACAGCTCGTCCTCAGCAGTTGTCATCTTTAGGGTCGGTTATTCTGTCACAGTCTGACCTGGAGTCAGGGAATCAGGCACGAGGAGACACGGAGTTCACAAAACGAGAGGTTTTAATCCTTAAACATGGAACACAGGAGACGTAGGAACAGCAGGGAAGACATTCAATAACCGACAAAAACTAACTGGAAGGACTGGGGCTTTTAAAGACAGGGTAACGAGGGAACTAAGGAGACACACCTGGAATCAAATTAACAATCAAGACACAGACGGGGACTAATAAACTAATGATGACATGAAACAGGAAGGACCAAATATGGGCACATAACACAAGGGTAAGGAAACACAAGGCAGAGGGAGACAAAGTCTGACACATATAGCTATACAATTTAAATTATTGGTCTGAGAATAGGGAAGTCTGCTGTCAGCAGTGAGCAATGAGATCCCCCAGCTGATGAACAATAAACACATTCACAGCTAATCAGAATCCACCTGACTGAAAAGCTCAAATAATTTAAGCAGAAGACAACACAACTGTAACGGCCCCTTAGAATAAACACAATGTTACAGTTCTCTGGATGCTAATGCTAATGTTAAATGCAAACTCCTCCAAAACATTGCTATGTTTTCTTGTTTTTTCATCAGCCCACGGCAGCTGTGGTTCAACCAATGGCGGGAGTTTGGAGGCAGGGCTAACCTTTTGTTCAACCAGTGGCAGGTTTGGGAGGTCTGTTTGGGAAACCTGATTTGAATGTTTTTTTTTTTTTTACGCAATAGTGACTCATAAATGACACACTACTGCTTCACTCCAAAGCACATGTTTCAGTTCAACAGTTTTTTAACCCTGAGCACATTTTAAATAAAAAATGTAATGTCAAATATGACAGCAAATGTTTTAGTTGAAAAACAGAAATTAAAGAGGCTTGATATTTCATGTGCAAATGATTCCTAATGTCTTGGCCGTGAAACAAGGCCTGGAGCATCAGTACACTCTCCATATTGTTTTCTGCATGTAAACTAGTTCTTACTTCACTAACTGAATCACAGTTGCTAATTACTTGAGAGTGAGCCATGGAGGTGAGTTGCTAAGTGCTTTCTGGCTGTTTCAGGCCAAAGGCCACAAAGCCGGATGTGACTTATGCAAATGCCTCAGTGGTACAATTTTAACCGGAAAACATGAAAGCCTTTAAACTGTGTGGCACGTGCATATTCTAAAAAACAGTTAAACCTAGTGAACCCATTTTTGATTTACATACGATGTGGCATGTGGATTGCCCGCATGTGAGTACTATGTGTTTGTAAGTGTGTTAGCATGTGTGTGCGTGCACATGTGTGTTTCTGGTGATGTAACAATTCTGTGTCTGGTGATGGTGAGTTTCTGCTCTCGGTTGACTGAGGTCACATTGTGTATCAGATTGGGGATGAATCAGTGTGCTTCAAACTTGCTTCAAGTTAATTTAATTTGACCCTGTCCTCAATTACTCATCTCTTCCTTTCCTCACAGCTGCTTATGCCTTACACTTCTAAAATAAAACAACAAGAGAGAGGAAAAGTTGGATATATTGGGCCTGACATGACAGGACTTTAACAGTTTCAGACCAGAACTGTGCCTCCAGGTCTTTAAAACTGTGACACAGTTAATACAGTATATGGAACATTTAAATTTATGCAGTTCTTAGATGCTTTTATCCAAAGAAATGTACATTGCATTATACATGTATATTACATTTTATGAGTTCATGCATTGCCTGAAAATCAAACCTTGGGATCGGACCTTAGTGTTTTGCTATCCTGTGTTGTTTTTGTTCATCCTAATAATTGAGATTAGCTTGATTTTCAATATTTTATCATTTATTGTTAAATGCAAGTGTTCCTAGCTTTACTCACCAGTCTATATGCAATACACTTCATTATTTTTTCAGTATTTACTTGTTTTCTATTTATGTGTATCAGAAGCAGGCAATTCTCTTCACTCTGGTTACTAATAGCTTGTGGATTCTCTTTGAATTGAGATCCTTCAATACAGACCTTGAAGAGGGCGTAAACCTTGACATTTGAGCCAGCAGGAGTTGGACTAACCATCTTCATCTTTCCCATGGTGATCTTCCTCTTCATGTTAGGCATGAGTTATCTTCACAACACTCTTTAGAAGTGGAGAGCAGGATCTGTAAAGGATGTAGGAGGTTGAGGAGAGATGGAAGACAGTTTATATGCAAACATCATTTTTTTTATTTTCTTGCAAAAATCAAAAGAAGCAATTTTATCTTCAGGGAACAAGCTGGACATTTTTTACATTTGCCTGAAAGCAGCCCTCAAGCTATTTTTTGTGACCCAAATGAGATTCTGCTATACCGTTTTTGCTGCTATATGTATAACTATAAATATAATCGATTCTGTAAACTGTCACAGATGAAGCACTTCAAGAGTAGGAAGGTTTGCTGATCATAGGGGCAATTTAGTTTTGACGTGTTGCAACTATTGGTTGTTTATGGTTGCTAAGAAACATTGCAATTTATAATGTGAAACTTTATTTTCAATGTGGTATTCAAAATAATAATTTGTATTAAACATTTAAACATTCGGTGTACATAATACAGGTGCATCTCAATACATTGGAATGTCATGGAAAAGTTCATTTATTTCAGTAATTCAACTCAAATTGTGAAACTCGTGTATTCAATAAATTCAATGCACACAGACTGAAGTAGTTTACGTCTTTGGTTCTTTTTTGGCTCACATTTAACAAAAACCCACCAATTCAATCTCAACAAATTAGAATACTTCATAAGACCAATAAAAAAAACATTTTAGTGAATTGTTGGCCTTCTGGAAAGTATGTTCATTTACTGTATATGTACTCAATACTTGGTAGGGGCTCCTTTTGCTTTAATTACTGCCTCAATTCGGCGTGGCATGGAGGTGATCAGTTTGTGGCACTGCTGAGGTGGTATGGAAGCCCAGGTTTCTTTGACAGTGGACTTCAGCTCATCTGCATTCTTTGGTCTCTTGTTTCTCATTTTCCTCTTGACAATACCCCAGATTCTCTATGGGGTTCAGGTCTGGTGAGTTTGCTGGCCAATCAAGCACACCAACACCATAGTCATTTAACCAACTTTTGGTGCTTTTGGCAGTGTGGGCAGGTGCCAAATCCTGCTGGAAAATGAAATCAGCATCTTTAAAAAGCTGGTCAGCAGAAGGAAGCATGAAGTTCTCCAGAATGTATTGGTAAACGGGTGCAGTGACGTTGGTTTTCAAAAAACAAAATGGACCAACACCAGCAGATGACATTGCACCCCAAATCATCACAGACTGTGGAAACTTAACACTGGACTTCAAGCAACTTGGGCTATGAGCTTCTCCACCCTTCCTCCAGACTCTAGGACCTTGGTTTCCAAATGAAATACAAAACTTACTCTTATCTGAAAAGAGGACTTTGGATCACTGGGCAACAGTCCAGTTCTTCTTCTCCTTAGCCCAGGTAAGACGTAAGAAGTGTGGTGGCTCTTGATGCCTTGACCACATCCTCAGTCCATTTCTTGTGAAGTTCACCCAAATTCTTGAATCGATTTTGCTTGACAATCCTCATAAGGCTGCGGTTCTCTCGGTTGGTTGTGCATATTTTTCTTCCACACTTTTTCCTTCCACTCAACTTTCTGTTAACATGCTTGATACAGCACTCTGTGAACAGCCAGCTTCTTTGGCAATGAATGTTTGTGGCTTACCCTCCTTGTGAAGGGTGTCAATGATTGTTTTCTGAACAACTGTCAGATCAGCAGTCTTCCCCATGATTGTGTAGCCAAGTGAACCAAACTGAGAGACCATTTTGAAGGCTCAGGAAACCTTTGCAGGTGTTTTGAGTTGATTAGCTGATTGGAATGTTACCATATTCTAATTTGTTGAGAATTGGTGGATTTTTGTTAAACGTGAACCAAAATAATCACAATTAAAAGAACCAAAGACTTAAACTTCAGTCTGTGTGCATTGAATATTTAATACACGAGTTTCACAATTTGAATGAGCCATTTTTGAATGAATGAATGCATGAAAGCATTAATGATACATTTATATAGCGCTTTATAGTGTATTTTCGTACACCCAAAGCGCTTTACAATCATGTGTCTGTGTGTGTGGTGGGGGTCCTCTCAACCAATTTGAGTTGAATTACTGAAATAAATGAACTTTTCCATGACATTCTAATTTATTGCGATGCACCTGCATAGGTGTGTGTACTGAGTATATGTATTATATATAAATACACACACATATATTTAAGTGACCCTGGACCACAAAACCAGTTATAAGAGTCCAATTTATTTTTCAGGTGATTCATACATGAATTATATAGAAGCTTTTCATTGATTTATGGTTTGTTAGGATAGGACAACATTTGGCCAAGATACAATTATTTAAATATCTGGAATCTGAGAGTGCAAAAAAAATAATAGAAAAAATAAATCAATTATAAAATTGAGAAAATTGCCTTTAAAGTTATCCACATTAAGTTCTTAGCAATGCATATTACTAATAAAATATTAGGTTTTGAAATATTTACAGTAGGAAATTTACAAAATATCTTCATAGAACATGATCTTTACTTTAATATCTTAATGTATTTAAGATATTAATTGATTTTTGGCATAAAATAAAAATCTATAATTTTGACCCATACAATGTATTGTTGGATATTTCTACAAATATACATGTGCTACATATGACTGGTTTTGTGGTCCAAGGTCACACATATACATTAATATATTTATATAATATATTATATATAAATACCTGTATATTTAATATATAAATATAACACTTTTATTAAATATATACATGTGTAGGTATAAATACACATTTAAAATAGTGTTATATTTATATTTTAAATATACAGGTATTTATATAATATAAATTATATGAATATAAATATATGCATGTAAATATTTAAAAATAAATACTGTATGCATGTGTCTTCATTTATACATAATAAATATACACAGTATACACACATATATTATGCAAACAAAAACTTTTATTTTAATTGTTGCTCAGCACTAATTTAAAATATTTATAACTTGAATTTTAGGTAACAGGGAAGGAATTTGTGGTCACATAGCTTTTTGAAGCCAAGTAGCCCCAAAACACAGAAAATAATGAGACATATTCCCACTCATACACACTCAAGCACACAATGGATGATGAGTCCGTATTTTGAAATTGAAGTGCCTTTTGCTCTAAAAGCGAGTCAGTCCTACTTCGAAGCTCTTCAGAAGCCATTCTCTCCTTCAAAGATTTTGGATTGAAGAAAATACGGTGTAAAAATGAATGAAAATGAATCTACACTGACAAGTGATTGCAACAACTAGAGAGAACAGCAGAGGAAGAAACAAGAATTAATGACTGTAATGACCACTATCTTCTTTTGAATTTTTTTTTAAATGAGCTTTTTAAAGATTTTTTTCAAAAAACACCCAAGTTGCATGCTACACAATCAAGAATTCCTGCCAGGCTAAAGTCTTTAAAGTGAAATACTTTGTTCTAGATGTTGTCAAGATGTAATCATGACATTCGAGTCAGCAGGGGTTGGATGAGTCAGACTCTTTGATGAAGATGCACATCAAAAGGCAAATCTGGACTATGTATGATCAGAACAATGAAAGATGAGAATGTGATGACATTTTTGGTAAGAAATAATTGTGATTGCATTCATTCAGCATTTTATATGTAAATAACCGGATCTAATCAAGCAAAAAGAAAACATGCTGGCAGACAATTTACAAGTTATTGAATAGACAGAAGTGCAATATGATCCAGGTTGGAATTGCTTGCTAAATTCAGGTCAGGTTTATGTTGTAATACCATGCCTCTCAATTTCAGATAACATTAGATTCACAGTTGTACATTAACAGCCTTTTTTTGTTTCCAACAAATTCCTGTGAGGCTATGTTTTAACTGTGATGGGCTTATCATTTAACATTCAAAATACAGACTATTATGTGTGACGCACGTTATGAGACAACTGACACACCATTGCTTGGGTGAATCAGAAATGTAACCAGGGAGTTCGTGTGAGTTCTAGTAGCAACTACCAATAGAGATTTATCACAACATCCTTAAGTCACTGAAACGAAACTAAGACCTCAGTAGATATCTGCCACCAGCATTTGGTTGTAAAACCACAATAAGAAATACGTGTAGATTGTACTTTTCTCAGTTTTTTTTTGTAGCATAAGTCAGTGTGGTTTTGGCTTTACTGGCACGTTATTGCTGTCTTTTCCCTTCTTATTTTAGTTATAATCTTATGTGCTGGGCAAATCACATCCTCTTGAGCAATGAGTGAAATAATTCAGTATCAAAGTAATGATCTTCCTTTGCTGAGATCAGCCGAACTTTTAACAGTGGTAAAAACACAAAAACATTATTTGAGACATTCAAAAATGAGACTTCAACACCTCATTTTCAAAACATTCCTAGGGAGATGCTTCATGTTCCTTGTTCAGACAGAGAGCTGTTTCAGCCATAAACCAGTTAATTCACTTTTGCTTTTGTAGCATTCTCCTGCACTATAGAGACAAGGTGCAGTGGGAAGGCAGCTGACACGCATCTCCACACATAAACTCCCCCGGGCAAGTAAAAACATTCATGCTCTCTTCTTCCACCTTTCTTGCCCATCATTTCTCACTTTCTCTCTCTGTCTGCACAGTTCATCCTCCCTCCATGTCTCTCAGACGAACAACCATTTCTGAGATTAACATCTCTTCTAAAGTCAGACGTAGATCTGCAGAATTAATCTAAAATATAATCGATGTTGTGATTACACAATCTTGAAAAATGTCACATTACATAATTCCATCATTCCATTCCATTCCATTCCAGCTGTTTAAATTAATCAATAGCAACTGGTCCTAATGAGATGCATGTTATATTTCAGTTTTCCTCTTGTTTTGAATGTGGCAAGGTGAGTGAAGACAGACAGAGTGATATTGAAGAGTGGACCTGGTCTAACAAAAAGACAAATGTATGCAGGGTTGTCCAAACCAGCTCCTGGAGGGCCAACATCCTGGAGAGCTTAGCTTCAAATTGCTTCAACAAACCTGACTGAAAGTTACTACTAGACATCCTGAAGACATTGATTATCTTTTTCAGGTTTAAATAGGTGTGGAGCTAATCTGTGGTGTATTGAGTTATGTGCATGAACAGAATGTGTCCTAATATGCCAGTGGTAGAGATGGCACAAATATGACACGAAAAAGTGAATAAAAAATGTTAATAAAGAGAGTTATAAGCCCGCTATTTAAGGTCCTGAAGTTCGTTACTGTGAAATATACAACATACTGGTGATGAGGATGGCCCTTCTTGCTCTCTCTTCTCCTCCTGCTTTTTTTGGAAACTCCAGGTGAAACGACTATACCATTTAATTCATGTATTTGAATTTTTGATAACTACATGACTGCATTTTCGGAAGAGGACATTGCGGAAAAGAGCTTTGCTTATTCATTGCTTGAGGGACAGAGGATTTTGTATACACTCACAGTGGCTGTTGATGAATATGAGATGGTGCTGACTGCTTTTCTAGCATTATTTTTACAGAAAGTGAACGTGGTCTCTGAAAGAAATATATTTTGCCAGCGCACTCAGAGACTCTGTGAACCTAATGTGCAGTAAGTGGCTGCTCTGCATGAGCTTCTTGTGAACTGCGACTTCAGTGCGTTTGCGGAAGATATAAAGACGACATGCACTTCACATATACGGAACTGTAGAAAATGGACCTCATTCTGCAAAAGGCTATCACAATCATGGGAAAAATTGAATCTGCAGTAGCTGAAGTTAAAGCTATGGAGTGCACTGAAACTTCAGTTAAAGTGATGCATGCTTGCCCACGTGAAGGTGCAAAAGAGTGATGGTGACAGAGATCGTAAGTCCACATTTTCTTATCAGATCACATCAAATAAAAAAAGCTGAGCCAGTATCCACTGGCTCAAAAAAACTGGATGCAAAAACACGCTTCCACTGTGGCACTACATCACATTTCGCAAACTCCCCTTAATGCCAACTAAACATTTCAAATGCTGACAGTGTGGTAAAGTTGGACATTTTGCGAGAGTTTGTCGTAGTTCTGTATCCACCTGCAATGTCCAAGAAGTTGCTGTGCCTAACGTTCTTAAGCATTGAAATACCTCTGTCTATTAAACAAAACAACATCTCACTGTTTCCTTGCACGCTGATGGTGGGATATCAGTCGACACTGAACTGCTTGTGGATACTGGCTCAGCTTTTTCTATCCTCCTAGAGCATCTGTACTGCCAGCACTTCTCAGATATTTCCCTTACTGTGCCTAATGTACATCTGGTGACATATATGAAAAGGACTATTCCAGTTTTGGGGTGCCTTGCCATTGCTGTTAGCTATCACTGTCACTGTGCACAGGATTCATTCTACGTTGTACCTGGTGGAACACAATTGCTTGGTATGGATCTCCTCACTGCTTTGCTTCTTGATATACGGAATGCATCATTTCGATCTTCTGCAGAGCCAAGTTGTTGTAAACTTCACTGAGCCTTTGGGTTTGGCTGCTGGCTTTGTGCACAAAGTAAATGTTCGTTCAGATGTGCTACCAGTCCAGTACCAGAAATTGTGTAGACTGCCGTTTGCAGTGAGAGATGCAGTCTCACAAGCTTTAAAGAGGCTGGAATCTGAAGGTATCATAGAAAAAGGGGACTCATCTCCTTGGGTGTCGCCATTGGTGGTCATTCAAAAGAAATATGGAGGAATTTGACTTTGTGTTGATTTAAGAGAGTCAAACAAAGCTGTCATCATAGACAGTCACCCTCTGCCACACATTGAGGATGTTTTACAGAATTGCATGGGGCTTCTATGTTTTCGTCAATAGACCTCCAGAATGCATACCACCAGATGACCTTGCGTCAGCGTAGAAGGGATCTAACGGTTTTTGTTACCCATGACATACTTTATTGTTTCACACGGGTCCCTTATGGGCTGGCCTCAGCATGTAGTACATTTCAAAGGAGTAGGTCTCAAATTTTTGCCAGTCAGGATGGTGTGCAATGTTATCTAGATGGAATCATTGTCTATGGTGACAACTCAGAGCTACATGAGGAACGACTTCAATCCACAATACAGTGGTTGCAAAACTGTGGTTACAAGTTTAATGTAGAAAAGTGCCACATCAGGAAAACCGAGTAACCATTTCTGCATGTCATTTCCGCTTCAGTCTTGCATCCATATCCAGATCACTTTCTAACTATACAGCAAGCACCCCCTCCTCATAATGCACAGTCCATGCGTTCCTTTCTCAGACTTGCTGGGTGGTATTTAAAATGTATTCCCAATTATGCAACATTGGTGGAACCTCTCCGTGCACTCCTCAGAAAGTCTACTGGATTTTGCTGGACGGATGAAGCCCAGGAATATTTCAACCGCCTGAAACATCTAATCACTACTAGCCCCGCCCTTACACTGTTTGATCCTTTACTGACAACAGTCACTGCAAATGCTTCAGATTATGGCATCAGTGCAGCACTGACCCAGAGTCATGGCACTACTTAAAGAACAGTTGCTTTTGCATCTAGAACATCGTCAGATGTACTCTAAAACAGAAAACGAGGCCTTGGCGTGTATTGGGTGACAGAAAAGTGGTGTACCTACCCCTGGGGCAGCCACTTTACTCTTTGCACTGACTACAGTCCCTTGTCCACACTGCTTTCTACAAGGGTCTTGGATGTGCAGGCATGATACTTGCTCGACTTGCTTGTGTTTTAATTACAGCAATTCAATTAAGTTGCAATCAAAGTTCATACCATTGGCGCACGCTACCCATCAAGGGATGGTGCGCACAAAGCTGAGACTGAGAGTCTTGTATTGGTGGCCTGGCATGGACTGTGAAGTGGAAAATGCCATAAAATCCTGTTCCACCTGTAGCTCCACTCTGTCCTGTGCCAACTCCAACAACTGTTTGGGAAAAACTAGCTATTGATGTAGTTGGGCCCTTGAACTACACTCCTCAAGGATGTCACATTGCTATGACACTCATTGATTACTACAGTTAATGGACAGAGATTGCATTCGCAACTGATGTTACTTCTGCAACTGTTGTGAAGTTCCTGTCTGCTGCATTCAGTCGTGAGGGAAATCCGCTTCAACTCAAAACCGATAATGGCTCACAATTCGTTTCGGCTGAGTTTGAGACATTCCTTGCAGACAGAGATATTAAAAACTTCCGTAGATCTGTCTATTACCCCCAAGCGAATGGTGAGATTGAATGCTTCAAAAGAGTGTTCACATATTATTTTCAGACCACTAGCATTAAAGGTAAAGAGTGAAAGCTTCTGTGACATATAAATGTAAACAGCTTTGTTTCTACATATATAAAGAACAACTCAACATGCTGTGACAAAACATTCACCTGCTTTTGCATGGCTGACAAACTAAGACAAAACTGCATGTGAGTGGTCTTCCATGCGTGGCCCCACCAAAAGAATCAACAGAATCTGAAACAAATAATCTAACAGTCCCAAAATAAAATGTAAAAGTACACGGATCAGTGATGCAGTGCACAACCATGCCTATGAGTGAACAAATGGGCGCAAATGCATTTGCTATTTAAACAACGTGGCGCAAGACAGGAAAATGAGAACTGCGTCGGGCTGAAACTAGCAACAACACTTGCGCTGCGCCTTGCACCGGGTGTATGATAGAGCCCTGTGTGTGTTGATGCTGGGGCTGAATAAATGGTTTGTGTAGAGTTAGTAACTCATGCATGCAGAGACGGATGATTTTGTGACTGAAATATCTTTGAGCCAAGCTTAACCGCTTCAGGCTTAGTCAATTTATTGTAATATTCTGGTTCAATGAGAGGTAGGCTTTTATGTGAATATGTCATTGTTATGTCAGTACAGCCAATCCTCTCTCCAGGCCGTTATAATACTTTGCTCGCTATTGCAGGCAAAAATAGAGGCATTTTTGGATTATTACTGTCAGAATGTCAGTGAGAATGGTACAGACTTTCATCACCTCAGTTTGCCTCATACTTTGAGCCCTATGTTCTGTTGTTATCAGTAACTGCGACAAGACCGGTTGTTTTTGAAGGTTGCCAATTTTGTTGGTTGTAGCAGCATGTTTGGATAAGCCATCCCTAAATAACTTCAGATTTAGTAGCTAAATTCTCAGTAAATCTAGATCAGGTTTTAATTAGAGCTATTATATTTAAAAAATTATCCCTGTAATGTATGCGTATTCAGTTGTGAATGCAAATTCGACTTTTAAAGCACTAATTTATATTGTAGTATTATACAAGAATGTGATGAATAAGACGTAATCCATAAATATGGAATTAGTTCTTAATTTAATATAAGTAATATAATGGTTAGTTTAACTTTAATGATAAGCAACAGTTAATCTGTTGTCTAACAGTTACATATATAAAATCTGTGCAGTGCTAGTTTTAAGGATAGCATTCATTGCTGCATATTAAAAATAAACGCTATTAAAGAGCAGACGCATGCAGTTATATTGAATTATAAAATAACTGATTTGATTTAAATGACATCTTGTGCTGTCACATGATTTTGAAGTGGCCTTAATGCATATACAAACAAAGAAAACAAAGCTGGGAATGTCTTTGCAGCGTCATTCATGCATGTTAAATATTAAGATTAAATGTTTTGGAAGTGATATCTGGTCTGATTATAGATGATTGTTTTCTTGCATCAGCTGAATTCTGGAACAGTATCAAGGTTGGTGGGGTCTTTTCAATTATGTTTTGAGGGCTAAATCAGGTCAGGTCACACACTGTTTACCAAATGCAATTTTGGCAAATGATTTTTTTTGTAGATCCATCCACAAAGCAGAGTGGATTTGTTTCTATACTCTGCAAAAAAGATTAATGAAAAAATATATTTTTGTATTGTTCTACACTAATGTGGTGTAATGGAGAGACACGGGAACCAAACAAATGTAAAATTTGAGTAGAGCTGTTCAATTCATAATCCTAAACCCTGGAAGAAAATTAGCATTTGGGCCACAGTTTCCTTAGGATTTTTCTATTGGCTCTGCAAAATGCTGGTTGTTGATTTTGTGGATTTATATAAGTTGGTTAAAATTAGAAGACACTTGCATACTACAACATAAATAATGCAAACAGTAATTTATCGAATATAAAATTTGAAACTGCACAAAACAAAATGCACATACTACTTTTACAATTTCTGCCAAATTTCAACCATTGGACAGGGCAAGCTGACCCCGGCTGCATCCGAAGCTGAAAAATGCTGCTTTCAGAGGCATCAAGGCCCGTCTGAATCTAAAGTTAGCTTTACTTCCTGTCTCATGAGATACCTTCATCTGATCAAATTTTGAAGGCAGCAGATGTATCCTTTGCTGCGGTTGATATCCCACAATCCTGTGCGTTCCTTTCCATGATGGTTGAGCTAAAAAATAAAGACGGCATCTGAAAGTTGGGTTTTGGTGGTTTGCGTGTAAATTGATATTTCCGATTACTTTTTTGCACGTTTTATGTTATTTCTAGCGAGAAATTAGTATAATAGTTATGGCATATTTGTTTAGTTATAACCAAAACTCATTCTATTTTGCTGTAGATCATTAATCCATTACGCTGCCTCAGAAAGGCTGTCCGAAATCAGTTTTGTGAGGTGCCTTCATACTGCCTGCAATGTAATTTCCTAATAAGCAAGTCAGCTGCCTTAGTTTTCGGATGCAGCCCCCCTGTTTGAGCTGTCTGTAATTGCTGTTGTCTTTAACTTATACTGACACCTAGTGGTGTGGATGCCGCATTGCGTAAACGTTTTCAGATAACAATACAACTGTAGAAGTGCAGGATTCAACAATTAGCTATAATTCATTTGTTTCAAGAGGAGTCGCTGTCATGTGCTTTTCAACAGAGTTGGCTGAAAGGAGGTCAACTTAGGCTAAATTTAGGCATAAATCCTATAACTGGACATATGCCTACTCAGAGATGACGCAGAAAACAGATTAGCAGAATGATCCCACTGGATGAATGTCAGTGTGGTAAATTCATTTGACTTATCTAACTGTTTTTGATGATGCCTGTGACGGTTTTGAAACAATGTCTCAACTTTTCCACACAGAATTTTTAGATATCACTCGTTTTTCTGTAACCTTAATCTTCTTGTTTGCATGACAGTTCCTGTAATCCCTGTTTTAGACACTTCCCAGATTGAGTCAGATTTATCAAATGACTGGGAAAAACAAGATTTTCAGAGCAACGGCATTACAAATAACTGCAACAGTATATGATCGGATCTGATAAACCACCCATCTAGAAGCCGCACAAGAGATTTAGAGAGAAGATTAAGGAGGTGCGTATGGAACAGGGATCGGGTAATGGAAATGACAAGACTGTTTCGGCACCACTGGGCATGTCAGACGCTATTTTGGCTTTTATCTGACAAAGTGCAAGGTGGGCAAAGGCAGATCTCATGGTGGAGTGATGTGATGTTAAAATCTCCTCTAATTTTGATAGATTTTCTGTCAGTCTTTCTGTCGGAAAACACATTATTTGAGTCCAAATGGTTGCAGAGACCAGAAAAAAAAATTCGCGATCACAGACAACAGAAAAGCTTCCTTCAGACAATCATCTGCAAAAGTAGCATACTTTCTCATCTGCATGTTGTTGCAAATTAGTCCCGCCACCTCTGGCATTTGTTCCAATACAGTTCAGCTGTAATAGCACTGGATTATATGCTGTCTGGGAACATATATGCTTTTCATAAATGCCAACTCAATTGAGGTCTGTCCTGAAAGACAGGGCAGGGGAAGAAAAGTTTAAGTGTCATTAGAGGTAAAGTCAGAAATCTGCTGATTTTGTGCATTCAAAAGAGGATTTGCGAATAATCCAACAAAACGCATAAAAGGAAATAACTATTATGGCAAACAGGGCCGTGTCTGTCTAAACATTTTGGAAATTGTGGTTGTTACTGTGTGGAATTATAGAAAAGGGGGAGGAGACATCTGAGGGAGAAAAATAAAAAGGCTAAAGACAGAGCGAGTGGGAGAAGATTATGTTTCTGGGCATGTGACTCCTCGGACTGTCCCCTGCACTGTCCTATTCTCTCTCTTTCCTTTTTTCGGCTGTCTGTTTTTATAGGCCTCAGAGACAAGCGCTCGGGCGCATCAGGATATTTTGGGGGGGATGCTGGTTTTGTGATTCCAATGACGTCGAGAACACTGCCCTCCTAGTTTAGGCCGATCCCATCTGATGAGCCTCCAGCACTCTCTCTGGGTCCACACTGAACTCTCTGGCCCTGCTCCATTCGTGGACAATTCACTACTGCTCTGAAATACAGCATAGATATTGCAGAGTCGGCTGTTATGCATGACTGGGTCTGTATTTGTTTGCGGATGTGCGTGAGGGGAGAGAGAGAGAGTGATGGAGAGAGAAAAGGAAAAACTTGAGGACATACTTATATGGCAAAAAGTACCTAGATATTCAAACAGAACAGCCATGTTGTAATGATGGAACACAAAAATGCTTCAAGCCTTTGTCCCAAAAAGTTGGAAGCACATAGTTTTCTAAAACAAGGACATAAAATAAAGACAATTATACATTTTCATGTATAAAACCCATTTAAAGTAATTTATTAAGATGATAATTGTTCTATAATTGTAATCTATCTATCTATCTATCTATCATCATCTGTATAAGTTTATCTCAGAATTGTATAATTATTTCTGCATTTTAAAATATATTAAAATAGAAAACAGTTAATTGAAATTGTAAACATATTTCACAATATTAAAAGAGTTGCTAAAAATAACACTATTTTGTGTATTTGTGTAATGCAATCGGTTTATGCAGTTTCGGGTTCAAATACTGTACGTTTTTGTTGCCCCGCCTTTCTGAAACGCCGATTTTTACAAAGCTAATCGTTCTGATAAGTGAGGCGTGCTCTGATTGGCCAGCTATCCATTGCATTGTGATTGGCCGAATACCTCAAGCGTGAGACGGAAATGTTATGCCCCTTACCCTATTGTGATTCTGTGTCCCGGTGCGATGACACAAAAACAATAAAACACATTATAAATGAGGCATTTGTTGCATCCAGTGGAGACATAATTACTGAGTATAATGACTTACACTGTCTTTTTACCGTGTCTTCATTTGTGATCGGAGAAACTACAAACAACAAGCACTACTCTACACTGCTCAAAACTCGTGTTTGAATTGTCAGTGAAAAATTATTTAAATAAGAAAATATACTTACAGACTATGAGTCAGAAGCTTCAGACTGTCCTTGCAAAGTTGGAATTGCCAACAGCCTTTGTGCAAGCCAGCATTGTAGGCTACTCTTCCAGGTTCAGGAAATAGTCTTCTGTAAAATGCGCTGCACACAGTCTAATATTTGGGTTGAACTGTTCTGGAACAGTGTTGTAAATACAACTTAACCACTGATTTCTAGTTGTGTCCTCTTTTGGAAACCCAAACAAAGTACTTTCACTTTCACAGCGAAACACAGCGTCTCCAGGACATGGTGCCGGCGGCAGCAACAATACTACAGCGAGAATAATAGTTCTGCCTTTCATCGCGTATGCATTTGGGTGGTGTTTTGCAAATCTCCCCACACTGTGACATAGACACGTGGGGTCGTGTTTAAATGAGCAGTATTAGGAAGGCGTGGTTGAGTCTTAACTTTGATAAAGAATTTCTCTTTGGTTTCGAGAATTTAGTCTTTGGAACTTCAGGGATCTTATCTATGCACAAACAGCTTGTAACACTCCAAAGAGAAAGCAAAACTTGAAAGAAACTTACTGCAGAAATCATAAATAACTATATATTTATTATTATGATGATCTGTAACATTACAACATTTAGTAAACTTGGTAATGATGTTTGGTGTTTTCAACATTTAAATTAAATTATAATGTAATATGTAAAAAACATTTTTTAGTTAATATATATCTCAAAAACCTATTGAAATAAAAACAGCATATTGCAGACCCACTAGCACCCCGTTATGAGCCTCAGAGGTCAAGGAATCCCAATTTAAACAGCTCTGCTCTGCAATGTCATTGCATGCTGTAGCATTAAGTCTTTTTCGTTAAAATATGTCTATAAATGTGACAGACTGTGAGTTTGTGATGTGTGTGTGCATCATTACATGCTCATTTGTCTGAGCCGTGGGTGTGCTTGTCAGCCCTATCTGTTCCTGCTGTAATATGTAGCAGCTCATCTCAGTGTTAGTGCTCCAAAGCAGACTGGATTGCATAAACCCTTCACAATCCACGCTTTAACCGCAGGATATGAGGATGACGGGCTGGCTCACGGCTGCATGGAAAAAATGAATCAAATCCCCCCTGACAGAGGGAAAATACCTTTTTTGGATCTTTGACAAACACTTTTTGACAAATTAAATCCTTGCCGAAATGGGCTTTGGTGATGAACAAATGCACATTGAATCTAATAATCACCCCATGGATTAAATTAAATTCAAAAGCAAGATGGCAAAATCTTTTCATCACTCATTCGCTCACTGATTCTTTTATTCGGATGATCTGTTTTCTTCAGATCTCTTTCTTCAGCTATGCTGAGGCACACACCTTATTTAAAACCTATATAGATATAAAGAGCTAAGAATGCATATTTAATCGTGTCTTTTTGCTTGCATGAAAATCTACTGCCACCGTGTTTGTTGACATTTCTAGGTCGAACTATTATGCTTGACAACTACTAAACTTAATAATCAGCTTGTCGACTCCAGTGCAAAGCAATGTAGAATGGCACTCGCTAACCTGAGCAATCCAACATCCTGGTCCCGAGGCTGTATATGTCCTCAATGTACATATTCTGTCCCTAAGAGCTGTTCTTAGGGACAGAATATGTACATTGAGGACATATACAGCTTCGGCACCAGGATTATTGGTCAGCAGCACAAATGCATGTTTCAAAATCAACATGTCATTCGGTCTCAATCAGGATCAGTTTGCACTAGGTATTGTTTTAGGGCTTTAGGTTCCTGTAGTACCTACACAGTTCCTGTAGTATTACCACCCAGGAGTTAATCTATGACATTTTGCTAGCATAAATGAGTCACCGTATCCCTAAATGCTTTTCACTATCTGTGTGAAGTGATGCACACATATTTTCAGCGACCGCCTTTTGGGAACATCCTTGCTGTGTTGCAGTGTGCAAGTAAGCCACTTAGTATATAGACACAACTATATTTGATAAGTTCTTCCTTATATTCTGGAGCACACTCTGCATCAGACCAATATAGATGATCAAAGGTCTTCTCACCAGGAGACATAACCACAGTATGAAATGTTCCAAGATTTCCCGATAAATATTAAATGGGAACCTTCTAGCATTCCAGTTTACTACATCCTGCCTGAGGTTTTCTGTTGATGTGACACTGAAGTCCATTCAGCTAATGGGACTCTCTCCAAACCCCATCAGAAAAAAACAGTATCTCTCTAAACAGTTTGACGGGTGTGTTTATCCACCATATTGCTTAAGAAAATACTGTAAAGTTTTATTAAAATATAATTATAAAAATAGTATTCTTATTAGTAGTAATTAGCACTGCTGTTTTGGGGGGATTATGAAACCCTGCTCCAGAGAAGCAGAGCTTTATTGGTGTTAACCCTGCATTACGGTGCCAAACGCATGTGAAAGAGCTAACTGCTTTGGCTAGATGCTTATGCCACTTTCTTTAGATTACAGAAACACTGCTTGCTGTATAAACCGTTGCGTCAGCTATTAAGGGGTAGATGGAAACAAAAAACAACAACGTGTCAACTCAAGTGCTAAAGAGACCATCTCATTCTTACCTTTAAAATCCAAAAAGCCAATTCAGGAAAATCAGCCAGCTAAACATAATACAACACAAGGATTTCAATGCTAGCGCCAATACGTAAACATATTGTGTACTGCTTTTGTCCAGTCACCAACAGTGTCACTGACATTGCGCAGTTATTCAAATAAGAATGTTCAGGGTTAGGAATATACAGTCTGAAACATTATTTGTGAATACTAATTTTGTATTTTTTTAACCGTGGGTAAATGAGTAGTGTGAAGAGTGAGGCAAAATAACAGTTTTCAATGACCCTGGGATAACTGGCTCAAGTGTGAAAAACTTGGATCTGTGATTGTCTCACATTTTCAAAACAAAAACACATTCTGTGTGAAAGGCTCCTTGGCACTTTATGTTGTATTACCTCTGAAAAGGTTCCTGTCTTGGCTGGAATGTGTAAACAAGAAATAAATATTGAATTGCCCTGTGAGTCCAACGTGCGTACGACAGTTCACACTTGCATATAATAAAGTTTATCCTTATTTGGCATGCTGTCCGGGGGGAGGGTTCCGAGCTCGGAATTTTGGCCCAAACCCAAAGTTCTCCCCAGTTTAGGAAAGGAATAGTTGTAAGTGCGGAAAAGGGGTGGCGGAGGGATGCCGGAAAACTGCCAATGAACAGAGGTAAGTCTGCTGTATATATATATATACACACCTCTTATCTTGTTGACTGGGTTGATTACTGATTGTTTTCCTCTCGTGTTAATTAGGTCAATTATCTGAACGTGCTCCTCCTGAACTTTGTTAATAAAACATCATATAGCGGAAGCTAGAGATTATGGTTTATTAAGATGTAAATATGGATATTTTTCTTACACAAATGCATCAATTCTCTTCAGAAGGCCTTTATTATCCTGGAATGTCTCCATTAAGAACAAATAGCCCACCTTGCTGGCAGAGACTATTTACACTAACTCCGCCCACCAATTTGTGATTGGGCTAGTCAACATTACAAAAGACGGTCAACAGTCGTCAGCTCCAGTGGTGCAGATGGTTAAATGTGTGTTGTGCTCATTTTTGACGCGATCGACCCGGGTTCGAATTCGCCTCTCGGCAAACTTTTCTTTTCCCTTTTCAAATTTCAAATCACATCAGAAACGCATTTATTTTCAATAAAAATGAAGGAATCAATAAAAAAGTTTAAAATAAAGTAACGGGTAGGGTTACATAGTGTCTACACTGGACGTTTCTAACTACAACAGAACCTATTACGCTGTCTACACTGGATGCGGCGCGACACGACAAATCCCCTACAGAAAACGTCTGCTGTTCTATTTCTGACGTATTGACACAAATTTAAAATGATTTTCAACGGTCGCTTTGTCGCTTCCAGTGTAGATACTTTAGCTGTTGCAATTTGCACTCAATAAATTATTATTGCATACCGTTTTATAATGTACTACAATACTGAGGTGTAGATAATTACCACTATTTACAATTAGTATAAATAGCAGAAAATCCTGCTATTTTCACTTAGTGTAAATAGAATCTATAGCTATATGTGCTTAGTGTAAATGGCATATCACAAAAAAATCCTGCTATTTCAATTGGGCCAGTTTAACACTGTTGCCGCTGGTTTAAGTGACCCCAATAACGTGATATTTAGCCCCTAAAATGTGAATTCCACCACAGGATCCCTGGCAAAAATGTGTATTTTACCCTCTGGTTGTGAAAACCTGAAAAACCCAGGTGTGGAGCACTTTTAATGATGGATGGTTAATGATGGATCAAAATTTGAACCACTACTCGCTGCCAGTATAAAGCAGCAGACATTTTCTTTTTATAATTCTGATTGTATTTGTCTGAAAGAAGAAAGTCATATACCTAGGATAGCTAAAGGGTGAGTAAATCATGGGGTAATTAACATTTTTGGGTGAACTATCCCTTTAAGCAAAATCATCCCAGGAGGAATTGAACGCAGCATGTCATCACACCCTGAGTGGTTAAACATTAAAAGACGGACACCATGGGACTGTATACAACACAAGAGCAACACCGTTTTTACTTTGTTGAGCAAACCATGGCGTCTCACAGAGTGGTAAATGCAGTCAGAAATAGAGAAAGAATCTAGGAGCTCAGGATAAGCAGTTTCAGGGAAAAACGTGTTGATGTGTGTGTTGTGTTGATCCCTGTTAAATACTTATCATTCAAGCCTCAGCTAACCTGAACGCTTGGCGCTGCTGGAAAACAGTGTGAGGTGAATTATTGAATATCTTCAGGTTTTCACCATCAAGGACGAAAATCGTGGCCTTGAGAATAGAGAGAAAGTTACTGACATTAAGACCCATGCAGATACTTCAGTTCTCTGTAGTGCTGTTTGATGAGTCAGTTTTATCCTTCTTCATGGTTTAGCTCACATACAAAAATGTTCCAAGTTTCCTCTAACCTCTAAGTTTAGTTGATAATGACGTTCACATTGAAACTCTAGTGTAATGTGGGTTGAATAAAAGTTATGCAGCAAAGATGTTGATTAGTTAGAAGAGGACATTGTTATTGTAAAGATCTTTTAGAAAACGGTGTCTGTAAAATAACCGTGTCTATTTGAGTTGGTGATTATCTTGATTTGAAATTGTACGGTCTTTAATAAACACAAGTCAAAGCATAGAACAGCAACTAAGAGAAAACATACTAACTCCAGCTTGAAAGTAACATTTTAACTTTATTATATTATATTATATTATACAGCCATAAAAATTATGGAATATAGGACAGATTCTAAACTGAGCAATTATCATATGCTTTCAGAACACAACATTTCATTTTATCAATCATTTATCATACGTCTGTATTGTTGTTTTTCAAAGCTTGAAAAGATGATCACCATTCACTGCCATTATGATCAAGCACAAGCAAGTATAATTTTAATTTTGAACTGTCCCTTTAAAAAGAAAAAACTTGATATATGTTCATAAAGTTAACCAATATGTGGTTTAATTTATTTTCTCACAGGTCCATTGATAATCTGAATTATCAACCCAACCTGAAAAATTTGTGAAAAGACAGTTCTTTTTTAATATCCTTTAGGCTCTATTCCAGAACCTACAGCAACAGATCAGTATAAGATGTTTAGTGCTGCTCTCTGTGTGATATGATACCGACTGAGAATCATTATTATTTAATAATCAGTCCATTCAATCCAATAATTTCTCACCTAGAGGTCATATTGGTGTTATCAACCCATATTCCAGAGGTCCTTCACATCAATGTCAGTCAGACCAATCCAGACTCCAGTGCCAGAAATCTTCCTAATAAAATCCTTACAAGATGATATTCATTATTAAACACAATTATATTGTAATCCGAAAACTCAGTTGACTTCCTACACACACACACACACACACACACACACACACACACACACACACACACACACACACACACACACACACAGTGCTCAGAGTAAATGAGTACACCCCCTTTGAAAAGTAACATTTTAAACAATATCTCAATGAACACAAAAACATTTTCCAAAATGTTGACAAGACTAAGTTTTATATAACATCTGTTTAACTTATAACATGAAAGTAAGGTTAATAATATAACTTAGAGATCAAAATGTTTAGTTTTACTCAAATTAGGGTGATGCAAAAATGAGTACAGCCCACTGAAAATCTCTGGAGCAAGCTACATTTTAGACTACAAATGTCTAATTTAACAATAATTAAACCACAGGTGAGTCTAATTATTCATTACACAGGTGTTCAGCAGACAGTTGACTATAAAAGGTTGTTACTTAAAGAAAACCCCTTCCCATTTCATACTGTCACCACATGGAAGAGAAATGTCACAAGACCTAAGAAAGAAACTAATTTCTTTACACAAGAAAGGTGAAGGCTACAAGAAGATCAGCAAAGCTTTACTTATCAGTCAGAATACTGTAGCAAAAGTGGTTTCAAACATTTAAAAAAGATGGAACTGCAACCATCTCACAGAGACGTCCAGGTCGTCCGGAAGTTAACACCTCGTCAGGAGCGTCTTCTGATGAGAAGGGTTGAAGAAAATCGACATGCAAGTTCACTGCAGTTATCTAAAGAAGTAGAAAGCCAAACTGGGGTGACTATTTATGAAGACTACTGGAGTGATGAGACTAAGATAAATGTTTTGGTGCCTACAGTGAAACATGGTGGTGGCAGTGTCCTTATGTGGGGCTGCATGAGTGCTGCTGGTGTCGGGAGCTGCATTTCATTGATGGCATCATGAATTCACAAATGTACTGCTCTATACTGAAAGAGAAGATGCTACCATCACCTCCTCTTGGTCGTCATGCACTTTTCCAACATGACAATGATCCTAAACACACATCTAAGGCCACTGTTGGATTTCTGAAGAAGAACAGGGTGAAAGTGATTCAGTGGCCAAGTATGTCTCCTGATCTGAACCCAATCGAACACCTATGGGGAATTCTGAAGAGACAAGTTGAGCATCACTCTCCATCCAGCAACCAATCTCTAAAAGAGGTCATTCTTGAAGAATGGAAAAGATAGATCTGGCAAATGTCGCCAACTTGTTCATTCCATGCCTAGAAGACTTGGTGCTGTCATTAAAAATCATGGAGGCCATACAAAGTACTAGATTTAGTAGTTTTTGTTGTGGGGTGTACTCATTTTTGCATCACCCTAATTTTAGTAAAACTGAAAAATGTAATCTAAGTTATATTATTAACCTTACTTTCATGTTATAAGTTAAACAGATGTTATATTAAACTTAGTCTTGTCAACATTTTGGAAATGGTTTTTGTGTTCATTGAGATATTGTTTAAAATTTTACTTTTCAAAGGGGGTGTACTCATTTACGCTGAGCACTGTATATATATTTACATTTAGTCATTTAGCAGACGCTTTTATCCAAAGCGACTCACAATTGGGAGTACATAAAGCGTATAAGTATAAATATATATTATACTTGCAAGGATGCCCAATGTCCTTAATTTAATCTTTAATTAAATTGGTTGAATCTTTAATTATAATAACAACATCATACCCATTACAGACACTTTTACCACTTTAGGCTTTCTTCCATGCAAGGAACTGAAACACAGTAAGTTACTTTTTTTGTCAATGTTGAGCTCTCAGGTTTGGCTCATCTCCAAGAACACATGCTACCTTGAAAGAGCAAAATTGAAAAGACGAGGACATAGAATCATTCTGAGAGATGTGCATGATCTTGTTGCTCAAATGACTCAGCACATTTTAAATAGTCGGAAAGCTCCACTAAATCCATAATAAATATAACATCACAAAGGTCAAAACCTGTTAAAACTTTTACTTTGTACATTGTCTGCCTGAAATGATTTCATAAAGTTCAGTTTTTCAAGTCTGTTTTCACTTCCTCAGTATCGAGAACGCATCCTGGTAATCTTGTTCACCCTCTGTACTTGCATTCTTGAGAACTGAAATTGAACTTTGGCAGTTGATGATGACGCAGAATGTGTACACATGGAAACAAGATCTCATCAGAATGCATATTGAGAAATGGACAAAATTAATTAACACCATTCATTACTGCAGTTCTAGTATTGGTTTATTTTCTGTATTTTGCCTTTGTAAGCCAATTAATCAAGACATTTTATTTGCATTTATATGCATTTTCCATTAGTGACGAGCATCTTGAATTATTTTTAAGTTGTTTGTGAGAATAAGAACAATATATAGGTGCATCTCAATAAATTAGAATGTCGTGGAAAAGTTCATTTATTTCAGTAATTTAACACAAACCCACCAATTCACTCAACAAATTAGAATACTTCATACGACCAATAAAAAAAACATTTTTTTGTCAATTGTTGGCCTTCTGGAAAGTATGTTAATGTACTGCATATGTACTCAATACTTGGTAGGGGCTCCTTTTGCTTTAATTACTGCCTCAATTCGGCGTGGCATGGAGGTGATCAGTTTGTGACACTACTGAGGTGGTATGGAAGCCCAGGTTTCTTTGACAGTGGCCTTCAGCTCATCTGCATTCTTTGGTCTCTTGTTTCTCATTTTTCTCTTGACAATACCCCAGATTCTCTATGGGGTTCAGGTCTGGTGAGTTTGCTGGTCAGTCAAGCATACCAGCACCATGGTCATTTAACCAACTTTTGGTGCTTTTGGCAGTGTGGGCAGGTGCCAAATCCTGCTGGAAAATGAAATCAGCATCTTTAAAAAGCTGGTCAGCAGAAGGAAGCATGAAGTGCTACAAAACTTCTTGGTAAATGGGTGCAGTGACGTTTATTTTCAAAAAACACAATGGACCAACACCAGCAGATGACATTGCACCCCAAATCATCACAGACTGTGGAAACTTAACACTGGACTTCAAGCAACTTGGGCTATGAGCTTCTCCACCCTTCCTCCAGACTCTAGGACCTTGCTTTTAAAATGAAATACAAAACTTGCTCTCATCTGAAAAGAGGACTTTGGATCACTGGGCAGCAGTCCAGTTCTTCTTCTTCTTAGTCCAGGTAAGACGTAAGATGTGTGGTGGCTCTTGATACCTTGACCCCAGCCTCAGTCCATTCCTTGTGAAGTTCACCCAAATTCTTGAATCGATTTTGCTTGACAATACTCATAAGGCTGCGGTTCACTCGGTTGGTTGGCATCTTTTTCTTCCACACTTTTTCCTTCCACTCAACTTTCTGTTAACATGCTTGGATACAGCACTCTGTGAACAGCCAGCTTCTTTGGCAATGAATGTTTGTGGCTTACCCTCCTTGTGAAGGGTGTCAATGATTGTCTTCTGGACAACTGTCAGATCAGCAGTCTTCCCCATGATTGTGTAGCCAAGTGAACCAAACTGAGAGACCATTTTGAAGGCTCAGGAAACCTTTGCAGGTGTTTTAAGTTGATTAGCTGATTGGCATGTCACCATATTCTAATTTGTTGAGATTTTTTTTTTGTTTAATGTGAGCCAAAATCATTACAATTAAAAGAACCAAAGACTTAAACTACTTCAGTCTGTGTGCATTGAATTGATTTAATACGAGTTTCACAATTTGAGTTGAATTACAGAAATAAATGAACTCTTCCATGACATTCTAATTTATTGAGATGCACCTGTATAGCAGGTATATGCATATACATATATGTACAAACATATACAATCTTTCTCTTTACTCCTACACTCGCTTGTTCCTCTTTGTTGTTTATGATGATCAGATCCAATGCTCTCTTTAAACAGTCTTGTCTGCTCTCAGTCCAGTTCTTCCACTCAGAAGAGACATAGTCAAGACGGGATTGATGGTAAATCCAATTATCTTCAAACACAACCAATTAAGCTATTATCATTTTATTCCCATCATATGATTACTGTATAAATTAGTTTTTTGTCTCTTGTGTGTTGTTTGTATGGATGTGGACACAGTAGGCTACTATGACTGCAGTCAGCAGAAGAACACACAGCAGCACCAAACACACTGCAGCTGCTCTGGAGTTTCTGTTCATCACACAATCACTCCCTGAACACCACAGACATGATGTGAAACAACAGAACATGTGCAAACTGTTATGTTTTTACCTATTTATGTATTATTTGATCATAGAAAGTGATTACCTGTAATTTGAATCAGCTGGTGCATGTTTGACTCTTTCCTGAAGTAATGCCCAGTTTCCCAATGTGCATACTATCCACCCTATCTGCCCTAAATAGTATTGAAAATTACTAATATTACATAGAGTTTAGGATGGATAGTTTGCACATTGGGATGCAGGCATGAGCTCTCATCTCAAATATCCAGGAGCTCATCTCCACTGTCCCTCTCTCTGTCCATGTCCTGGAGCTCTTTCCTGCTCACACTCTCATAAACAACCTCAGATATCTATAGTCTTTTATAGTCAGACATTATAACACTGAATGTTGCTTTGTTCAGTTTGGCTGCTCTTTGTGACATTGCAATCTGATTGACATTGCAATCTGATTCTGCTTTTTAAGCCAAACATCACATGATTAGTGAAGAGCATGGTAACTCATACTCAGTATTTGTCCTCTGCATTTGATGATGATCAGTCTTCAGTTCCTCAAACTTCCATCTGTATGATGTTTAGTTATTAAAGTCCCCTATTATGTATTTTTAAATGACCTTTCATGCAGTGTAACACAGCTCTAAGTGAATGAAAACATCCTGCAGTTTTAAAGTTGTAAATCTGAAAGTGCACCGTGTATAAAGTTATTGCCTCTCAAAAGAAAGAGTCGACTCTGAATCATTGAAACGAGTCATTTTTATCGAATCCCAAGCTGATTAATCGACATGAAACATTAGCATATTGCTCGCACGCTTCTTGCGTGCGCAGACCTGGGAAAACGTTATTTTCGCATTGGTCTGAATGAAAATGCTAATTCATTCTTTGCCACTAGGTGCCGCTTTTGGAGCGTTAAAAGCTCACAAACACTGGTTTAAATGAAATCAACCAATCACCGCAGATTAACATCATGCAAAGGAGGGGTTGAGCAAATAAGGTAAAAATAAATGCATATTATAAGAAAATTAAAGTGTTTTTTTTACCTTACATGCATGTCAACCTGTTGTTGGGGACCAAAATATGAACCTTTCATAAACCATAATAGGGGCACTTTAAACCACATCTGATATTATTCTTTGTATAACAGTTCACACTGAAACACGGAAGTGGTTCTCAACCATTTTGATTCCCTCTCATTTTAGCTAATGGATCTGACTTTTTGAATCAGTCATTCTTTATTCGCCATTCCTAAATAAGGAATACTTAAATAATTGTACTCACAATTTCTCAATAAATAGTTTAGAGCTTGGCATAACTATAACAATCTATATTCATTATACCAACATTCATGGTATTTTAATAATGTATTAATTTATCTAACCTTTCCAGGTCTAAAAATACCCTTATCACACACTATACTTCCTCAAATACCCAGGTTTTTCAAGACAGTGCACTAGTGTAATGTGGGTTGAGTTAAGGTTTCACAAAATATCATGACATGTTAATACTTATTAGTTCATACTAATACGATTATTGTGTTATGGTTAGAATAGTTTTGAAGCATTTGTATTACATAAACAGGACTTTTTTCATGTTGGTGACCTTGACAAACAAGACAAACAAAACAAACTGTGGTTGTAGCTAACAGACCACCAAAGCAGCTCAAAACTCACCTGATTGTACAGTATCTTACATTTGAACTCATTTTATATGTATCTTTCAAATAGTCATATAAACACTGCCATGCAGAGCAGATTATAATTTGTTGGATTTACATATTCACTAATCACCTTTAAAATGTACTGTCTACAATAAAAAAAACATTGATAACAAAAATCATGTTCATTTAACAATTTAATACTTAATATATAAAAATAAAAAGAAAGTAGGCCAATAAAAGTCAAATGAAATAAAACATGCTATACAACAGGCTTGGTTGTTTAAGTATGTGTATACATTTTAGAAACATTTAATTGAGTTTACTTTCAGCCTTCTTGCTAATATACATAGGTTAGGTTAGATGCTATATGGGATTTAATGCGATAAGGGATACACTTACAGTCTTTACAAGGTCCTAGATCATGTAATTTTTGCAACATAACTTTTAAACTACTTTATGGAGTTTTTGTTTATTGAAAGTTTTGTATGTTGTTAAACAACAGTACATCCCTTGTTTTTTATTCCTATGAAAGATTAAATATGAAGCTACTCTGATTGTTAGGTGCTAAGTCCATTGTGTGACATCTCATGTTTTAAAAACAATAAATTATGAAGGCAGGCAACAACGTGTAAAATATAGTTTTACAATGTCACACATAGCCCATTAAAGCAGAATGACCACTGAGATTCTGAAACCCTCTGTTTGAGAATTAAACTGGATGTTAGAATACACATGCATTTCATTCAGTGGCTTACACTGTGCTCCTCTCACACATCCAATTATGTCCCTCTGTACATGGATGATCAGCCCATTGTCCTACAACAATGAGAACACAGTTCTCTCCTCTATATCCATTGGGCTCACCAGACATCCAGAACCTGCATCAGTAGATCAGCATTAGATGTTCAGTGCTGCTTTCTGTGTGATATGATAATGACTGAGATAATTATACATTACACAACAATCAGTTCAGTGATTTCTCACCCAGAGGTCATGTTGCTGCCATCAACCCATTTCCAGGTACCCTCCACATCACTGTCAGTCAGACCAATCCAGACTCGGTTTTTATCAGACCATTTCCCAACAAATTCCTGAAAAGATGAAATTCTTATAAGGACAAAATTCAGCTGACGTTAAATTCAAGCAAACACAATATATTTTACTTGTTCCTCTCTGTTGTTTATGATGATCAGATCTGCTCCTCTCTCTTTACAGTATATTCTGCTCTCAGCCCAGCTCTTCGTCTCAGAAGATAAATAATAAAGACTGGATTGATAGCTCTTCCATTTCTCTGTGAACACAGACAATTCAACTATTAACACTTCATTCTTATCCACACTACACAACTTGTGTTTAACCGCTCGTACCCAAAGATCGGACAGTATGACAAGTTGTTAATGTAGAATGTTTGTATAGTTATGGTCATTATTACCCATTTCACCAAGAAGTTTCATTAGATTGTCATGTTTGGATAATAATTCTTTCTTTTCCACTGTAAAGTCTTTATTCTTGATTTCCAGTTGGTCTTTAAGAGCTTTGATTGTGGTTAGAAGCTGTTCTCTTTCTTCTGTGAGGTTGGTATCCCTGGTTAGTAGCTCATTTCTCTCTTGTGTGTAGTTTGTGTTGTTTGTACGGATGTGGACACACAGTACTATGACTGCAGTCAGCAGAAGAACACACAGCATCACCAAACACACTACAGCAGCTCTGGAGCTTTCTGAAGATGACCAATATGAATATAAATGTTTCTTCATCACCAAAATGACTCAAAAGTGTGTGTGTGTGTGGTAGTTATTATAATTAAATGAGTCTCATTACCTGTGTGTTGAGGTGTTTGGTGTCTCTTGGTGTTTTCTGTTTCAGTCCTGACATCATGAGCATCTGCATTAGCATAGATATTCATCTCCTCTTCATCTCCAGCCATCCCACGTGTCCCAGGAATGTCCATATTGCCGTAATAAGACATATTCAATCTGCTGGAGTTAAGTCACTGAATCAAGTGTTCTGCATAGCTCTGAACTTCTGCTTTTAGGCGTTTTTTGTTTTTAAGGCATCTCTGTGTGGTTTAGAACATGTGATATGAGTACTTCTGACAAAAAAATATATTGTGAAGATATTTTTCATACAACTGTAATCCTATACCCCCCAAAAAGTGTGACAAAGTTTGAATAAACAGTGTAACATTCAGAGTTGTTGTTTTTCCCCCCACATGTCCTATAAGTTTATTAGTAATAAAGGAATAATAATTTTCACACTGTATAATCACAATGAAAACCATTCACACTTTTTCTGAGGAATTCAACATGAGGCGAAGGAAGAATCCAAATGCAGAAAGTTTAATAAATCCAGCAAACAAATCAAAGGCACAAAGTAAAAACATAGTCAACAAGGCAGGCGCTCAAAACAGGAAGGTAACGAAACAGGCCACAGAGAAGAAAAAAAAGACTGCTGAGTAAGAAAGTGAAAATTACTGACAATACTTTGCAAATAACTAGGGAAGGACATGACTATTTATTAGTGGTGGGCCGTTATCGGCGTTAACGTGCTGCGTTAACGTGAGACTCTTATCGGCGATAAAAAAAAATATCGCCGTTAATCTATTCTCAAAGTTGGGTTGGGAGCTGGGTCTATACTACGCAAGCTATGATGACTTTCACCCTGATATTTTAGCGGATGTATACCTAGCCGAACTGCACTGTAGGGGGCAGCGAGTCTTGAACTAGAGGCTCGCAGTCCGTGATGGACAGATTGTTAACGGCTGGTCTGTGTGGTAATACAATCGGGCAGGACATCCAAACGCTCACCTATCATTCATCAACCTCAAATATGGCTTTTCATCTGAAAGATGTATGTAGTAACAACTTTACATGGCCGCTCAATATGATGTTAACCTAGAGAAATGTGCGCTATTGAAGTGTTTTGTGTGGAAGCGTTTGCTGCAGGACAGGCTCCGTGCGCTCACTTGCTCTTAAAATCTCCGTAATTTTTGGTCATACAGATAAAAGTAGCCTAATACATCTTTCGAATCTGTAAAGACTCTACGCTTATTTGTGTGCACTCAGAATAACAACGAAAGGTTAGCTTTTAAGCAAACAGGATGCGCTTTAGGTCTCATGTGAACTTGAGAATTCATTCCCTGTGTCACCCTCTGCTTCAAACCTGTGTGTATGCCTAACGTTACTGTGAAATTACCACATCAGGCGTGACGTGCTAACATGGATGCAGCTATGAAGCCGCGGGTTTGCTTCAGGGAAAATTTATTTTAAGAAGCTTCCCAATGGAAACTGTAAACAGTTCATCACGACCTCTTATCTAGGCCTACAGTTCAAAATTCATGTTTAACTGAATAAACAGTTAGTAAACACAAGTACATCTTATTGAACATAGTTTATTTTCATCACCAATTATCATAGTAGAACAGCTTTCTCAAGCAGTTTGTGATGCATTTTGGAAACAGGAGATGAGCCCTGGTCTAATCGCCACCTGGCTTGAGAAACCCGTTCTCAAAGACTTACTTTAGTCATTATTTGGGTAGCACACATATTCTGAATGCCTTCGCAGAATTCAAATGAGCCATTTTAATCTAGATTAATCTAGATTAATTCCAAAATTAATCTAGATTAAAAAAATGTATCTATGCCCACCCCTACTATTTATACAGGTCAAAAACAGTAAGTACCTATAGAAGAAACAGTTCATTGTTATTATTTGGAATGCATACCAGCTTCATTCGTTAATTAATTTGTTACTTAAAGATTAATAACAGTTAGAACAAAGTAAAAACAAACAATAACTTCTGTCATTATCTTGCGAGTTTCAGAGGAGTCACCAGGAAACAACGTTGTGTTTTTCCTGTCCCACAGGTTGATTCAATGAGAATTTACATGTTGTAACATAAATCTAGGAAGCTATTATTTCAGCTTCGAGGAATTATTAGCTTACAGATCAAATATTGCTTGATTAAAGTAATATTAATCTGTAACTTATGATTTATACTGTATTAACGATTCGTCCAGCGATCACTAACATCAGTATATCTTTATCAATTTAGTTTATTTTGCTCTCGTGGCCAACGATAAACAGAATAAAGGGTTTTATAACATTTGCGTGAGGTACTAATTTCACTGAGGTACTAGCACTAATTTCTTTGAAGAAATTCTTCCTTTCCTTCTCCTTCCGTTTTCCCCGCCTCCTGATCCGATGATTTCACTCACTCATTCCTCTCTGTTGTTTATGATGATCAAATCTGCTCCCCGCTCTGTACAGTATCTTCTGCACTGAGTCCAGCCCTTCTTCTCAGGGGAAATGAAGTAAAAACTGGACTGATAGAACAGCCATCTACCTGTTAACATAAGCAGCTGAGTATTAGCACTTTATTGCCATGCACACTGAATAACACAACTTATTTATAAAGATGATATACATTTTATGTTGTTGATATTGAACGTTTGTATATCTGTGATGTAGTTCATAATTACTCATTTCAAGATGTTTCCACAGGTCATTGTTCTCCCACTGTAACCGCTCTCTTTGTTTCATTAGATCATCATTCTTGGATAATAATTCTTTATTTTCAATTGTCAGGTTGTTGCTCTGGATCTCTAACTGATCATTCGCTGTTTTGAAATCTTTGATCGTTATCAATAGCTGGTCTTTCTCTTTTGTGAGGTCAGTAATGTTGGTTAGCTGGTGTGTCTCTTGTGTGTAGTTTGTGTTGTTTGTATGGATGTGGACACACATCACTATGACTGCAGTCAGCAGAAGAACACACAGCAGAACCAAACACACTACAGCAGCTCTGTAATATCTGACCTTCACACAATCTCTTCCAGTACAACACATGATGTTAAATGACTGGACATGTGCAAACTGTGACATTTAATTAAAGACACGGTGTAGTGGTTGGTGTGTGTTTGTCTCTGTCCTGAAGTCATGATCTCTCACACGATCTGCTCTCTCATAGATAACCACCATCATCTCCGCTCTCTCTCTGTTGATTACCTCAGTCTCCGTCTCAATGATATTGCCATAAATAGTATCAGACATCTCTGCTCTTTTAAAGTCCAACACTAATATTCTGTGATGATGTTGAGTGTTCTTTATGTGTAATTCAGCTCACAGACTAACTAAAATAACTAAATGCAATGGAACTGGTATGTGGTAAATGTGTGAAATCTAAGATCATGTGACATTAAACTGCTCTATGCTTAAAGCGATTTGTAAAAGATCTGCAGCAACAGACCGACATTAGATGTTCATTGTTGCTTTATGTCTGATATGATACTGACTGAGAATTATTTATTTAATTATAATCTGTTCAATTTGGTGATTTCTGATCAGAAGACACAGGACTCATTTCTGAACACAGCTTAGCTTAGATCTGATAATTAAGAACATTTTGGACTTCCACAAACTGTTTATTTAGATGGTTGTTTTATTGTGACAGGATTTGATCTTTATTCGACCACTAATTTCAAAGTGACTTTGAAGTCTACAAAATATTAACCAATATAGCTGTAAAAGAGCAACTTATTTTACATTTTAGGCAGAGAGTGTCAAAATTTCCAGAAACCTCAAGTCTTCAAGAAATGTCATTCTTGTCAGCTTTTTTGTTCTGTGCCAGTTCATCTATTAGTCAACAGGCCCTATGCCATGCACAGAGGAAAATATAGTCTAATTAATGAAAAAATATGCTAATATTTAATTGTTCATATGTACAGTCAACCCAATGTTGAGAAGTCCTCAAACAGTGATGAGTAAAATATGCTTAATTAAAAGTTCTGTTTTGTGATTGAATGATTTGCATGCAGCTACAAAACGATGATTGTACAGATTAATTACCCTTGTGTGCTGTGACTAAGATGAAATGTTTTGTTTTGAAATGGGAAAGATCGAGTTTATATTGCCTCTGATAATAGGTGTCATTTAAGATGCAGTCCACAGCCCTAGCAAAGTCTTGAAAGTGTTTCGGAGCCTTGAGGAATTCTAATGTTTTGAATCTCTTAAGAAGTGACCTATTTACACTGCGTTAGAGAATTTAATTTCCACTAGATTCACACACACACACACACACACACACACACACACACACACACACACACACACACACACACACACACACACACACACACACACACACACACACGCACACACACACACCAACTTCAAACTGAGATGTAAGTTACCAGTATTAATTATTATGCAGTAATTAAAACAAACAGAATAAATCTGTGTCTCTAAGAAAGAACTTATTTTTTGGCCAACAGTGTGTCAGTGGTAGAGGTGAGCAATATAACAGTAGAGTGGTACGTGTGAGGGCAAAAGATTTCATAACTTGTCCAAGTTGGTCGTGTGGATTGGCTACATTGACCTAAGGCTTTTATGAAAACCACAGATCACATTTCTGCATTTTTGTATTCCTGCTGACAGACAGACAGTCAGTTTGACCCAATGCATTATTGGTGTTGAAGTTTTCTTGACTATTTGCGAAGGGGAATATAACAGCCCTTTTCATAGTTTCTTAATCATATAGCACTGATTTAAAAGAAAAGAAAAACACTTTCTACAACATAAACGACCAAGTTGTATTAAAATGACTGTTCACACCAAGGACAATAATTTGAATAATTCTATAAAAATAGGGAAGCCACACCTCAACTATAATGGAAATGACACAATAACAATATCTTTGGACTCACTTTCAGAGCAAATTTGGTCCAACTGATGAACACTAAAACCTTGACAGCCAATAAGAATCCATCCGGTTTTAAAGAGATTGATCATTTAAAGTGGCAGATCACAGAACTGCAATACATTCTTATAATAAACAGAACGTTATCATCCATTGGTATGGACACTAATATAATTATCGTTATAGTTAGCGTTGTTGCTATAAATGGGCCTTTACAACAGTGGCCTATATATCTGCCTATTTGTATTTATTTGTCCCACTGATTGTCAATGTAATTAGTTTTGTTGTTTTTATTTTATTACTGACTGTTTACTTGCCGTCAATACACTTGGGAACTTTTATGTATGTTGGTTCTGTCAAGACAACTCTCGGAGAGTTTAGCATGGTAATGTACATGACAATGTTAATGTGTTTGGTCTTGGAGGAATAGATCTGCTACACTGCTACTGCTATTGCGGCAGAGCAAGTACCGAGATATGCTACTGCCAGTACATCCACAACATGCTGCTGTGAGCAGTGGCGGAGCTAGAGTTTTATACACGGGGTGGCCAGGGGGTCACCAAGGCTAATTCAGGGGGTCCAGGGACCATGACAGAAAATCAGTGTATAGCTCCAACCTGACATAAAAAAGCATGAATAAATCCTACAATTTCTGATTACGTCACATTAACAACACATTAGATATACATTCCTACCAGAACTTCAAATGTTAGTGTATTGAAACTTATTCGCTTTGAGTGTCTAGAAAAACGTTATATAAATGCAATGAATTATTAATTAATTATTATTTCTCTTAATTCTATCACCCCATTAACTAGTGGCTAGAGCAGCCTGGAGTGAGAATTATTCATGAATAATTAACAATCCTGTGATTAAGGCTACCAGCCAAAAGTTTTAGAACAGTAAGATTTGTAATGTTTTTTAATTATCTTCTGCTCACCAAGCTTGCATTTATTTGATTAGGCAAAAGCAGTAATGTTGTAAAATAGTTTGACTATTTAAAATAACTCCTTTCTATTTGAATATATTTTAAAATATAATTTATTCCTGTGAATTCAAACATTATTATTATTATTATTATTGTTATGTTGAAAACAGTCGAGTATAATGTTTTCAGGTTTCTTTGATGAATAGAAAGTTCAGAAGAACATGACTTTTGATCTATTTAAATAATCCTTGCTAAATAAAATTATTAATTTCTATAATATTTAAACAAATATTTAAATGCAGTTTTTGCAAAATTCTCTCAATTTTTCTCACAAGTTTATGGACACTGGGTGGATTTTCTGTTGTTGTGTGACAATGTTTTCTAGCTGCTGTCTTTCCACGGTTAAAACACTCATTGAGTGATTGAGACACTATACAGTGCATTCAGTAAGTTGTAGTTTATCTTTCAACATGATCGGATGTTCATTCCATGTTTACTTCATGGTGATAAGAATGCACCCCTGCTTCATTTGAACTTTAAAAGCGGGAGCACGCATGAGCCGTCACACCAGCCACTAAACAGCCCCAAAACTGGTTTTATTGCTTGAAATTCTTAATAAAATGAACAGAATTTGAATGCTGAGACTTTGTTTCATGTTATTATAAGTGACCTGTTCTGTCGTGTCCGTCAGCTCATTGTCTATGTCCTCTCTGCTCTGTGATGTTTTTCACTCCATAAATAAACATGTGGCGCAAGAGCGTGCGCGTGAGAGGCTGGAAGTGGACGAGACGAAGCACAATGTGGAACACTAAATGCGTCACACTCACATCCAGTATGATTAAATAAAGAAAATTTAATCGTAGCATATTTATTTTTGGGGTGGCCGATCCGATGTCAGGGGTGTCCAGTGCCACCCTGGATACCCCTCTGGCTGTGAGCATGTAGAAAATCTACCTGGTCTCATGGCATTTATATACCTGGGTGCACTTTTTAGCAAGACACGAAATACGTGCCAATAACAACATAGTACTGCAGTTTCCAAAAGAAACAAACACTAGAGGCAGTAAAACTCAGACGCCTTTTATTCATTTTCACACACATTTACAGAGTTTTGATTAATAAAAGCATAATTTTCACACAATTACTTGAAGAATATCATGTTACGACTTCAAAACAATATTAAAATGCTGGGAGATTTGAAAACTGATGCTTTTGAACGTTAGCATGGCACGTATCCAGCCTCGAATATATGGGTTTTATCATCAGCACAGAAACCATAATCCACTTTCTATACATAATCTATTGCGATTTTTTGTTATTAAATAAACTTAAGTTTCGCCCTCATTCAGGTCCTCGGTTTACCTGCACCATAGTATTAGCACAGAATCAGTTGTCCAAAAGTTTGGTTCAGATGTGTCAGTCATAGAAGGCAATCACTGTTTGCTGAATCACGCATGCGCAGTATCATCAGCTTATCGGTTCTCAAATCGGAGAACCGATGTGTCCGCAAGAAACAGTTCTCGGTTCAGTGTACTGGAGATCCGAAAACCGTGCTTTCAGTGTATCAGCTGCTCTGCTCGTGGTCATCATCAGTTCTATTTCATGCCAACTTAATTTGTGAATGTGTCATCATTAATTATAATTACAGCACAGGTATTTCATAAATTATCCCTTATTCCTATTAAACATAGAGTCTTAATTATGGTTCAACAGCCCTGACAAACCCCTTTGGCCTATAATCTAACAGAATCTTCAACTGAACAAAGTGCACAGATACGATACATTCATCTAAAAAAAAAAACACTTTTTTCACACTTTCTGATGTTTAACAAAACACTTGGATAACATGATTTGAAGAAAAAAGCTTGAAAAATGACACGCATGCGCAGTATCATAAGATCATCGGTTCTCAAATCAGACGTGTCCGAAAGAAACGGTTCTTGGTTCAATGTACTGGTGATCCGAAAACCTCTTCAACCGGTTCTTGACTCGAGAACGAGAACCGCTCTAGCAGTGGCCGTGTTCATCTTCAGTTCTCTCTTCACAGCAGTTCACTCAGTTTGAGTAATAACATCTGGGATATTGGTTTATTTTAAGACAGAGGGAGTGTTAGGCACGTTAAAAAAGCAAATAACTTAAAGTAATTTGTGGACTAGTACTTACTGGAGACACGAACCGTTTCAAACGATTCAATTTGGTGAACTTGTTCGACTGGTTCACTAAGAAAATCCAGTTAAATCGAACAATTCTTGTGCAAACCGGACATTACTATTACTCACTGTATCTCTGCGTTTGAGAGTGTGTTTACCATTATTTCCTCTCTCTTTCAACTCTAAGACTTCTCCAGGTGTTTGTCTGCCTTTTAGCAAGTCGAACAGCCACCTGTGGGTCACAACAGCTCCCTCCGGTCCATCCCCACCATCTGCCCAACACACAAACACACACACCTGCGCTTACATACCAACATGACATCTGATGAATACAGAATATGTGGTGCCATTATTTTAGATATGTTCAGTGAATGTAAAATATAATTTGAAATGTTGTATCTCAACTGGTCCTAACAACGTCGTCGGTTCAATTCTAATGCAAGCAAAGTATTCATATGTTGAAGCATTTGCTAAAAGCATTAAATGGTTTATGCAGATGTTTGGTTGATGTGTATATTAGTGTTATTTAATTTAAGTACATTAAATCAGGGCTTTTACCTATTAAACATAACTTTCTCTGTAGATTTTAGTGGCAGAAGTGCCCCACATTGTGAAGGATCATTGCTCTGAAATTATCACAATGCTACTGATTAGCAGGTTGATTGTGCGATACTGATTACTACAGCGCTACTGATTATATACAGAGTACCAGAGAACAATTAATCTGATTACAGTCTCAGAGGACCGTGGGAGACACCAAACACTGTCTAAACAGTGCTTTAGTATTACAACCTTATACTGTATATTCCTAAATTATATGTCATTAAAGCGGATGCTTATCATTTGTAGTTTCTGTGATAGAAATAACTCAAACTAGTCTAGAACTTCTATTGAGGTGTAAAGGTCACAGACAAATGCTAACAAACACCAACAATGGGGCCATCACAATGACAGTCCAAACAGCTGATAAAAACATCACAATGATCCTACTCTGCACAGATCAAGTTTACATTCAAAAACAGTCCAAAACAGTTCTTTACAAAAATGGATTATGGACTCATATTTTGGCCAGAAGTGACGGCTTAAGTTAAAACGGCTTAATGATGGATTTGTTTCTCATAAACACACAGCTTTTCAATTCACAAGACATTAATTGATGATCTCTAGAGTCGTGTGGATTATTTGTGGATTATTGTGATGCTTTTATCAGCTGTTTGGACACTCATTCTGACGGCACCCATTCACTGCAGAGGAATTTTCATTTTTGGGTGAACTATTCCTTTAATAGCTGCATTTTTAGAAAAAAAAAATGTAAAAAATGTATCATTTGAGTTCAAATGTTTGTAAATAATTGCACCATTAAGCACCTATGTGCTCAGAATACAGGAAATGATGCATTGTCATCCATGTTGCTTTTGTGAACTTTAGTATGTAAAAGTCAAGTTTCTCCTTTCCATACAATGAAAGTAAATATGGACCAGGGACTGTCTAGCTCCAAAATTCACCCTAAAAGCATCATAACAATATATCATACAACTTATATTCCAAGTGATTCTATAGCTTTGTGTAACAGTCTAAAATTCATTTTTAATCTTACTATTCACTTTCTATTGGAAAGAGCAACTTGAACGTTCTTCTTAACATCTCTGTAAGTGTTTCTAAGAAAGAAAGTAATGTGAGTTTCAAAATGAGATTTACTCAACATGAGATTGAGGAAATTATTTCAGAATTTCCTTTTCTGGATGAACTATTTCTTTCACTTCAAACTAGCTTAACAGGGCAGGTAAGGTACCGCGAATGAAAAATAGAAAGAAGGAATCTCTCAGACACTGTATTATCTAAAGGGCCCTGAAGGAGGGAGGTAAAGAAGGGGGAAAGAACAGCTTCTTCTTAAGATGTGCTGTTTAATGGATTTTGGGGAGCAGAATCAAAGAGGTGACAGATAAAAAAATGTTTCTTTCCAAAAGAGTGTGTGCGTTTGTGTGCATGCGAGAACAGCTGAATATGCATCTCTTTTACTTAGTTCAGGACAATCATCCGTATTACGCTGCTAAGTCCCAAGGACATTTCCCTTGAAAAATAGAACAGAAATTCTCATATCGTTAAAAGCAGAACGAGACGCATCAGTGAGAGACATGAGCTCGGTTTTGTGTATCACACAGACTTAAGCCAGATTTTACAGTCATATTCATCTCGCTGTGTTCCTCTCTACTGCATTACAGGATTTGGTCTTTAGCATTACTATTGATTTTTTGGGCTCTTTCATGAAACTACAAAGCAAAAAACATTTCTGAACTCATAAGAGGGTTTGCCTCAGTCCAAGTTTGCAGTTATTATTCTTTTTGGGGCCTATTTCCCCCATTGTGTTTCAGCTTTTTTCTTTGGTCTTTGTACAAGTTGTAATGATCTGGCAGATATGATGGTTTGTTAAACAAGCTTTTTTATCTGTTGTTTCTTTGACAACACAGACTCATTCTTGAGACTTTTACAAAAGGAGCCTGTAGGCATTGCTGTGTTTTGTTTTCTAGGGGCTAGTTGAGTCTTTGTGCTTCGGCACATTGTAAAAAAAAATATTCATAAAATCAAGTAAATAATGCAGGAAAATAACTGAAATGTACTATGTTGTTGTTTGGGTCAACTTACAAGTTACAAGCAATGCATCCCTGTGCAGCATTCAAAATACAATTTGTGTATTGTGTGTTTATGTGATGTCGGTTGTTTTAAATAATTTGTTTCATTTTTTGTGTATTTAGTTGTCCTTTGAATTGTTTGTAACTTAGCCTTTGTTAGTTTTCACTCAATTATTGTTCTTTTCCTCTGTATTTTATATTTTCAGTTAATTTTTGTTTTCATTACAGCTTTAAAATTTAAGGGCTGCCAAAGTTAAAGCTGCAGTCCGTAAGTTTTGCCTCTTTGTCGCCATCTCTGTTTGAAAACCTGGAATTACAGCTTTGTGCGGCATTATCTTGCTTGCATGTGCTGTGTTCTGGCATGGCTCCAACACAGATAAATCTTATGTTTTCAGGAGTATGTGTGGCAGTCCTTCACTGCACTGGTGTGAATCCTATACTTAGTAATCACATATTCTAGCCCACGTCTTGGAATATATGACCCAAATAAGAATTTTCACCATATATTGTCCATCTGAACAAAATATTATAACTAAATATTTTTTTCTGGTCATTTTTAACGACAATAATTTACGGACTGCAGCTTTGACAAAATTATGTAAGTATTTTTTTGGTGTTAAGCTTTAATAATAAACCACGCATGCATTTTTTAACTAACTAAAATGTATTTATTTTAAATGTATTTGTCTATTTTTGACATTGATTAATCTTTACACTAACAGCACTATATTGAACAACTTAAAACTACACTGAAAAAAAGTGTTGTAGGGTTTACTTTGAAAAAGAAATCACTCAGAAATTGCTAGTATATTTCATAAATACTTCATAAATAAAAACAAACAGCATAATTAAACATGACTTAAGAAAAAATTACAAATTAAATGATCTGCATAAACTTCACAAGTTTAAAAATCGCAAAATTTTAGGTAATGGCAGCTTGAAATGTGTTGTTTAAAGTTAAAGTTCAGATTAAGGTTAACTTTTTTTTTACTTTGAGCTCCACTGCCTCATTTATACACTGCAGATAGGTTATTTGAGGGACGTGACGCCCACTAGGTCAGTCCCGCCCTGCTGTGCTCGCAGACAACTGACACAGGTTTGAAAATGACAAAGCCAAAAGTGGTTTACAGGGACAATCATCGATGGCATTAAGAGAGCACCATGTCAAATTGTTTTTTACACAACTCACAGAAGAGGTGTTCTCTCGTCTGCTTTGCGCCACCATCATTCATCACAACTTTTTATTTATTTTTCCATTTCTCTGTAAGCACGTCGTTGTGGTTGACAGTCAGAATAAGTAGTGTCCACAAGTAGATTGAAAAGGTCTTTTCAGACGTTGTAATCTTTTGATTCCTTGCAGGAAAAGAAACTCACACACAAAGTCAATTATAGACACAGTAAAGGGACATTTTATCAGGTGGCAAAGCTGTCTATCACAGATGTAGATGGTTGGAGTCCCTCATGTATCACTGCCGGATGGTTTGAAGACGAGGCCATGCCTCTCAAAGAGCGAGACATTAGTGAAGGTATTAAACTCATTCACTTCTTACATAATTATTTCATTTTCCAGGAAAACCAAATGTAGTAAAACAGTTTAATTTTACGGAACTTTACATTGCATTTACTTTACATTTTACATTTACAACGCATGCTTTACATTCTCTGTCCTTTTGTACCTGCTTGGCTTTTATTGAACAAAACATTTTCTATTATCATGGTAGTTGGTCCTTTATGTGATTTTCTAACTGTGTCTCTACTCCTGTAACCGTAATTTTATATAAATATGTGTTATTGTACATTGTAAAACCTATACTGTATATTACATAAATGCCTATTTACATTTTATCCAGCAATTCAGTATAATTCATAGATGTAATTTATAATCTACATTAATGAAGCACTTTACAGTAAATGTGTTCGGAGGGCCAAAATCAATATATCTTTAGTGGTGTTAGTAAATTTATTGTCTTACTCATTAATACATCACTTTGCAATAACACAGTGTCCTCCAAAATCTGCATCAGTTTGTGTATTATTTAATGCACATGGCAATTCGACTAGAAAGGGAGGAGGAAAGCAGTGTTTGACAAACAAATCATGACTCACGACTTTGAATCATGACAATTAACGGTGTTACTGAAGCATTCCAGAGAGGCGAAATTGCTCAAATCCACAGCACACATTCAGAATGAGATTAGGGAGGGACGTTTCTGGACGCAAAACCATCTCTGCTTGGATGGACCGAGAGGAGGCGTTTGTGCATGGGAGAGAGTAGAGAGCTATTCTCCTAGTGTCACATACTGAAATATGGGAGAATAGGAGAAGAGGGGGTGTAAGTCTCTTTGCTGACATCTTGCTGATTTCTATAGAGTCTCCCACTCTACATTATGCAACTATAATGTAGCAGTTTTTCTCCATTTGTTTTTAAACTTTTATCTTCAAGATTCAATATTAATCAACATTAACAGTAATTTAATCAATATAACACACTTCAGATGTTCCAAAAAGGGGAATCTGCATTCTGCATGTTATCGTTGCAAATGGCCGATGAGTTGATATCACTTCATATTTGAGATTTGATGTGCCTCCATCCTCTCTAAAACTTCCATCTGAAGTATCTGCAGCTGTATGTTGATGCTCAAGGAACTTAAAGAAATGACAGTAAAATTCAGATAAGACTCCTTTCATAAAAAACACCTACGCACATTCATACAGATATGCGAAGTCAGCAATTCAAGGACAGATATGATTAATCTAGTAATATATGTGGGAATTTTAGCACTCAAGAAAAGTCCAACTCCATGAGAACTGGTGAAATAATTTGAACCATCTGAGTGCTGAATAATAACGCTATCAGCTCATGACAACAATTCATGCATCATTAAATCTTTTGAAGTTGGCTTTGATATTAAAGCCTCAACTTAAAATGTTCATATTACTTTGAGTTACAGGAGTCTCTCTCTCTCCATCCCTATACATTAGCTGCTTATCAATTTGCAAACTTATAAGGTACTATGCACTATATGTACTTCACTGATTATGAGAAAGTACATAGCTGAATTTGAGTGTGACCTCCTTTCAGCGTTTGCATTGGGGTGAAAGTGTTAGAATAGCTAAGCAATAGGATCTTTTAGGACCATACCAGTATGCTAATAATGCTGGGTACACACCACAAGATAATCGGGCTGATTTGGGGCCGATTTCTCCCTCTCCGACAATCCAAGGTAATGTCCCGATTATCTTAGTGGTTCTAAAGATTATCTTATCAGATTTTACTGTGGTTTTAGGTGTGTTAAGTGTGACTGAATCTGCTCGGAAGAACGTCGGAGGCGCCCCTGATCGCGAATCGTAAATATTCAACATGTTGAATAGCTGCTGCTTCGCGCCAAAGGTTTGGGGACATCACGCAAGTTACGTTGCTACGTAGGCCTTCGTATTGTAACCTTATCAAAGAACCTAATAAAATATGAAAATAGATATTCCCAAATATTTAATATAGGCTATAGGGAATTGCACGCAACATACATGGATAAAAAAAAAATAATAATTAATGACCCGGGTTACCCGCGGGGTCCGCGGGTTATGAGACGACCCGTGCATCAATAGTGTGGGGAACCCGAGGACGAACGTATGTTTGATCTGCAGATTATCATGTGAAACTAAACAATATCCAATCAGAAAGCGAGCTGACAGAAGACTGAATCATAACAAAAGCATGGTGCAGCACAAAAGGATTTGTACACTCTCATCGCAATCTCTTACTTCCATTACCAAAGACTGGAACTTTGCCATTATGTGCCATGTCATACATCCTTTAAAGCCTTAAATCTATTCTTTTTTTTTCTTTTAATGATGGAAATTCCCAACCTCAATTTCTCACAGACCTCGTCTTCCATCTTCACTTTTATTTCTCAGTTTTTGCTAGTGGCTGATGGGCGCCCAGCTGCTTTGTGACGTGTCACATGACACCAAAGGTTTGGGGACATCTGGAAGACAGCTTTCAGCTGTTTTCCTTCGGAGACCTAATTTTGACATTTGCATTTAGGTTCTTGCATATCTAAGCATTAGCATCTATTAAGATACTACAAAAGTAACAGGGCGTTTCCTGTGAGGAGGCAATATTGAATGAGAAAAATAAATGAATAAAACAACACCAATATTACAAAACATAGCATTAAAAGTGTATAGTCACAAATGTTTCTTAAGAAACACTGTCCAGCAGTGACAACAGCAGGTAAAGTTACAGCGGGAGTCCGCGTCTCTCTTGCCTCCCTGAGCACATAGAGTTTTAAAAAGACCCTTTAAAGCATGCAGAGGGTTTAGTGGGGGGTCATTGAGAATTAATGGTGGAATGTAATTGTCATATGACTGGATATGACTGATTATGCTCGGCTGTGATTGGTTCATGCGATAAATCCTGCCTCTTGTGTTCTTGAGTGTTCCGTGTTCGCAAATCAGTCAGAATGAACAATAAAAATGTGTTAATGAGAAAACTAATTTGAAAAAGAAAGTAAACAACTCACACGCTTAGATATAACCACGTTGTTACTTCAAAATAAGACTTAGAATGAAAACACACACACACAGATCCCCCATACATTCTAACATCTGTGTGACCCGTGAATGAGTGTGATGTGCGTTCGCGACCAAACCGATGCCAGGCCTGCCAGTCTCCATTTGTCAGTGCATATGAGTAATGAGTTTAATCTCTCCAGAGACTGTGCATTCATATGCTGTGATTGGGCTTGAGCCACGTCAGCTACAGGATCTTAATCTCAAATTGGCCTTTAATGTTTAAACTAATTTATGCAACAGCATGGAAGATGTGCCCGTGCTGTTCCTGCCTTTATCTTTATACCTCTCTGCTGAGCAAGCCTTTCGATTATTTATTTATTTCCAGCAGATAAATGACACTGAGGGTGACCATCTGCTTGAGTAATGCTTCGTCTGCAGTCAATAAGCATGTGAAAGATGACCGGTTCCAAGCAGAAGCATCATGAGTGGCTGATGTGAATCTACACATGCATGTATGAACTCACAAACACACTTCTCATTCCAATTATCTTGCACCTTTCATGGCTTTATTGGTCTATTGATTTCATGGTCTATTCTTAGATCCATGTTAACACAGTCCCGCGTGGCACTGCTAGGTCAGATAGGCCTGAGTGGCACATGCTGCAAACTAATGAGCTCATTCCAAGCTAAATGTAGAAAAGATATGATTAATCCATCACATAGCCTTCTCATATAAACCATTATGGGCACTTCTGAATGTGCTGGCAATGGACAAAATGATTTGAATATGCTCGTCTGGGTGTATTTTACATAACCATTACAAATCCCAGATATCCAGATTTATGTACTACACTGTTAAACAGACATAAAATATTTGTCAAATTAAATATTTTATAAGGCCCATGATACAAAATCAACAGTATGAGTATAAAAAATCTATCAAGAAAGTTTATGTGCCAAAACATTTTTTTAACCACTGCACGAGTGGAACATAATTGGACACTTCCTGTTTTACATATTGTTACTTTGATCAGAAACAAAGTTTCACCTTTCAAATTATGTCAAAAATGGTAATAAATGCAGTATTGACGCTCTTTCAAGTGGCGTGACAAATCGTTGTAAAAACGCCTCAGTTCAAACAGCAGCAAGGTGTGCGAGTGAGCATGGTCATCCCTTCTTCTTTACTACTGTTTTTTTAGTGCAAAATAAGCATGAATAAACATCTCATGCCTTATATAATCTCCCAATCATTGTTTCAACCAAGAAAAATGATATTGTTTAATACAGCACAATCTGTTCAAGAATAAATTTCAGCATAAACATATAGGCTACTAAATACCAGGGGCGGATTTAGTGAATTGGGGGCTCCAGGCAAATATAGGAATGGGCCCTATACATTTGCACACATGTAGCTACATCAACCTTGAGGTTCCTTTTTTTAGTCGTGGTGCTTGCTGCTGCACAATCGAGCCCCATAGTTGTGTCTAATGTTTCTACAATTTTCATGTACATGTTATAATGGGATTCTTTCATTTACATTTACATTCATTTAGCAGACACTTTTATTATTTCATGTTGTAGACTACAAAAAAGCAATTGATTTACCATTGTGATACAAGTTTTAACAAAAACAAAATAAATTATAAAACGATTAACCTCACAATTGAACCTTTAAACCATTTTGTTTTGTTTTTAAGAAAACGGATAAGTCAAAAGTATAAATTATTATGTTATTTAAAACGGGTTTATGTGGGTGGATTTTCGCAATGGTCTGAACAAAAACTGCAGACTGGATCATTGAAAATGCACATTCATTCTCTGCCAGTAGGAAGTGCTTTTGGAACGTCAGAAATATAGAGGTTTTCCCGGTTACAGCTGTAAACATAAAGCGCTCGGCTCATAAATTATACTTTATCAGGTAAAATGGAAATGCCATCCAAACTTTTCTGAAGACAATTGGTTCCCTTCAGAGGTTCATTCATATAAAAACTTGAATTAGTGAGGATGAGAAAAGTGTGAAAGAATATAGTCTATATTGACAAAGAAAGTCCACTGATGAGTTACCAGCTTAAGCCTATATTTAATTTTCTAGTAGTCATTTTAACTTAGGGCTGTCAATTGATTAAAATATTTAATCACGCTTAATTGCATGAATGTCATGAGTTAACTTGCGAATAATCGTAACTTAATCTCACATTTTATATATTCTAAATCAGTGCTTCCCAAACCTGTCCTGGAGGACCCCCTGCCATGCACATTTTGTATGTCTCCCTAATCAGACACACCCAATTTAGTTCTTGCAGTCTCTACTAACGAGCTGATGAGTGGAATCAGGTGTGTTAGATAAGAGAGACATGCTAAATATGCAGGGCAGGGGTGCCTCCAGGACTGGTTTGGGAAGCACTGTTCTAAATGTACCTTAAGTTCATACTTTTCAAGTTTTTAATTTTCTAATCAACATGATTAATGAACATAAATGTCCTAACTAGAATGCATTGTTTTTGTCAGGCGGCAGCTGATCTTTGCGCCGCATGAAATCGAACAAGCCTAATCTCTGGTAGAAGGCTCCCTATAGTTTAGAGTAGGGTTGCCCAACCCTGCTCCTGGCAATCGACTGTCCTGCAAAGTTTAGCTCCAACTCTAAAAAAAACACACCTGTCTTTAATTTTCAAGCGATTCTGAAGACCTTAATTAGAGATTGACCGATATATCGGTTTACCGATATTTTTCCCGATATTTAAGCATTTTAACATAATCGGATAGTTTTGAAAAAAAACGATAAGGTATTTTTTTTTTATTTTTACATACACAATTATACAGAGTATAACCAGCAGTGAAATGTGTTCTCTTTATTTGACCCATCCAAGTGCACACCCGGAGCAGTGGACACTGTTCACTCAGGAAATGCTCCAGCACGACCACCGCATGTAACTTTATACAAGATTCACTTGTTTGAAACACGCTAAATTATATTAACATTTACTATTTAACCATTATTTCACCAATAAACATCTAAATAAATACATCTCTATCGAAATTAATTATTATCTCTGCAAGCGATCGCAGTTTGAGTATAGTTCTGTGTAAATAGATAAACCGAATGAATGAATTAACCGATAACAAATCTAGAATGACAAAAACATTTGAATAATTCTGATAAAACATACCAGTTAAGAAATGCAATAAAATACGATGTTTTGTTTGTTACAGCTTGTTTCAATATTCCAGAGAATATTATTCAGTTAATTATTCTTCACTCTTTAGTCTATTAAACAGATTATAAACCTAAAACTGTAGTTTAAAATGAAGTTGATATGACTTCTGTCCTTTATTTTCTCCATTTGAAAACGTTAGACATTTTTTTTGCTTATTGTTAATATCAGTGTTGCTGATAAAGATTTTTATAAATAAAATGTTTTATTGTTGTAATTTGAAGATAAAATTTTACATGAAAATTTTTATTCTCAACAGTTTTTTGTTGTTGTTAAGACGACTGAAAGAAGGAAAAACCAAAGTGAAGAATGGACTTTCACTCTGTTATTTATTAACTTTATAAATATCGGTTCTGCATATCGGTTATCGGGTACATAAACGTACAAATAATCGGTATCGGTATTGATTATAAAAAATCAATATCGGTCTATCACTAAACTGAATTAGTTGCTTCGGGTGTGTTTGATTAGAGTTGGAGCTGAACTTTGTAGAACACCCCTGGTTTAGAGCATACACTGTCGCTGAGGTAGATTTTTTATCCATAAGAACATTTTAATTATAATTGAATGTATTTAAATAAAGAGCAGTGCCTTCAGTAAACCACTGTTTATATATATATATATATATTTTTTTTTTCCCTGTTGTACCAAATGATACCACAACGTCAAAACTATGTGCCGTATATACCGTCAAATTTGTGTACCATTACACCCCTAGTAGACAGATAATTAAGGATGGAAAAGTAATGGCAGGACAAAGTGACATTTTAATGTAATCTATTGATTTTAAGTTGCTTGGTGACATTATGCAACTATGTTGGTTTAATTTCTAATGAAAGGTATTTTCCTTGTACTGCTCTGTGCACTCCTAAAATAAAGTTTCTCAAGGTTCTTTATACTTTCGTATAAATGTTTCTTTCCCTTTTTGCACAATACAGATGTTGTGCAATATAAATGTTAAAGGTTCTTCAAGCAATCAAATATGCCAATAAAAAGAGAGTACAGGAAAAAGAATCAGAAATGTAGTACTTGACTGTTGGGACTCTTTCGTAAAAGAAATGTAAATAATTTATAATAAAAGGTTGATGAATAACTCTGAATCTTTCTTCAGTGTGTAAGTTGTCAAAAAACTCTCCTTTTCTGTATTCTCTAGACGTATATGTGTCACAAACCGTTAAACCTTGGAATGTCTTCATATTTAATTTACATTGTGACTGTGTTGTGCAATGTTTCTGAAATGCTGAAGATGTTCAGAGAGCACAGCATATTGAAAGAAAAACATTAATATCAGCGTTTGCATAATTTAACACTTGATCTTGCACTTTAAATTGTTGCAAAGGCTTACATTTTTTAATATCAAGATTATGTAAGAGGTGTTTTGTGGTAAACTATTTTTTAATCAAAGATGCTTGTGTGTATGAGAGCAAACAGAACAAGAGAAAGAGAGAGAGAGAGCACTGAAGTGTCCTCTGGATTGACAGGTTAAATGATAGTTTGAAGATAACTCAGAGGGACCTGAAATTACAGTTGTTGACTCATTTGAAACCAGGTTGATCTGCAGATCTAAAGCTTAGAGGTTAAACGGCTCTGATATGGTAATTGGCACATTTTATCTTATCATCGAGGGCCACTCAGTCCACATTTACGTAGGCCGTAGCATTACTACACAGAACATCACGTCTTTTAAGTAGTAAGTGCTTTTTGACTTTACCCATTTTAGCCTTTGCAATATGCAAAACAGTCTTCAACTTTTTAATGATTCACAAATTTGCATATTAATCAAAAGTGACTTGTTCCCCACAAAAGTTTAATTTGTTTTAATACCTGTTTAATACATTTTTAGAAGATGTAAAATAATCTCTGATGTCCCCAGAGCGTATATTTGAAGTTTTAGCTCAGAATACCCCACAGATAATTTTGTGTAGCTTGTTAAAATTGCCATTTTTAGGGTATGCTGATTTTGAATATGCTGCTTTAATGCAAATGAGCTGTTGCTCCCCGAGAAGAGGGCGGAGCTTCAAGAGCTCAAGCTCTGCATTAGCAGTACTAGCCTTTGCAAATCAGCATTCCACTATTAGTACACAAGCCTGTTATCTTTACAGAAAACGTACTGTTTCAAAGTCAGTCATCTGATTATACATTTGCATTAATATGAATTACACAGACGGCGAGCACTGCGGGATAGAAATAACATCATAGCTGGTCTCATGCTATCACAAACTTTACAAGTCCCACTTCTGATTATGAGCTCGACAACTTCAAGCGATTGACACACATTGCTTTCATGTACAACTTTTAACTATTATATTCCTATTCACAACCATTCTGGTAGCATTTGAAGACCGCACCAAAGAAAACCGGCAGAGACGATGATAGCTTTAACAATTAGCCTTGCAGAGTGCCAAGAAGCTCTTTCAGGAAGGCAATTTGGAAAACAAACGCGTGATGCTTACTTTTTCTGGAGCTGACGTTTGGCAACGAAGCATTGGTATTTATTCCTAAATATTTAGGGGACGCTAACTGATTTTTTTTTATGGGATATTTCCTTCGAAAATGAATTTTAACCACAGTGTCCTCGGCTCAGATCGGGGGAGATTATGGCGACTCCTATGTTCATTAGTGCATCCTAAAACACAACACTTGTAATACCTATTTGGCGCTAACATTGTATATATATCTCCAGTAATGGCAGACTCACTCAAGGCTGTTTATGCTAATAGGGTAGAGAGCGTCACAAAGGCGGGACTTTTCCCCCCTCAGTGTGAACAGAGGGAGAATCTGAAACATTATGATTCATTGGTTTTTATAAAAAATCAGTTGGTGGATTTTTAACACTATAGGCTGCTTGTTTTCACACACTGCAGCCACACAACTGTGTTAAAACACCTTATAAAAGTGATTTTTTTTGCTAATAGGTCCTCTTTAAAATGGCTTAAAATGCACTGAAAATATTTTTTTAAATCTCTGACAGTTGTCGCCTTTATTTATTTAGTGAGGATTACTTTAAATGTAATATTAGCTGTTTCCTATTATATAACATTACATGCTATGTTTAATTTACAGTACGAGCAAAATTATTTGGGACTGAGTGTGTTTGTGTGGAGTCATCAGGTATTCAGTGTCATCATGTGTTTATCCTGCGATCTGAGCACTAAAGTCCTGCCTCAAAATTAAAATGTAGTCATGCATAGTTTTAGCTCACACATCTCAAACACCCTTTTAAACTTGGATTACTGACTTGAACATAGTTGCGATTTAATATGAATTAATACGTTAAACTCAACTGAGTTTTCTTTTTAGCGTGACTTTTGTTTAAACTTTCTCTTCTGTCTTTTTCTCCTCCTCTAACAGGGACACAAGTGCCCTTCAAATACACAAGTCCCCTCTTTCCCTCGCCGCTGTGCTTCCTTTCATTCTCTTAGACACAGGGGACAAACACAGCGCCTGACAGAACCGACCAGCTAAGGTGGAGGCATCATTTAGTATTTATAAAACAAGTCTGTCGGAGCGTGCTTGTGTGCGTCCGTGTGAGCGCACGTCTGAGCAAACACATTGCCTTTAAATGCACCTCAATGAGGATAAGTGATCCTTTGTTAGCAAGACATCAGCCCCCAAGATCGGATCAGAGAATGGGCTTCATTGGTGTGTAAATGGACCTCATGACTTCCCAGCTGGGACGATTCTAGCAGAAGGACAACTAACTCAAATCACCATCTGGACAGGGACCAAAAAAGCTTGAGTGGCCTTAAAACGTCTCTTTTTCCTTTTTGTCTTTTCTTGGCATTTCATTTTGTACAGTTTCAAGCCTCAAGTAGGCAATGAGTGATTCTCAAATATGCATTCTCACAATTATGCTGGAAGACAAAATGAAGAAGTGCATGGATAATGTTTAGGTTGAGACCTAGAAGCATTTGGCATAACATTTGTAGAGTTTAATTGACTTGTGCAAGTCAAAGTCGGCAGAACAGCTACATTAGAGGTGCACAGATCAGATGCTATTGATTGCAATAAAGTGACTACACTTTTTTCAGTGGCCTTGGTTCTGGAAGCCTTTTCTTATTCTTTTTCTTCATACGGATGTTGTGTAGATAAAGCTGCAGGGATAAATTACCTTGATGTGTAACGTTTGGCTGTGTCAAAACTGACTTTCATTTGAAGAAAGACTCTTGGCCACTGGAATAAGATCCATTCACATGCTTTTTGATGTGTGAGAGGGATGTTTTGTATTGTTACTTCTTGTTATTTATTGCCCCCTTTGCTGCACCATTGAGACAAGCCTCAGTTTTGCTCTTTTTCAAATGTACAACCTGAAACTGAAGGTAGCGCTAAAATGATTCCGGACACTGGCACCCCCCCTCCCAATGTTTACAGAGCTCTAACCTGAGATTCTTTGCCAATTCTACTTCAACCATTTTACAAATAACATCATCATGCTCCCTGAAGATTTAAAGGTTCATTAGAAATGGGGAAGTCTTACTCATTTCTGTAAATTAGTTCTTTCAGACAATTAGTTTTGATGAACCAGTTCAAAAATCGATTCAGTGCTTTTGCATCACTGTTACATGTTCCCTGACTCCTGTTGTGGCATTTTTAAATGCTCTAATACATTCTCATGAAGCCTTCTTTAATGCACAGATTCTGATTTATGTTTTTTCTGTTGTTGTTGTGGTGATTGTAATTTGTCATTTTAATTATAATTTCATGTGTCCCAGCTCAGTTGTAGGCCCACTCTAATGGAGATTAGCGTTCGTGCCACATAATATCTTATTACATTCAGTACTTTGCCTGCATATTGATTATGATTTTGATAAATATTGATTAAGTCTTGCATATATGCTTAAACCCTGCAGCGCAAATTCTGAAATTCATAATTGGGTCTTTCTTCAGCATATTAAGAGAATATTTATGTTCTAATCAATTGTGCATTTTTTACAGCAGCCACGATTTAGCTCATAATAGCTTCTAGACTTTTACTAAACACAATTTGCATTTACATTAATCAGTAATACAATTAATTTACATCTCTTAGCTGAAAATGTCTTTGCATGCATTAATAATAATAATAATAATGAAATATTTATTAAAACCAACCATTTCTTAAATGTCTCTAAAATATATTTTCAGTTCACTGCATTAGTTATAATTTATGCTATTTAGCTAATAAAGTAATTTTTTCTCTATTTTTCTCTCGTTTTGTTTTTTATTAGTTTTTTACATTTATATTTAATTTGTAATCAATTTCTTTAGTTTTAGTTTTAGTAATTCAACTTAAACTAATTTATTTGATTTATAGTTAGTCGCCAAGGCTTTTAATGTTTGTATTTTATTTTAGTTCAGCTTTATTTTAGTTACAGAAACCAGTTTTTAATAGTTTTACTATGCACAGATGTGGTTTCATTCATAAACAAATTATTCAGATGGTTTTGGTGAACCAGATGTGAACTGATTCATTAATAAGATTTGACTCAGAAGAATCCTTTGGTCTCAAACCACACATATCTGTCAGGTTTTTTTATTTCTGAATAGAGATTTGCATACAAATACACTTTTTGGTTTGATTGCTACATTTTTACTCTTACGAAAGTATGGAAAAATAACTTTGATTGGACTGGCATTTGCTAATGCAGCTAATTCATGCTAAATTAGCCTAAAATGACTCCAAGGGGGCTGAGATAACACAAAAATGCTTATTTCATTATAGGGTTCTCTTCCAAACTGAGAGAAATTCTCACATTTGTTTCAAATTGTCAAACTTGTGCATGACAGAGAGGATGTAGATGATAGAACAGGTGTAAAAAAACACCGGTACAGCACCCAATGTCCTTCAATTGAGCAAGTGCTTGCTCAGTCATTAACCTGACAAGAGATTACTCTGAGCTGCCAGAGGCTTCCAGTGGCATTTGAGTATGATGAAGGAGAAAAGGACCATCATCTTCCCCGTTTCGATCCGTCGTAGCCTCCGCCTTACCTCCAATCATGGCCTGTCTCAGATAAACGCAGTTTAAAGAAGTCTCTCGTTCATATTTCAAGGTCTTTGCGTCACCTAATGGCTTTGCACTTTCTCTTTGCTTAGAGAGGGAGAACGACAGAGACGAGGGAGAAAACAACTGTGAGATATGTGTGTCTGTTGCAGTATGTCACAAGGGCATGACAGGGCGATTGCTGCACACGAGTGTCACAAAGACATTTTATAGTGCGGTTTTAATAAATGGGTTGTGAGAGAGGCACAGAGTTAGGAACAGTAAGGATACTAACTTACGAAAATGTATTTTGGACTGGACCATTTCAGCAGCCTACTATGTGTCCTTTGTGCGTGGAGTATCATGCAATATAATTTTATGGTACTGTATATCAAGTATAGTGCTGTTACTTTTTGAAACCATCAGCAAGGGACCACCATAGTACTCTTTTTGTTAACAGAAGGCAACTTAAAATGAGGCTCCTCAGCCCTCATAGGATATAGGAGACAGAAAGGACGTGATTTCTTGTTCATTTTAACACTCCAAATCCCTTTAAATGAATGAATAACCCTTGTCCACCCTTATGGACATTTGTGTCCATTTTAGTAGTTTTTTTTATAAGTTTGCCTGTGTTTATGCTAACTGCAAATATTTTGGCTCAGGTGTGTATTTTCATTGGAATTTTAATATTCCACCCTCATTTCCTTTAATAAATCTATTTTACACTAGGTACAAAAAAGTGAACCACTCAGCAGCTTTAAAACCCATTAAAACTGCTATTTTTAATCGCAGTGCCGTTTAACTGTAAAATGATGCATTTTTTTGTTAAAAGGCTTTCATTATGTTGGCAAGGCTTAAAAAAAATTTTTTTTACCAGATGGTGCCATTTTTTCAGGTTTGGTTTATAAAGGGTCTATAAAGCAAATACTTGCTTTATTCCTGTTTTCTGCTTCTGCATATTATGAAGCCAATTGAAAATGAATGCAGCTATAATTGTGTGGGTGTGTTGGTATATATGTCAGAGTGTGGTTTGTATGTGTTTCATAAAAAAGCGTGCAGGTGTGTGTGTGTGTGTGTGTGTACGTGTGTGTTCTTGTAAAAATTGAGAGAGAGAAACTCTACTCCAAATCACAAACCTAACCACTGTTTGAACAGCGGAGTGCTGGCATCTAACGGGGGAAATTTGGTACTGTGCCCAAACTACATTTTACTGAAAACTCATTTTTTGAGATATCAACCTCACATTTGGAACACAACTTGTTTCATTTTATGGCTTTGATTTTCTAGCAGGTTTAGAGTTCAACATGTTTCATATATAAAATATTCATAAAATAAAATATAAAATATTGTTCATAAATCATTTTCATAAACTTAAACCTGTGTAACCTTTTTTTGGTTTTACTTTTAAAACTTTTTTACTTCAACAATAATCTGCCATGGGTCTTCTTTAAAATGAGACCAAACTTAAGTTTGTGCTCCCAAGCTTCCAATTTTGACATTTTTTTTGACATGGACATTTTTGTCCACTATGGACCTAAGTGTAACTTTGTTTTATTGATGCACAATTAATGCAATAATTTTATGAATTTATGAAAAAATAAAATCAACAAAATAAACCACTGAATTAATCTTAAAATATGTTCTCAATCATGCCTATTTTTGAAGGAATTGAGGAGAATTTTTTTTGACAAAGCTGATATATGAAACACTGCTGAGAACTCAATTAAGTCATCTTGTAACCGGGATATTATATTTTTACATAAATTTTATCTTGATACCTTGAAAAAATCTCTATAAATAAAACATTATTTATTTGTTTATTGTCAATTTCAAATTTGTCCTTTCAATTTAATTTAGTTTGCATTTTCAGCAAATTAATTTTAGTTTTAGTGCTTTAGTATTTTAAGATTTAAAAACGTATGCTTTAACATGTAATGTAAATATGTTTAAAGGCGTACAATTTGATATACACAATAAAAACACTAAAATATATTATATTAATTTAGTTAAGTTATGTTTATATTTTAAATTTTTAAAGTTTAATTAAATAGTTTAATTTTTTTATTAACCATGACAGCACTGTAATGAAAAAAATATAAATGTGCTTACATGCACATTTATCTCTCCGTCTCTCACCTACACTTAACTCCGCACATCTTGATTGAAACTGATTTATGTTTTTGGTCTTCAAAAGTTCCCCTCCCATCACACTGTCCTTCCTTACAAGCTTTGAGTGCAATTACTCAAGCCTAGTCAAAGGAACAACACTCGTATTCCAAGGTCATCAGCAACGAGCTGAGTTGGCAGGCCGCACAGATACACAGTAATTTACTCTGTCCTTCAGGACATCTGCCTTTCAGGAACCTGCCACGCCACCAGAACAAATGCTCTGTCATTACGAGCAGCTTCTTCTCTCCAGAAGAACCCAGCTGAGTTCAGAATGTGTGCTTATTATTTTATTATGGTGCAGATGGCATACTGATGCTCCTGTGGTTTTGCATGTGCACTTATGGGCGTTGTGACTTCCAGGCATGTTAGAGATTTGGGTTTTTGTTTGGGTTCGTGAGGTCACGGTTTGCAAAAGGATTTAAAGTCGCTGGAGGAAGTGTGGTTTATGATTTCGGGCTGCGGTTTCACACTTTTTCACTCAGATAGTTTGTGAGTGCTCACATATATACACACATGCAAACGTGCAGGCACACAGTGAGCCCAGAAGCTATTTGGACTGGTCTCAAATTAACAAGTGAAAGCATAATTTTATACTATTTTATAATTTAGTGCTGTTAGAGTATTTTCAATTTGACTTTTTTTTCTTTTTTGGAACATAAACATATATTTTGAAGAATGTTGGTAACCAAGGCATTTTGGTGATTCATTAAATAGACAAAATAACACAGAAATGTCCCCAAATATCATGTTCCACATAATAAAGAAAGTATTTTTTTGGAACAATGATCAAATGATGACAGAATTTAACATTTTTGAGTGAACTACACCTTTATTGCTCCACCCAGAGTGAAATCGTACTGGTTCAAGATCATTCTCTTCATAAATATATGAGCTAATGTAAACTAAAACTATCAAATATAATTTTTGTTAAATTAAATAAAACTAAAATAAGTATTAGATGATTTTTTTATACTTTAAAAATAAATTGTTGCCTTGGAAACCTACTGAAATAAACTAAGTTTAAGTTCTAAAGCTAAAACTAAAACTAAAATAAAACTGAGAAAAGCACACAACAAATTGACTAAAACGTAAAACGAAAACTGAATGTAAAAAAATCAATGCTATCTCACGGCAATTCGTACATTTACGAGGTGGCTAGTTCATACAAATTCGATTTAGTACGATTTGTCTAAACCCCAGTGATGGGTGGGTTTAGAGGCGGGGTTAGGTGTAGGTCATTCATACAAATTCATACGAATTGGCAACTCCTAAAATGCATATGATTTAGCAAAAATGTTATGAATTTGTAGGAGTGAGGTCGTACGAATTCGTATGAATTAGCCACCTCGTAATATATGTATGAATTGTCGTGAGATCCTTCTGAAAAAAATAAAAGCTAATAAAATCATAAAATTAAGGCTAATTAAAAATTACTTCAAAGCCAACCCATATACTACAATAGTATCTAAATAATACTAAAATATAAATGAAGAGAGATGGAAACTAGTAGCCTATATACACAGCTGACACAGCTACTATAAGCGGACATGTATAAGATGCTCTCATCCCAAGCAACATAGGGGCTGTTTACACCTGGTGACTTCATGCGTGTTCTCTGATTGGATAGCTATTCGATCGTCAAAAGACCAGGTGTAAATGCCCTCCGAAACACTTTGAGACGCATTTAAATACGATCGCTCAAACCACTTCAGGAGGTGGTCTGGGCTGCATTCCAGATGAAACTAGACAAGTTTTACTCCTCCCAAAATATTAAATAAAATTAAATGTGTTAGAGTGTTTTATAGGCTACAGTATATGGCATGTTATAGTCAGATATGACAGCGCTAATGCAACATGCATCGAGACTAACCTATCTTTCCAGTGGTGACCTATCTTTTTCTCTCCTTTTGTGGTCTTTGATCTTGAAATTAGCTGATAATGAATAAAATGCAGCACTTATCTGATGCTTTTGTTAACATGAACACTGTTAAATTTGCATTTAGCATGCAAATTTAATACTATGTTTATATTTGTTTTGCAGAAGACACATTTATGTGGCCAAGTGTAAATGGAAACGTTTAACAAATCAGATAGATATTCTACCAGAGAAAATGCATGAAGTGACCAGGTGTAAACAGGCACATACAGTACAGTTCACTTGTCAGGTTAATGGGCTTTCTACTACTAACTAATGGCTCACCCCTCATGGGGTTTGAAGCTACACACACCAGACCATTGTTTCAAACTGCTGAATTAAAGCACTCTCGTTAAAGAACAAACAGCAGCTTTGCGTGCCGTGTCCACGCCTTTAAGTCATAAATTATGCCTCTTTAGTCATTAGGCTGAAGAAGCATGAGTGAAAAATTATTCCTCAGCAAGAAATGGATTTGCATAGAAGCTGAGGAGAAAGCTTTTATCATGTCATGCAAGATTCAGATCAACATTTGACAGTGGTGGTGCTGGAACCCAGGGCGATTGTGTGTGTGTGTGTGTGTGTGTGTGTGCGCTTGAATGTTTTGCTTATTCATGCATGCATGTGACATTTCAGGAGAAGCCGGTTCACATCAGAGCCTGTCTGTGGCCAAACAGCATTTCCTGTTTGCGGCTTGGCAATTCAATATCACATTTTCACAAGCCCAATAACCTCCTTTGCGATTTTGGAAAGACAAGGTCATAAAAGGTGACATCTAAAGTTTGAGCGCGAGAGCTAACGGATGTCATGAAGCGGTTGCTGAACCCTGTCGTTTATAACACTCCCTCTTGTGCGCCGTGCGGGACAGAGTCTGTCTGTTTGTTTAACTCTTTACTGCATAGTGTCACCCTGAGGCAATGTACAATCTTTTTGTAAGCAGTTGTTGACTTGATGTTTTAATCCAAAGTGACACACTCATTACATGGCCAGTTTTTCTGCAGCGACCTGGGTTTAGTGTCAAGGGCTCAGTGGTGATTGCTAATGACTTGCTCTTTTTTCATTTTAGCTTGAGATAATATACAAGGATATAATATAAATACAGACAAACAGACAGAATAACTGAAGTTCTATAAACTGACATATTATCTTTTTTACATTACACAACTTTGTGTAACTTTTTTGATTGAACTTGTGTACCAGTTTTTGATCAAACTGACAAGGGTATTTATATAATTCCTATACATCAAAATAAGTTGTATACTAACTGAAACTGAGAACACCAATTACCCTAATGGTGAAACATGCTACTTACAATAAAATAGACCTAATAACGACATAGACGTTTGAGCTCAATTGTGATTGAGCTCAGACAGATTGCAATAACTCACCGACCCATAGTTGAACCTGCGATTTCTTTTGCTCAATCCCATGCATTTTAGAAGTGTGTATGTACACACTTAGTCTTTGTGTGTACTTTCATTGATGTACATGCAAAGTTTTGTTTCTTTGCATGTGTGAATGTTTAACAGTCTCAGGGGCCTTCGAGTGAGCTGCATAAATCTTTTTAAATAAGGTTTCTGTATGAGTGTGTGTAAGTGTTCGTGAGTGTGTTTGAGAGATGAAAGCGGGAGCAAAGGTAAATTAGAAGGGCTAGTAGTATGATCATTTCCCCACAGGGCAGCTTCATCTGCTGAGGGAACCACTTAGTTCTCTCACTTCACGCTGTGCTATATGGTTTAATTTGAAGTTTAAAAATTACTTGTTACAATATTTACTTTCATTATGATTTTTGCTTGTGTGTGTGTGTGTGTGTGTACTCGCAGAATAGCTGTCTGTATTGTGCATTCAATACACCAAATATCTTTTATCTGTGAAAATATGCTAGAATTGTAGGCTGTGGTTGTGTTCAGTCCAAGATCCATTATCTGAGTTTACTGAATATTACATAATACATGTCATAAACCAAAGTGAACAAAAAAAAAGGGAAAGCAGCACACGGTTGCATTATACTATCACATGACTCAAAGCTTCATATCTGTGTATTGATGCATAATTTATGAATCAACATACCCAGTTAAGATGAGTATTTCATTTATTTATTTTTTATTTTTGGGGGGTGCAGAATAGTTTTATTCTTATCTTTAGGATGTTTGAAAACTAATTGTGTGTGTTTGTGCGTTAGCTACTTTTTTATATCTTTGACAGGTTTCTCAAGTTGCTGTGTAACGCAAGAGTGCTGTAAGGCATGGTGAAGGGAACTCAAGCTGAGTCTCTCAGCACAGATACGGCACTCCGACTGACTCACGGCTGGAACATCAAACCGGAACTTCATTCTCAAAGTCTTAAAAAACAGTTCTGATCCAAGAAGGGACTTTGTTGTGCTGTATTTTTGTGCTCAGCTAATCTTTCACCACTTTTCAATGACAAGCTGTTTTCCCCTCAACAATAGCGGTATAAGGCATCTAAATTCTACATATAATTTTTACAGTATCATCATTAAGATATTTTAATGCTTTTGAAAGAAATCTCATACAGTATGCTTGCTTACCAAGGCATCTGCTCAAAACTACATTAAAACGGTAATATTGTGAAATATTGTTACAATTTAAAATAACAGTTTTCCATTTTAGTGTGTGTTCATTTTATTTATTCCTGTGATGGCAAAGCTAATTTTTTGAAAGCCATTATTTATTCAGAAATTATATTATTATACTGATTTTTTTAAATAAATATATTATTATCAATGTTGAAAACAGTGCTGCTTATTAATATTGTGTAAACTGTGGCGCATTTGAATCCAAATCAATAGAATGTTCAAAAGACCAGCATTTTTTTGTAATAGACATATTGTGTAATATTATTATTTGTAATATAATGTCTTTACTGTGACTTTTGATCAATTTGCCTGGTTGAATAAAAGTATTAATTTCTCATAGTATGCCATGGTGTTTTAAATGTAGAGTATAGATCCTTTATGTAAATTGTGGTATTTTTGTATTTCAAGTAAATTTATGTGGCGGTTTGATGCTGTCACTCATTGAATCGCGAGTAGTTTGTTGCAAAGTATCTTGAAATTGTCCATGACATATTTATTTTCCTCACACATAATCTTCTATATTCCAAAGCTTGTCTGGTACAACTCTCATTACATTTCTGCTATGCTTTCAACCAGACTCCTTCCCTACAACCCTTCTGGATAATGCATTCAGCAAATTGACGACAAGATTGCTCTCAACTTGGCCAAGTGTTTATGTTATCAACTACCTCAGTCCACCATCTGCTGGGACGCCAGCCACACATCCCCCATAATTCCTTGTGCAAATGTGGCCATAAGGAGCAAGCTCATCCCAATCTCTCCATGTAATCCCTCTGCAGCCCATTCATACCAGAGAGAGGTTACACAATCACCAATAGACTTGGCTTTCATCAGTTTGGTTCTTTTCTTTTATTCAGGTCAATGGTGCAGCATGTTCTCACGCTGCATGGAACGTCTCGCTATATGGCGGGAGGATTAAATCGCACATTGTCAAATCAAGTGAAAACAAGCACAGAACACAATAATACATTCGAACCCGTTCTCCTTAATACTTTACCCTTTTGTCAGTAACCTTGATCTTAATCGGAATTCCTGCTGCGTTTTACTAGCAGATCATTTGTTGAAGAAAATATATGATTTCAGAGTCATGCACATTTCCTGACAAAGTAATAACCCCAAGTCAAGAATGACATTTAACGTTTGAAAGATAAGAGGTGAACACAGACTGAAACTGATGACTGACTGACCGCACCGTTCACTTTGAAAAAGCTACATTTCTCTTTGCGGAATCCACATGAAGTGCTTTTATGTTTGTGCTTTATCTTGCTGTGCTGGAGGCTCTCTGCTCATTAAAGCTCCGTTGACGTTACATTTAAATTAGGATGCTCTCAGAATCTCATTTTGGTTCGATATGACAAACTGATTTGGCATATCAGGTTACTGTCAATGCATTAACATTTGGCACCTTGAATATATAGATTTTTTCATGTGAAATTTCAAGTGTAAGGCAGAAGTTCTGAATTGAAAATGACTAAAATATGTGATGCATATTGATTTATACAACATATATACAACAGACCCACAAAATTGTACAAAATGTCTTCAATAAATAGTCATGGATCATAAACAGTCCATAAATACATGGAATTTAAAATGTACTTTTAATTTTCAATATAAATTGTGAGTTAAATATTTCTTATTATTCTTAATAATAATAATAATAATGTTCTGAAATGGATCACAACATCAAAAATATACAACCAAGGCTCACTGGAAATGCCTAAATTTCTTCAAATTGCATAAACACATCTATAATACAAAATTCACTGCAGTTTCCAGGTGAAATGAACACTAGAGACAGTAAAACTTTCTTTTCTTTTCACATAAATTATGATTATGGGGCAGATTATTGATGAATAAAAGGCTTGTTTTTGAACGGTTCCTTCCACAATACTATGCAATGGCCTCAAAACACTTTTATCATACTGCATGATTTGTAAACTAATACGTTTTAACATTTGCATCATATAATTTGCCCAATTTGAATATTTGTTTCTGACATATAAACTTGCTCGGTAGGCAGCATTATGAGTATTCTGGTACGAGTCCTGTAAACCACAAATCACGGCCCTCTACAAAAGAGCTCAAAGCTTTGAAGCTATGGCATGGTTGCTTCAGCAAATGATTTGACCTGACATTTGCTTTTCTTAACACCGTCGGTAGGGTTTAGTGTAGGTGGTAAATTAATTTCAAACGCAATAGAGCATTTTTGTGCCACATACCTGACATTTAATTTCTGAATTGCCGTGTTTCAAACAATATATAAAGCATTAGCTCATTCATGTTCAGCTGTTTCAGAGAAAAGTAAACTTGCTAGATCCTGTTTTGCTTTGAAACTGCTGCGAAACAAGCTACAAGCAATGCAATATCATGTCATCATGTCGTACACACAGGAATTAAATTTTTATTGTGCTGACCTGTTTAATAAAACAGCATCTCCAATGGATAAAAAGTTAATCGTTTATAGCACTGTTTCTATACATATTATTCAGTGAAATGTACCCAAAGTAACACGTTTCAGGTTTTGCAGAAATTTTAGGCACTCACAAATTTCCAATGAGCCTAGGTTGAAAATAAAACAAGCACCCTGAGTTGTACATAATGGTTTTGTAGCATTAAAAAGTCAAGTGTTCACAGTTCAAAGCATATGAATTTGCTTCATGCATCCATGATGTTTCCTTCTGAACAGTGATTGGCTGAAAACAAAAGTCACTCGTTGTTATTGATGACTGGTGAGGGTTTGCTCCTTATCCCATCTGTGGCAGCCCTGGAGGTCTCAGTCACAAACCTCCGAGGAATCCACACTGACGTCATGATCCGCATATACTCCTTTCGGAAGTTCCTATTGAGAAGTCCGTAAATGATGGCATTGAGGCAACTGTTGAAATAGGCCATAAAGTAGCTGACCACAAAGAGCCACTCTGGAATACGTGGAGCCATGGCCTCTGGGTCGATGGCCACCATGAGACCGATTAGATTGAGCGGAGCCCAGCAGATTGCAAATAAAACGAACACCACAAACATGGTGACGAAGTTACGCAGGTCGCTGGGTCTCACCCTTGAGCGTTCCTCGCTCTTCACCTTCCTCCTCACCTGTATCACCAGAACCCAAATCCTCAGGTAGCAGAAGGTCACCACCGCGATGGGCACAAGGAAGTGAACCACCACCACCACCACAGTGTAGGAGCTGCTGGCAGTCTGCGTGAAGGTACAGGAGTAAACACGGGTCGTAACTCAGCGAACCCACAAAGAAGTTGGGAAGAATGGCAAGCACAGTGAGCGTCCAGATCAGGGCCACTAACAGCAGCGTGTTACGGAAGCTGTAGAGACGTCCGTATGTAAAACTGTGACAGATGTAGCAGTAACGGTTGATGGCAATGGCAGTGATGTTGAAAACCGAGCCGATCACACTCAGGCCCATTAGGAATCCGCTGATTTTACATTGGGTCTCCCCCAGGGACCAGCCGTCATGGAAGATCGCATACAAGACCAGCGGGTAGGGATAGAAAGCCACCACCAGGTCAGCGAAGGCCAAACTGACAACAAACACGTTGCCTGTGCGAAACAGAGTGAGAGAAAGAGGGCTTGTTAATAATCTAATTTCTACGAGCACTGATTGATGTAGATGTAATAGCAGAGTTTTTTACGCCTACTGTGGCAAAATCGATATATATATATATATTGAAAGAAAGTTATTAGAATACAATGAATTAATCATTATATTCTATATCAACCACAGCTTCCACAAAAATATAAAGCAGCACAACATTGTTTCAAATATGGATAAGAAGATTTCTTGAGCAGTAAATCAGCATATCAGAATGATTTGTGAAGAATCATGTGACACTGAAGACTGCTGAAAATTTAGCTTGGCCAACATGAGAATAAATTACATTTTGAAATATATTAAATAAGAAATCAGGCCTTTAAATTGTAATTATATTTCTCAATAATACTATTACTGTAATACTACTTCATTAAACTACACTACTTCACTACTACAATAATAGTATTTCATTAAATAATTAAATAAATGCAATTTTGGTAAGCATTAAAGGTTTCAAAAACATAAAAATTGGTGACAGTAAACTTTAAAAACACTGACCCTAACCTTCTTTTTAGTTTGCATGTTAAACCTTTCTGTTGTCACAAAAACGATGTCTGCTGTACATGAAAATCATTATGACATTTGTTTATGATTCCTATAAGTATGTTTCTGTTGCCTGCATTAAAAAAAACCTTTGCACAGTATACCTGTCCCTTTTGATGCCATGCTTCCTGCCTTTGCACTTCCAATCATGTTGTATGCCTTTTAAACTGAATATAGGGCTAAACTCATGTTAACGACAAGCTGAGAACCAGCGAGCAAATAAGAGAGGAAACAAGAATCAAGCTACAGAGTGAAAAGAACAGACAAAAAATGAATCACATCAATGCAGGATCCCCAGGGAGTGTGAAGCCTTTGATTACAATGTGACAACAGAAAACACATCACGCTGTAAAACAATGCGCTCTCTTTTATCCTCTGCCCTCTCCGATTAATCTCATGCAGAGTCTGCTGTGTTAAAAGTTCTGTTATGTTAACCACTCCATTTACTCACTTTCTCATGTTAAACAGTCACGGTTTACAGCCGCTGTAGAGACAGCTGACTGAGTCATCTTAGTCCAGATAGCCCTTTATTCCGAGCATATACTGTATATGCATACAGATACATTTGCTGCAGATAAGTGTAATTTTTGTGTTTTTCCAGTTGATTTCCCACCAGAATAATGAAAGTGGAAGCAAGTGGAAAGTTGAATCTCACAAAAGATATCCAGCTCACATTTTACCACAAAATTAAAACACACACACACACACACACACACGCACGCACGCACACACACACAATATTAATACTAATACAAATGTAATTTAAAAGCAGCATAAAACTTACATGACCTATAACTAGAGTAAAATACATTATATTTGATAAGCCACAAACATTTGATTTGTATTATGGTAATGGTAGTTTTGGGAAATATGTGCTTTGTTATAATAACTTTGCTTAATAAAAAACTAATCTTTATGGTGCTAAAACTAAGATTCAGTTTCTTTATGCACAATATTCCTATTTTTCTTTTTGGAGTGAAATGTGATCTTGAAATATTCTTGCCAAGTTTCAAGAGACTCACCTTTAAAAGATAAATGAATTATTGTATCAAAGGCATGAGTGGTGAACAGCTTCAATGAGGCATACATTTTCCCCTCATCGCCTACAGCTTTTTAACATTCCAGACCATTTTAACATTCAGTCAGTATCTTTCCCCTCCCAGCCCTAAGACTCTGGATGAAACGTGAGGGCCATAACCGTAAGGACCCTCGTTAATCAAATTTTCCTGTTGAAAGAAAAGCATAACATTTCACTTGGATGTTGTCAGATATCACCAACAGCAATGCATATACAAATGAAAAAAATTAGAAGGGGGAAGCTGTTTTTTCCCCATCCTTTTCAGCAAATGCCAAAAAGTATTCTCGGCACTTCTCAGCATGACATTAGAGATCATAACCCAATATTCTCTGCTGTTCATCATGGTGGCCTTGATCCAAAATAATCCAAAACAACGAAAATCTGTTTCGGTCTGTCATGTTAAAACGACACTGACTTTACTCTTTTCAGCTATTCCCTTTTCTTAGCTTTATTCAGAAGATAAAGCTAGTCTATGAAATGATAAACACAATTACCCTGACCTACCTGAGCCCAACCTTTCTTACTCTGAGCTTTCTTCTCTCTTCTTTAGACTTTTATCCCCACTATAATTCAACCAGAGATGAAGCACATTCAAGGTCATGGCGCTGCTCTGCAGATGAATGTATCTTGAAATGACGCACAATGTCAGCTGGTATAAATGGCATTTATTTGTTCACATATGTGAAGAAACCAACCTGTGTGTAACATATATATATTTTAAATTGCTTAAGCCACTTAATGTGTGAACTTCACTATATAATCCTCTTACAAAAGGTTATTTTTAGTAATGCCTTTGGTCATAATAAAAGCTCCTGTTTGAATTCATATTTTTTAAACTCATCTCTGCATATAAGCATTGTAAAGGGATAAATATGCAGAATATTGATGTGGTTTCAGACAAAGCTAAATACGTAAATGCTGCCCACTGTACAAGAACAATAATTGCAGATCTACAATACAGAATGATAATATAATTAAAGATAATATATTGTGTACACAGTATTTTTTGCAAGCTCCAACTCGCTCTGTCTTAAATATTAAAATATGACAACTACAAAAGCTGACAATGAGAACCTTATGAGTAATGAGCCTGTGTTTGATTAATGGTGTACTGTGTGTGTGTGTGTGTGTGTGTGTGTGTGTGTGTGTGTGTGTGTGTGTGTGTGTGTGTGTGTGTGTGTGTGTGAGAGAGAGACAGAGGGAAACAGCAATCTAGTCTGATGTGAATACGTGAACGTGATGTGATTAAAGTCTAGGTGAAGTAAGAATATAAATAAATCTAAAATGCCATTCAGCTGTGCTCATACACCTTACCACATTTAAGATCATGCACCAGGGTTCCCAGATCTTTTGACCAAAAAATGTCCATGATTGTTGTAGCTGATGGAGGCATTCAGATCTGCGCTTCACAAAAAATGTATGGAAACCTACATGACAGAGATTGTCTAAAATGTCCTGATAATTCCAGGTTTCCAGAACTATGGGAACTATGATACTTGTATTTAGAGAACAGTTCACCCAAAATAGAAAATGTGCTGAAAATAAACTCACCCTCAGCCCATCCAAGATGCAGATTAACTTCAATTCTTGTTTCAGAACAGATTTGGCGAAATTTAGCATTGGATCACTTGCTCACCAAAGAATCACATGCAGTGAATGGGTGCCGTCAGAATGAGAGTCCAAACAGTTGATAAAAACATGACAATAATCCAAAACACGACTCCAGTCCATGAATTAACATACTGTGAAGTGAAAAGCTGCATGTTTGTAAGAAACAAATCTATCATCATAAAGCATTTTAACTTTAAACTGTCACTTCTAGCCAAAATATCAGCCCATAATCTATATTAATGCTTCCTCCAGTGAAAAAGTCCATCCCCTATTGTGCATATTTCTCTACTAATTCAGATGCAAAAAAAAATTTAACTGGAGAAAGCAATATTATTTTAAAACATTAGATTTGTTTATTACAAAAATGCATCTTTTCATTTCACAAGATGATAATTGATGGACTAGAGTCATGTGAATTACTTGTGGGTTATTGTGATGTTTTGAACTCTGTTTGAACTCTCATTCTGACGACGACACACATTCGCTGCAAAATATCAGTTGGTGAGCAAGTGATGTAATGCAAAATTTCTCCAGATCTGTTCTGATGGAAACAACAACAACAACAAAACACTAATCTTGGGCCATCTAAAACTTTCATTTTTAGGTGAAGTATTCCTTTACAAGCATTTGAATGTCACATATTTAGATACGAAGAGGAAGAGTGAGATAAGAAAGGCAAGTAAGGACAAGAAGATGTCTTAGTTATTTCTTATTTAAAATAGTTGCAGTGTAATGTAAAACCTCACAGAGGAAGCTGGGGAACAGTTCTGGAGAGAGAACAGAAGGCAAAGGTTCATATTCCATGTCTAAGGCTCATTATAAAAGCACTTGAACAGGGTCAGACCGGGTTATGAAACCCTCAGAGTACAGTATAAAGAAGAGCTACAGCTGTAAGACACATAGACACTTCTGTTTCAACATGCCCACAAGACAGGTGGCATTTTTGCTTTTCCTTGCGGATCTAGGCAACCTTTGCAGTTTTGTGAAGCCATGCCAAGCACGATAATACATCTTGACCCTACATTTTCTAAGGATTTCAATAAAAAAAAATTATATTGTGAAATATTATTACAATTTAAAATAACTGCTTTCTATTTTAACATATTTAAAAATGTAATTTATTCCAGTGATGACTATCATGGTGCACACACAGTGGGGAGGAACGAGGACCCCGGAGACGAGGATAAACTCCAATATACAGTCTTTAATAAAATCCAACAGGGCAGGGCAGGGCAAGACAAAACAGGGCTGAGACACACAGGAACAAGGAACTTAACGAGTAGACCAGACGACAACTAACTGAACAGACAGGAATTAAATACAATGGATAATTAATCAAACAGCTGGATAAGAATGAACAAATCAAACTAAACAAAGACAGGAAAAAGACCAAATAAGGAAACAGGAACTAAGACGGGTAAAACGAAACCAAAACAGATCATAACTGTGAATGACAAAGTCAAATTTCCAGCATCATTAGTCCAGTTTTCGGTGTCACTTGATCCTTCAAATCATTCTAATTTGCTGATTTGGAGCTCAAGAAACAATTGTTATTATTACTGATAACTTTGCAAATAGTTGTGCTGCGTAATATTTTTGTGGAATGATATGCATTTTTCAGGATTCTTTGTTTAGTAAAAGTCAAGAACAGAATTTATTTGAAATATACATTTATTGTAACAATCTAAAAGTCTTTGCTGTCATGTTTGATTAATTTAACAAAGTTTTAAGTTCTTTAAAATATATATCTACATACTGACAAAAAATGTATAGCCTGAATAAGTAAGTCGCTTTGGATAAAAGCATTTGCTAAATGCATAAATATATAAATATATCAATCTTACTGACCCCAAACTTCAGAACGGTAGTGTATTATTCCAGATGTTATACAAGAAAGCTAATTGGAAGAGAAAGGATTGATTTGTGCTCTGACTTGCTTCATGTTCCTCTCATTAAAGCCAAAAAGAAAAACCTAACTTTGAATGATATTTCCCTAAACAAAACTTCTTGGTCTTTTAGTTTGTGAAAGGTGATCCATCCGTAATTAGAGGAAATTGAACCTCTGATGGAAGCCCGTGTTCTTGCTGAGCGTGGCTTATGGTTCACTTCGAGCACAATTCCATTTAAGTTCAAAAAGAGTAATTACTAATGGAGGAGGATGACCTTGAGGAACTTCACATGCAGCCTAATTTATGTGCTCATTAGCACAGCATCTGCGCTGTTACTCATAATTGATAAAAGCTGATAGCACATGGAGACCCCTCGACTGCATATGATTTAGTATCAAGACAAAAAAAAATATTCAGATGAAGATCAAATGTTACAGAAAATGAATTTAGAGCCTCGGTGTTGACACAATATAACTGACAGCGATTATATTATTGATATTTTTGGTTCTTTACTATATACATATACACATACTATTATATGTTTATCATTATTGATGAAATTAAAGTAATAAAGACAGGATAAGGCATGATGCAGATCAGATTCAAACATGGATCACCTACAGTTTTAATTTGTCATAAGTATGTGTAATAGATTACAAATAAAATAGATAAAAACTATTAAACAATTTAAATAAAATACAAATAATATATTATTTTATTTTTAGATTCCATTGTTTCCATTTAGATGTTAGAGGGTGAGCTCTTGAAATATTTAATATTGGTTCAGTGCAGTATATAACAAGAATGATCTTCTTTATTACTCAAAGATTTCTTCCTGATTCAAGAGAGGAAATACGACTTGTCTTTGATCACAACCTTTTATCATTTCAAAGGTTTTTATCAGTGAAGAGCTTAGCATTAAAAGAGTAGTTTCAATGTTCAAAGTATAAACCTTGATCCTGAAAGGTTAAAGCACTTATCAATGTTAAACCTGTTGCGTATTTTACTCACTCCAACAATTACATTTTCATTTATATATTACAGCATGCAGTAGGGTGAAGGACTCGGGTCAAGGCAAATTACTGAGGAACCACTTTTCTGTTCCCTTGGAGTGAGATATTCACAAGGTCATTTCATACTTGGTAAAATCTGGAAATCACATTATAAGACCATAGCAACTTTTGGGATATGCAGATGAGGATGGAGACATGTTTTTGTTGTATTTTTATGGATTGCAAATTGTGGCAGGGGTCCAGTCCTTGGTGATATGCGAACTAGAAATGATGAAAAAACTGGACTGAGGCCCAAATAGAGCAGCACCAAGGGCTAATCTTAATTGGTACCCTGAAGCATGCACTCTCAGTAGCACCAAATGACAAGCACTACTATTGTGCCCTTGAGCCATGGCCAGTGCCACTGCAGCTTCAAACAGCTGCCCTCACTTCCAGAGAATGTAATGTCCTGTAATACCCCTACGACATTCTGCTTATTTCATGACCAATTAATAAAATACATGTATTGATATGAACTGGCATGAAAGAACTGTAGTCGAATTACTAGATTACTATTATTATTATTGGGGTACTTTAGTGAACGTGCGTTGACCGCCAAGAAAGAGAAGAAATGGTTGAATAAAGTCGTTATGTTTGTTTAATTTGTGCACAAAAAGTATTCTTGTAGCTTTATAAAATTATGATTGAATCACTGGTGTCACATGGACTATTTTAACAATATCCTTACTACCTTTCTGGGCCTTGAATATGGTCAGAAAGGTCTTGAATTTCATCAAAAATATCTTAATTTTTGTTCTGAAAATGAACAAAGGTTTTACGGATTTGGAATGACATGAGAGGGAGTAATTATTGTCAGAATTGTCATTTTTAGGTGAACTATAAGTATGTACTATACAATAAGCTCCCGTCACATACAAAAAGCTTGCCCTTTCTGCTCTGGAATGTGATGTTTTTCTCTTAAAGGATAACTGCTGCTTGAGTTTCACGTCTTTCTGCCAACACAAATCAAAAAAGACTATATCCCACCTGTGTGAAACCACACCGGCTTCTCTACAATCCACCCTGCGATCAGTCAGCCCACTCTGAACCTCAGCGTTCCTTCCAGCCAAACACTATTACATCATTCAGCCCTCTGAACAGCCAGATAAAAAACAGTATCCTCGTTGAAGGCCTCAGTCAAAATGTCAGCATGCTGACCTTTGACTCCTTCAAAGAGAATCAGATGAGTCATGGAGTAATGTAAATAAAATGTCCCAGATTGTGTTATGTAACAGCAGCGTAAACAGCACAAAAGTTCAATTTAGGCTGCGTTGAATGCTTTGGTAGGATGATATATGTTACATTGAGTTTGCTTAATTTTTCTCTTTTTTCTGAACAGTGCAGATTTTTATTTCATTCCGATGTTGAAGTAAAGCTTTGAAGGGTTTAAAATGCTTGAGGCATGCAATCTTTGATCAGATCAAAATTGGGGTTCATGAAATTCAGATTGTGTGCCTCAGCCCACAATTCCCACTGATCAAATGATTCAGTCCAGAGCTTTGCATTAGTATCACTGGTTGTAGAACAATGGATTTCATTAAACTAAAGTGATCAGATACTGCCTCAATGTACGCATACATAAATGGATCTCAAAAATCTTGATATGCAGCACTTTTTTTTGCTGGGTCTCTGGTTTGTGAAATCGGAAAGAGGGGTTTGAAGATCACGGTGATGCCTCAGCCACATGTCCAGGGTTTTTCTGTTTTATCTCGTGCCAAGGTACAGTCAGCATGCAGCATGTAAAAGAGAACGTTTGCCTAGAGAGCAAAGTAAAGTTTGCCGAGCCACGAAACCTTAAGGTTTAATTTTCTTCAGTGGAATTTAATATGTTTTATTATGGGTGCATTTTTACGACATTTGCACACACACAAAAAAAATTATAATAATTTTGGTTGAAAGAGAGCTAGGGGGGCATTAAAAAGATTGTGAGTGGTTCCAGGATAACTGTTATTGTTACTGCAGCTATCCAACTGCAAGATCTTTGGTTTAAACAGTGTCTCCTGAATGATAGATCCTGAGACAACAACATCATGGTCCACTGAGAATCAGGGACGCATCTGTTAAATTGGACGGAAACAGAAAGGGTGGACATATTTTTGTTTCATGCATTCAAATAAAAGCATCTTTTGAAAAGTTTAAAAGAGGCTACTGTCCTGAGAACAGACAGGTGGAGACAAACAGTTACTGCTGTGAACCTATCATCAAGCAAACCTGGAAGCAAAGCCGAAACTCTGTCTCCTATTTGAACCTGCGGTAGAGCGAAACAAGAACTGAATACAAATGCTTCAGTAGAGATTTTCTTTTTCTACAGGTTACATTTCAAATGCCTCCTTGGGCAATGACATTTGCTGGTACATCAGTGAGGGAAAGACTGGACAGATAAAAAAGAAAAGTGAAAGAAGGAACAAAGGACACCCGCAAAGTTCTATTACATTGCTGAATTCACTCGTGACAGGCTCTCCCAGTGCCACTGTAGCTCAACCAGGCTGAATGGATCGAAGAGAATAATGAGATATTTAGAACCTTGTGGCAAAACTAGTCAAATTCAATAAGGAAGATATAAGCCCTTTTCACAGGGGGTGTAATACAAAAAAAATCACTTAACATTTAATCTATCAATCATGTGATGAAGAACATTTTCATTTACATATTCATATTATGGCAAAGATGAATTTTAAGCAGCCATTACTCCAGTCTTCAGTGTCACGTGATTCAGAAATCATTGTAATATGCTGATTTGATGCTCAAAAAACATTTCTTATTATTATCATAATCAATGCTAAAACCAGGTATGCTGCTTAATATTTTTGTGGAAGCCATGATTTTTTTTCTGTATACCTTGATGATCATAAAATTAAAAAGAACAGTATTTATTTGAAGTAGAAATATTTTAAAACATTAAAAACGGCATTAAAGACATGTTGTATAATCAAACAAATGTCCTTACAGAATAAAAATATAAAAATCTAATAAAAAAACCTTACTGAACACAAACTTTTAAACAGTAGCATTTGACAAAATATAATGAACTAAATGTTTCACTCATTTTTAAGATAAACGATTATTTATTAAATATCACATATTATAATATTAACTGGAAATGTTTGTGACTTTCAAAGTCTCATATTGTCAAAACTGAAATTTCCTGGCTTTTTTCATGATAACAGAAGTCTAGGGACTATGTAACTACCATATACGTTTCAAAACAGTCAATCCACAGTAAAGTGCACACAGCCTGCATAAAGTAGCTGTGCCTTTTCAGAGCCCTTGTGACTTCCGTAAAAATATGATGTCAGAGGCGATGGCGGAGCGGGGAGCTCGGGCGGCCATGGCGGATCGGGAGGCCTCCATGGTGGGTAGCCCCCCTCCAAAATTTTCTTGGGGAAACTCTTCTCAGGGGGGTGCTCAGGAGGCGCCGTCGCTCGGGGTTCTGGGGAGCTGGACGTAACCGGCAGGGCCTCTGGTGAGCCGGACGTAACCGGCAGGGGCTCTGGTGAGCCGGACGGAGCCGGCAGGGGCTCTGGTGAGCCGGACGGAGCCGGCAGGGGCTCTGGTGAGCCGGACGGAGCCGGCAGGGGCTCTGGTGAGCCGGACGGAACCGGCAGGGGCTCTGGTGAGCCGGACGGAATCGGAATCGAACATCCAAACAAGTTTGACACATGACATTTACAATAATCCACAGGTAACATGGGGCAGAACAGACTATATATAGGGAGACATAACTGGAGACACCTGGGACATAATCAAGACACACGGCTGACACTGACTGAACTAATAATGACAGGGAAACAGGAAGGACCATATATGAGCACGGAAACAAAGGCAGAGGAAGACAAAGTCTGACACTAGGTCCTATTTGACGTCTGACATAAAAAAATATATTAATTAATAAATATTCCATATATGTCTTCTTTATTTTCCTTTCTCTAATTAAAAAGTTTTAAGCAAACCATTGAGAATATTATTTGCGAAAAGTGACATCATATACAGTTCTGTAATATTTTGTGGACTTTGTGGGTTTCACTAGAATGATCCATCCTGTCCTGAATTTTTGTATGATAATCAAAAATTGTAAAAGATGCATGGTCAATAAATATCAAAATGTACTCAACATCCTCAACCTTATCTTATTTCCTGCTAGACATTCTGCTATTTTTGCTACTATGTAAATAAGTTATGATTAATTGTCTGACCTTGAGAGAAAAAAGATTATTTGTGTAAGTCCGGTACACTATTTTATAAATGTAATTCAAACTACAACTCAAGCATATTCATTTTTTTCCAAGTTATACAACTCAAAAAGTACTGCAAAACAGAAACTACCCAACTATTTTGAAAACATTAGGACAAGAGCACGGTTGACTTCTTGCTCTTGAGAAAAATCTCAGACAGCACAGCAAATCATCTGCTACATTATGATCTTAAAGGCCTTGTGTTTAAAATCCTTGTGCCTAAAAAGTTCTTGTGTTGCTAGTCTCAGAGTAGATTTTAGCCATGTTAAACTGTGATCCCTCTGGAAACAGTTTTACTGCCCTGTGAGGATGGTCTCTAGGCACTAAATAACAGCAGGTGGGCTGTTTTCTCTCTCTGAACACTGTTCACACATACTTTAGTCTGCAATGTGCATCAAATCCCCAGCGTTCCAGCCCAAACCCACTTTCTAACGGAATTGCTCAAGGGTCCCACATGACAGTTACATACGTTTCTTCTAAATGATTACAAAGCATTCAAGACAGATATAGAAAGGATTTGGATTTGAAAAACAGATCCATTGCTGTCCATGGTGCTGAACTGGGTCAGACGCATGCTATGGAGTCACATTATCTTCATGCTTGTCTTTTGTAGCCAACTGCTGATGCTGGTAGTGGTTTTTCTTTGAATGTCTCTGTTCTTCCTTTATTTCCTGCTTCTCTAAATGTCAGACACAAAAACACCCATCCGTTTTTCTATTGGTGTTCATTTTCTTGGTCTCCCTTCATGTGTCTGTTTGCGTGATAGGCAGAGGTGTTTCCACCCTTGTGCAGGACATGACAGGTGGTGAAGACAGCAGTTCACGTTCACAAGGCTCAAAAGCCGAGACGAGAAAAATCAAAGAGAAATTCAAAATCGCACACTCAAAGAGAGAGAGCAAAACCAGATACACCTTATATGGGAAGCACCACAGATGCTGAAAGGCTTTGACAACTCTGCGGATGGACACTGACCCGATTTAAGTTTAATCATGGATAGCCCTGAGGGCGAGAGAAAAGCAAGAGTGCACAAAATTTCTCTTGAACACAAACAGAACAAGAATCAAACTGAATATTTCTCCAGAGATTTCATAAAGCAATAGTTTACTCATAAATGAAAAACATCCTCATGTTGCATCAAACCAATTTTTTGTTGAAAGCAAAAACAGGATTTAGAATAATGTTCATGCTGTTCTTTTCTACACAATGAATATTTAAATTGACCAGGAACATTATGTTGCTTTTAATGTTTAAGGATTCTTCTGCTCTCCACAAATTAATGTAAGTTATTGTACTTTGAGAAAATGTGAGCGTGAGTTAATGCTGACAGTTTTCCATGAATAAGAATGTGAACCTCAAATCTCTCACAGCTAATGCCATGCCAGTCACAGTCATTTACCAATCACTAATCTTCTCTAAAGTCTGGGCTTCAAGCCCAATAATGTTTTATTTTATCTGACCTAAAGCAAAATTACAAAATTACACTTCCCTAATCACAGGACAGGAACACTCTGTCTATCTCCACTCATTTTTATGGTCTCCTGTGGTTTACAAAGCCATTTTCACCACACTCTCACCACACACATACATCAGTGCACACAAACACGTGCTGACAGTCGCGCTGACCACTGTAACGTCCATACTCATATGACACAGCAGGGCCAGCCAAGAATCTGACAGCAGGAGGACTTCACTTGGGACTCACCCCCCTTTCTAGAAACACTGTTACATAACCACACAGGGGACAGTGCAAGGGAGAGGGGCCATCGGATAGTGATACTCCAGAAGCCCTGGCTGCCATGTACCTTCAACTGACAGCTGTTGGAGTATTGGTGAAATAAATAATTCACCCACAATTTAGCTGAAAATATATTCACACTCAGGGCATAGATAAAAGTAAGTAAACAGGGAACAGAGAAATTTCACATCACTTGCTCACCAATGGATCCTCTGTAGTGAATGGGTGCCGTCAGAATAAGAGGCCAAACAGCTGATAAAAACATCACAATATTGCACAAGTATGCATACGACGAAAAAAATCAACAATAAAAGTCCATTCCATGTTGTCTGTAGGATATCAGAGCGAATCAGACAATTTAAGATTTGACCAGATTGGTGTTAGAACCACCAAAAGAGCCGAATTCCACAAAGAGGCCCAGGATCCCGAGAGAACAGGATGTTCGTCATAAATCTGTCCACGATGCCATTTTGAAGCAAGCCTCTTTCACAGAACAGCTTACAACATTGACACTAATAACACTTATTGATAATCCCAATTTAGGAAGGAGATTGTCAAATTTGGGGCAAGTAATCAAGATTGATGATCAAAGAGATGCACAGCATGGCCATCACATGTAAATCCATGATAGGAATCATGAGCTTCCTTAGATTGACTTCCCCTAACCAACTAGCAGACAAGAATCAGACTGAAATTCCTTCCAAAACCTTATTGACCTATGTTCCTCAGAACACATTCTCACGTCCACAGAATGGCACAGAAACGGTGTAGATGCACCTAAAATCATCTTAAAAGACTTATGAGCAACTAATAATTTATATGCTTAACTCCATATTATGTATGTAAACCACACATTTAACTATCATGGCCTAATCCCTGTGTGTGTCTTTTTAATAACTAATGAATAGCTTAAGGGTTCATATTCATGTTTGGTATATATGAGTTTAAAAAATCATGCTTTAAGCGTTTCTATCAATCAATTCTTTGTCAAATGTATCATATTCTGGTTATAGAAATCATGGCCAAAATTATACTCTCCAAGAGCGGGAAAGTTCGAACCATGTGACTGACCAGATAACATGTTGATTTATGGATTGGGAGGAAAAACAGAGCAACACCTGAGCTAATATTATATCTAATTGGTCAAGACACCATTTTGGGTTGTGTCCAAAAGCCGTTAAAAACTCAGGACACCATCAAACCATGCTTTTAGCTTTTTGCTTTTTAGTCAGTGCTTTTAGCCATGCTTTTTGCCACTGCGGTTTGCCAGTGAATTCTTCAAGCGCCGTTCCAGCGTGCTTTGGCTTGCATGCCAGCTGCTAACACCACGATCAGAAGAAAAAACGCATAGTCTCGTTGCATCCTTTTATTCTTTTAATTTAGTTTCTTTTCTTTTCCGTTGTGAGTTTCGTGTTCTCAGTTAAAGTTTTGTCTCCGAGTTCAACTCGAGTCTGTGACTGCCTCAAACTTCAACCAGACCAACTCTGCATCTTCAGCCAACGCCCAAGACATCACCACTGTCATCATCACTGAATGACCTTGCAGCCAATCAGCAACCTAGGGAAAACCTTTTCTGCAAAGACGACGACAAAAGGGAATGCCTTAACACAAAGGCAATGCAAGTAACCTCCAGATTCTTACTGACCTGGGGCATTTAATATAAATTTTAGCCCAATTGAGAAACTCAATGCGAGGGTTAAATAAGTGATTGATGGTTGTTCAGGTCTATGCAATAGCACATATTGCTGTAAACTTGGGATTTCACATTTTCATTCTATTAAACTCATACTTTCCTCACTTTCTCTCTTTCTGCAACTTGTCTGAATGTGTGAATGCATGTGTTCATGTGTTAGATTAGTTTACATGTCATAGATTTATCCAATAAAGTCTTATTTATATTGAAATGAGAAATATATTGTTTTGTGCTAACAAGTTAATGTCTTAAACTGCCGATCTTGTTTACTGTGCTATTTACTAGTGTTTTCACTATATTTTGGATTTTAATATCCACTGCAGAGTTGATGTTATATGGCTCGTTCAGTTAATCGCTGGCCGAATCATTGATCAGCCGTGAAACAGTGATTCTGTTCAAATTCCCTATAAAATCATTAATTATTCCCTTTGAGCTAAATTGACCTGTTTCCCTTACATGTCCTCTCAAAATCCATCGACACATTTGTTTAGAACTGTTTTGGATGTTTTCAGTTGCGAACAGTACTTGTGCATATTTCTCTCCTGACTCAGATGAGACAACTTTTTGACTAGAGCAAGCAATATTATGGATAGAGGACTCATATTTTAGCCAGAAGCAATGGTTTTGAAGTTAAAACATCTTAATAATGAATTTGTTTTGTACAAACCTGAAGTTTTCCCTTTATGTCGATTCGATGTGGACTGTTGTGATGCTTTTATCAGCTGTTTTGACTCATTCTGATGGCACCCATTTACTGCAGAGGATCCAAAGTGATGTAATGATAAGCCTGAAGATGAGTACATTTTCAGCAAATTGTAAATTTCTAGACAAACTATTCTTCAAATATGAACTCGACATGGAAATCTGAATAATAAAGCATGGCATCTGTTCTGCATAACATAAACGGACAAGCAAAAGACATGGAGAGAAGAGTCTTTTATACAGTCTCTTTCATACCCACCCTCTCGTGAGAATGTGCTTCGTTATCTAGATTTTTACCAGTCGTAAATATTTTAAGTCTGTGCTTCACACGGGGTGAATCTGCAAACGGGATTCTGGGAACATAAGATTTAGCTTCCGAACACACTTGTTTCTAGAACGAGGCTTTCAGTTTCTATCGTTTCTGAGCTCTGTGCCCATGTTTGTTCACACAGACCACGCCACTAAAGATCTATGTGGCGTTCCTTGCTGCTTTAATGCTTCTTTGGGTGTTAGTGACAGTGTTATTGCTTGCGTGAGATGCCTGATTGGCCCTGGTAATGACAAAGGGCTGAAAGACGAATGAATAAATTCTCCTCCTTCGCAGAATATCCACTCAGGCAAGAGGCAAGAAGACAAAGACAGTCGCCACAGCTAGTCGCCACGGCCAAAATCTGACAGCAGTCATACTCAATCTAATGAGCCGTTGATGCCACTTCCATGTGCTCGAATTGCTTTGGAGGGGGAAGGCAGAGAGTCAGGAGTGTCTTTCAGACAGAGGGTGATATAACACTGCAAGTGCGCCTTTGAAGCAGACAGGTCTGGCTCTTGCTCAATTCGAAAAAGCATGAGCTTTGAAGTGCGTTCTTGTGTGAGCGCTCTCCACGCTTGTGTCCCCACAGATGCACAAACTGTCAAGGGGTTCTGAATGCAGTCCCACTCAATTGCATCAGCGGTGTGTGGAACAACCTCATAAACACACACAAGCATACGTACTCACATTGTCACAGGCACTGAAAGAGATGAAAACTGTCGTCCTCTGAACCCCTCAGTGTCATTCATCACAAGTCCAATGACAGCATGACATTATAGTTCAACAGTTGTTCCCAAAAACACTTTTTAGGCAGGATTATGTGTGAAAACACAATGTGTTGTTTGGGGTCATTCAAGTGGGTAATTAGATTTAACATCAATTTAAAAACATCAAACACATCCATTTTCAATTAAATAAAGGGTCTGATACGGCTCTGGAGGGTGCCAGATTTTCACTGATGTACACATCCAATTATGCCAAACTACAGTCGAAAGTCTTTGAAGTCCATTCTGCTGAGAGCGATAAGCTGCAGTACATTTTTCATGACATGGTCAAGGTGAAGTGAACTTAACACTACCAAAAGCTAAGACTTAAAAAATGCTGAAACAAGGAGTTTCTCCACAAAAACTTGCTCAAACTTGTGAGTGACAAAAATATTGATATGGTTGCCGGAAGCCTCACTATTGGTATGCATGAGCATATTCAGTACTAAAATGTTGCATTTGAATTCAAACAAACATTTAGCTGTTCGTTAATTTGTCTACTTAAATATATTTTTTAAAAAGCTGCTGTTTGCTATTTGGATGGAATGTCTAAATAATATGCTTACCAATTTCAAGACATTTTCTTGTAATTTCTATAAAGTTATCCTTCACTGACACTACATAAACACTATGATGTTGATATGAACAGTATGAACAGTGTACATTTAACTAAAATCCTTAAACCACACCGGCAAATATAGTAGAACAAGTTTTTTCACCATGTATAATTTACACTAAAGGCAGCATGTCAAATGAGATTATTGTCAAGTAAAGGGGGAACAAGTCGACTAATTAACCTCATTCATGACATTACTCATTATCTTTATCCCCATTCAACACTTAATGGCACGTGAAGCGCTACATCAATGAACAGCACGCGAATGTAGTGCGCGAGCACAGAAAGATAAATGAAAGCTCACCAGCATTTCTCAGTTTCCGATTCCTGAACACCGAAATTATGACTAACAGGTTACCCAAAACATCCACCACAGTGGTGAAGATCAGCACGCTGGCCAGCACCGCTATTGCCCAGGCGGGGCGCGCGCTCGAACCCAACGCGTGACCGACGTGCCCCAAATCTGTGCTGTTCCTCAGAAAAGCGATATTGTCTGGCATCCCGGACCAACTTGTTCTCCGAGGTTTGGTTTGTTAAAAGTTATTCACGCCACCTGAGGAAGTAAGGAGAAAAAACGTAAGAATGTGCTGTACTGCGCATATTAAATAAAAAGCGTTTGTACTTGAACATTATTTCTGTTTCCCATACTTGTAAAAAGCGAGTCATTCCAGATGGCTTTCAGCAGAAGTTGTGAACAGTTGAGCCATACATCTCTGTCGCCTCTGGTTGATCCGCTTTCCTCTCAGAATCCAGAGTCCGTGTCAACATCTTTTCAGCACCTCAAACTCTTTTCTGTCTTGTAGTTCAGTGTTTGTCTAGCGCGAATGTTCAGCTTGCTTCCCCCTCACCTTAAAGCTGTCAAGGAACAGGAGAGCCTTGGCGCCGTGTTGCCCCATGGCGACCGTTACGTTCGCTCCAAGTTATTTTTTTAAAGCAGCTGCTCGGAATTGTAAATCCAGCGCGTGATCAGAGCGGAATCTGGCCAGATGATTGGCTCACGTTCAGAGCTGAGACAAACCATGCACAGCACAGCGCATCTTTTATTTGCGCGGGAGTTGTCATAACAACCCCTGCGCGCCTCTAACCTGAAACACAAGGGTGGGTGTGCTTACACCTTGTATTATACAAGTTGTATGTGTAAAAAAGGCGTGTTTTGTCAAGTAACTAAAATGTACTAAATGTGGTGACATCTAAATTAATTGTATTCTTTACAAATAGGACGGAATGAGCATGCAGACCAACAAAAGTTGCATGCTCAAGATGGTAAATTAACTGTTTTATTTGGAAGGCAAAATGTCTGTACGAATGTCATATAAAATAAAAAATGTACATTCCAGTTTTGAAGAAATACAGCACAATTACATATGACATTTAAAATACTGTAGGCTACAGATATAGAACAGTTTCATCAAAATGTTGAATTAAATATTTTCAACTTAAAAGATTAGTTAAAAAAAAATATATATATATATATATATATATATATTATTTCCTGATAATGGAAAAATAAAAAAAGTATATTCTTCAACCACAAATGATCATCCGTGATGTAGGCGGAAGTACCGACCCAATGTTTACAAAGCGAACATGCAAAGTCAAATGGCCTTTACAAAAAGGTAAATGAATAATGTGGGGCGATTTTGAAGTTGGAGGAGAAAATTATATTTTGAGAGATGAGTTTTTCTAACCCGATCTCATGAATGTGCATTCTCTATTTGCATACTATTTATATGAAAAATGGTGTGCATTTGATACGCAATTGGTAGGTTTAGGGGTGTGGGGTAGATTCACGCCAACAAAGTTTGTATCATCTGTGCATCTGTGCAAAACTGTGCATTATATGCACGTCAAACACGTGTGTATGCAAGCCAAAGTCAGTTTCTGCACTCTAAAAAAATGCTGGGTTAAATACAACCCAGCGCTGGGTAAAATATGGATGAACCCAGCAATTGGGTTGTTTAGACCCAGTGATTGGGTTACTGCCCAGAAGGTTCAGTTAATAACTGTTGGTTGCAAACAACACAGAATGTGTTCTCTCCAATATTTACCCAGCATTTTTTTAGAGTGTGCGTATTAATAACACGCAAAACACACACAAAAATAGTGCTATTAATAAGGGTTAATAGCATTTAAGGGTTAGCATTTGTGGTAAAAAAATAATATTTGTCAGGTTTTTTTTTTTACGACCAATCTTTCACTAGATAAGGCCTTTATTCCTCAGCTGGGATAGTGTAGAGCCCTTTGAAGCTGCATTGAAACTGCAATTTGGACCTTCAACCCGTTGGCTCCCATTGAAGTCCACTATATGAAATAAAAAATGTGAATGTTTTCCTCAAAAAAAAATTGTTTTCCGACTTTCTTTCTGAAAGAAAGACATGAACATCTTGAATGACATGAGGGTGAATAAAATATCATGACATTTTTATTCTGAAAGTGAAATCTCTAAAAGCAAATGCATTAAAGTATAGCCAACATCACATAAGGTCAAGGTGCAAATGAAAAAAATGTTACCCCCTCAAAGGACTTTGAAGCAAAAAAGACCCACACACAAGTCATAATATTGCATAAACGGGTAAAACACATATTTATTAATAGGGTAAATTAAAAAAATACAATGTCAAAATAGCATATATCTCTAAAACTGCTTTCTATCTAAGAAATAAATTCAATTCAGCTATATGAAAAAAATATTGAATGGAGTGCTGTTTACTGAATGTTTTCTGCTAAAATGTACTCTGACATGTTTTAAATAAATATCACTGAAAAAGTTTCAACAGGGATTACCAATCAGAAAACTGAACAAAACTGAAATCAAAGCTCACTATTTTTTTTCTTTTTTTTACCTGAAATCAATTATTTAGGGGTTCAAGTTATTTTAGTAACTATAGCAACAGTAGGGCAGGTGCATTTTATTTCAGCATCATCATTAGTTGGTTGAAAGCAAAAATGTTGCATACATGTTGATGGAAATATCTCATGGGGAAAAAAGCTTATTGATTTAGAATTTTTAAGAAAGAGGTGCATAAAAATGTAACATATATATATATATATACAAATGTTGTAATGAATCACACACTCACAAATGCACTGATTGATCTGTAAATAGTTCAGCTGGGTAATAACACCAAAAAACCTGAGGCTGTTTTTGTACTTAATTTACTTTTGCGCTCCTTTACTTGTGAGGTCATTTTGTATTTCATTGATTTTGAAGACAACATCCAGTATAGTTTTACTCTTAAGTGAAGAAGTCATCTAAGGAGCAGTTTACAAAGACATAATACTTGTGAGGTAGACTGCCACATAAGAGGGAAATCATACAGTCATAATCATGAAATCATGAATCATCACAAATCATGGAAATCACAACATTTTCAAGACTAATCCTCCCACCACCTCAGTTTTGACCTCACCCACAAAACACATGCCCAAGAGTTTGCCTCATGTAGTAACATGAATGACTTATTTCGTAGTCCAAAACCCGCAAATGAATTAGCATTTTAGCACTTCTGGTTCCTTTGTCCAGAAGTCTTTTTTATGCCTGATGTAAGGTCTGCAGTTAACACAAGCTCAATATGTTTTCATGTTTTATTCTACAACAAACTTTTATCTGATTTTTAAAGCACTTACTCATCTTGCCGTCTCTTTGTCTTGCTGTGTTTGCTAACAAGTGGTTAAATGGGACTAAGAGGTTATCTGGAACTTGCTGAACAGGTAAACAAATCTATTCACTATTGTACTTTTAAAGATTTGTCATGTTCATAAATGTGCTTTTGAAAACTAATTACCTAAAACATTAAGGGAAAATGTAAAAAAAAAAAAGCAATTGTATTCAAAATCCATAAAAGTTGTGTTCTTTGTGAAGATTATCAGAATGAACTAAATGTAAAAATCAAACTGTGTTGCTTACAGAACTTATATTCTGCAACCTTTTTCCCCCTGAGGTGAACCAGGGTGATGCTAACTTCTACATTGGCCTACAAAAATAGTCATCACTGCAGCGCTTTATTGGTCCTCAAGAGCTGCCTCAGCAACGAGCGACGAAACACTGCAGGATCCCAGCGACACGCTGTGTTTGTCATCACGGAGTAAGATTTCCCTCCATTCCGTTGAACAATAAACACACTGGGAAGCCAGAAAATAGCAATCAAGTATTGCATTATGTAGTTTTTTTTTTTAAAACACTATGTGAAATTGCTTTTTTAAATGGTGTCATTAACTGATATCAAACAACGAAATAGAAATTGAAATTGCAATTCAAAATGCCAACATCATCTCATGGCAATTTGTGACATGAGATCAAGTCTTCACATTGAATAACTGGAACACATATCAACTTCACCACCAATGAATAGAGACGTCAACGTCTGTGTATATACCAAGACGGTTCACTCATAAGAACGGGAGAAAGTGTAACGTGCAACATGGCGGAACAAGTCCTGCTTTATACAAGTCCGAATCTCCTGTTTCTACATATAAGCACTTGGGACTATACTATACTATAACTTGCTGGAGGTATTTCCTGAGAGGGGACTTTAAAGATGTCCACAGAATTGATGATTTCTGGCAATGCAAGTCAAATCAACCTGCTGCACCAGGGGTCTCATTTACAAAGCTTGCGTATGCACAGATTTGATCTTAGAGTGCACGTACACTTAAATCCACGCCAGCGCTCATATTTTTAAACTGTCTTTGATGTAGAAAAGTGCTACGTGTCACGTCAGGGTCTAAGCATTTGTTCTTGTCAGAGTACTGCAGGTTTTTGAAAAATGTAAGCTGTTCCTGCAGCTCGCTGTTCTAAATTATGAAGATTGGTGAACTTATATATGTTAATGAAATTAATTATGAGTCATTTAAAGGCAGAGAGCTGAAACCATTTAGTTGCCAGCAAGTTCAAGATCATTTGCGATTCATAGATTTCACATCTGAAAGGGATGCGTATATCTGCGTTTTCTGTTCGTACGTTCATTCTATGAATCACATGTACGCATATTCGAGAGATGATCGTAAGATCAAATTTAGGATGGTTTCTGCGCAACATTTTATAAATGAGGCCCCAGAACTATACAGTTGTGAAGGTAAATATGTTTCTACATCTATTTAAAAACTACCATGTTTTCTGACTAAACAGACTGCAAGTACATTATTATATTTTAGCAGATGATGTACCAGTGACAAATGTTTTTAAGGCTCATGAAAGTGTAATGCTTTTCCCTGTTTGATCCTTCACCTTTACACCTTGACAAATGCTCCAGAAGCAAATTTGCAGGCTCCAGCTTTTCCACTTCCAGATGTCCTGCACCAGCCGAGCAGCTGCCATTTGTGACATCTTTGTGCTGAATCATACTTGTTTCATTTGTAGCTGTTATTTAAGCAGTACACTCTAAAAAAAACATGGTTCTTTAAAGGCTCTTTACATGCAGTGATGGTTTTATTTAGAACCATAACATTCTGAAGAACCCTTTTATGCCGAAATGGCATACATTTTTCCGCCCTTTGTTTTTCAAATCTGTAAGTGTCAAAGCACTTCATTACTGATTTTCTGGAGTTCAGTGATCCAACTACACAGACTTTCAACACACTCTCTACAGGTAAATGATTTCATTCTTAAATTTATATACAAATTTAACTTTAAAATTGTAACCGGTTTCCAAACAAACATGTTCTTATCTTCTTTTTGTTTTTGGTCACATATAGCCTAAGTGTGTGCAGCTCTGCTAAGTTTTGGAAACGTATCTCCTCTTCTCCACTAAGTAAAATACACAATGAATGTATAATTCATATTGTTAGACTTTTTAAATTATTATTTGGGTTTATGTATAAACATACCCAGTCATCACATCTATTTTATTTTGGGGTTTACTACTTTATGTATTTATTAATGTTCATTGTCAATTGTCATTCATTAATGTATTCAGTTAATAACTGTTGTTATGAGCACTGACAATTTTGCATGTCAATAAAAACATACTTAATTCACACAACATGTTGCTGTTGGGGTTATTGTTGTTGTTTTAATGTGAAACCCTAACCGAGGCACTCTAATATGCATCATTACTGATTTTCTGGAACTCATCCAACTACAAAGACTGTCAACACTCTCAACAGGTAAATAATTTCAATAATGTTTATAATTTATAATTTTCAAATGCTAATTGGTTTTTCTATGTCTTTTCTCTTTTTAGTTTAAGAGAACATGTACGTGTGACCAGCTCTATTCAGTAAAGGATATTCTCCTCTTCTTCACTAAGTAATAAAGATATTTAATTTATTATCCATTTTATATATATTTGTATTGCTTGTTTCTATGCATAAACATACCCAGTTATCCCATGACTTTATATTACTTTTTCCTTTTAACAGTGTGAAGTGCTTACATAAACAATTGTTTTCACATAAACAAATAAAAAGAGACACATTGTATATCTAAACTCAATTGTGCATGTCAGATGCTACAACCTCATCATCTGCAGAGATAAACTGCCATTCAGTCACACCAAAATATAGATAACAATTAACTTGAAGGCATCATAGAGGATTGTGAAGATATTTAACTGAAGCTTGGTCTTCAATGCACTATTTATTTTTGATTTTGTTTTACTTTTTAATCATTTATTTATGTTTAATGTCCATTGTCATTAATTTATGTATTCTACTAATAACTGTTGGTAAAAAAACATATTTGCAAATAAATAACATATAACAAAATATTACTAATATTAATTTTATCAACATACTAATGAAAAACTGTCATTAAAAAAGTTATTTATAACACCATTAAGGTCCTATATAGCATTTTCAACGCATGGTTCTGTATGGAACCCTATAAAAAAGGTTATATTTAGCACTAAAAAGGGTTCTGCTATTGTTACAGGCCAAAGAACCCTTTTCTGGTACTGTTTAGAACCATATCACTGACAGGCATGACAGTCTAACAAGGAAAAATACTATTATTTCCCTCTCTAACCCTACTGAGTTCAGTAATACTGGACGGAAGCATGTGTAATTACTCCGCATTGATCTAAGCCTTCTCACCCATGGACACTCGGGTCTGTTGAAAATATCCTCAGGGTATTTTTCTTCATTCCCACTACAAAGTAGCATAAAGACTTGAATTGGCACTGCTTGGCAATGGTATATTCAAAGAAAATGTGGGAAGCTGGAAGAGTGTCTGAACTGTGCTCTATATTTCAGTCTTCACAAGCTGTTAAAATAGAGAAAACAAGGCAGCTCTTACATATGAAATTTGCAGGCATAATATATTATGAAGCAACAGTTTCTGCTGTGTTATGCAACAGTGCCGTGCCTTTTAACTCACCACAAGCATCTGTTGGAGACCTTTTCCACATTGTAATGTATTAATTAAGCATTTTATCACATAAGCACCAAGGGTTGGCTGCAATACCTATGGGTTTTTTTCAGTATATTCATCAATTGTTTATAAGCACAACCCCTAGAGACTGAGGAAAGGCATTGGATAACAGGGATGTTAGACTGAGTGTTCTCACACTGGTACATGGATCACCATCACTGCAGGGGATCAGTTTAATGAGAAGACTGCTATCTGTAGAGGACTTAAACCCAAGAGCAGAAAATATGTGCTCTGATCCCATTTACACTATTAAAAAAGACAGAATTGTTTTTCCAAAGATAATTTTATATCTCCCCATGTAAAGGCTGTTTTGAATGCATTATACACAGGAGTTTCAATTGTTTTTAGGCTTTCTATTGTTTTTCTATGTACAGTAAACATGCATCAGATGGACAGATTTGACCACTGTGCTGGGGTCTTGTGCCTTAAGCACCATCTTGTGCATTACAGCATTCTAAAAGCACGGTGCCTAAATTAAAATAAGTTCACTTCAAATATATATATTTAATTTCACTTCCCTGCATTTCGTGGTTTTGCATTCTACTATGCAGCTTTTTTTATGCAAACACATTTGATTGCACTCGTGATTTTTGCATGTCTCATGTTACAAAAATGCAGTGTTTAAGTTAAAAGTTCAACTTGTAAAAATGTGTCTCTGGACCATGTGATTTTTTTAATTCCATTAGCCTGCACCTTGTGTTTTTCTGATTCTCTATGTAAACGTGCTAGCTGGACATGTTTGACCGTTGTGCTCTTTTTTTTTTTTTCACTGCACTGTGTCTTACGATTTTAAATGCAAAAGCATGTTATAAAACGTGAATAAATGAAGCTTTATACACTCTAAAAAATTGTGCTATATAGAACTAAAAGTGGTTCTTAGCTCGTAATCATAGAGGAACCGCTTTTGTTGCTATATAGCAACCATATCTTTAAAGGTGCTATACAGCAGCTTTGTCAAATGGTGTTATGTAGAACCATAAGAGGTGCCATATTGCATTGTATTTCTTCAACAAAAATGGTGCTAAACAGCAACAACAGTAGTTTTTTGGCTCGTAAATAACCTTTAAAGCGTCTAAACAGGTTCCACTGAAGAACCATACGGGAGCTTAACAGATTCTGTATATGATAGTGGTGCTATATAGCCCCTCAGTCATGCCAAAGAACCAGTGAAGAACTGCTGAGAAACCACTGAAGCACCAAGATTTGGTGCTATACAGCTCCAAAAGTGGTTCCCCTATGATAACGAGCCAAATAACCACTTTTAATTTTATATAGCACCCTTTTTTTAAGAGTGTACTGCATGCCTTTTAGACTTTTTCGCCAAACTGTAAGGCAACATTTATTGTCACTGGGTAAGCAAACCCATAGTTCACTGTGAGAAGCTCAGTCCAAAAAGATAGTGAACAAAGTGAGAAATTTGTGTCATTATACTAGTTGTCAAACTCCACTGAATCAGTAGAAACTCCTGTGCACTTCATGTGAATTGCTTATGTAGTGTGCTTAAAATGAGTCTTATATGAAGTTCCATTTCAGCTAGGATGCTACATGTAGGCAGTAGAAAGCAAGGTAGTTCACTATATTTTGGAACGGAGCCAAAGTGTTAGAATTTAATTCAGATATTGACCCTCATGGTCCATGAGCTTAGAGCTATTGTACCTTTGAGGTAAACAGCAGTATATAGGAAATCCATGAGTGGCACTAATAACCTGCCACTTATTTATAGATAGGCTGACTAAACAGGCAGATTCGGGGTGGGGTGGGAAATTGGTGTCACAGACTCTGAATCATTGCAGTGTAGTCATTTTTTCCTATGAATCCAGGGTTGTTCCTGGATGGAACAACTGCTACGCTAATTGTTTTTATTTGTCTATCTGTTTCTGCCCCTAGGAACTGTGGTAACGTCTAGGTTACGTCGTAACCCCGTTCCCTGATGGAGGAGCAGGCGTTATGTCGTGACGACATAGGGGATTTACCTGGAAGCCCGAACATCTCTAGAGAAAACGCCAATGAAATTGGCTAGTGGATTGCATACCTGAGCCACTCCCGTGCATACGGGTATAAAAGGCGACAGGTGCATCCACTCATTAGGTTTTACGCTGAGGGCGAGGCGAGTCCCTGGCAACCAGCGATGGTTCAAGATTGTGGCATGGGGACATAACGTCTCCGTTCCCTCCATCAGGGAACGGGGTTACGTCGTAACCTGGGCGTTCCCTATCTGTCGGTCACTACGAGTTATGTCGTGGCGACGACATAGGGGTCCTATGGAAGCGCCACAAGCTGAACCCCGTCACAACCTTGTGGCATGCAGATGTTGACAAGCGAGTGCGTGACAGACAAATGCCATGCAAGAGGTTGCAACCTTCCTACCGCTCCAGTGCAAATTCGCTAACCTTGGTGCCCACGGGACCACTGAGTACATCGCTGCTGGAGATAGCCAAGCCGCTGTTCCTTTCCCCACGGAATTGGAAGGGATTTCGACCTTCAGTGAAAGACAGCTTCAGGTCTTTCCTATTTGTTGTTACAGCTTGTTGTAACGACAGGGAAGCGAGCCTTCCATAGAAGGGCGCTACGGAGGCCACATCCTGCCCGAAGGGAGGTAACATGTGGAGACACTGATATGGACTGGCCCAGGCTTGGGGCAGCACTACATACGACTGGACTCTGGGGCAGATCCTACCTAGGAGTAGGGAGGAGGGCTGCCAGCAGAACCTGACAGAAGCTCTGTCACATGGAAGACACGGGTTTACCATGAGGGAAACCTTACCATGGAAGAATACACATATGGGATTACCCGAAGGGGAATCAGGCCATACGGACACCTAGCCCAGTACAGGGGCTGACCGGAGACCCGGGCGAGCTAACACCAGTACTGGGCCTGGCGTCAGACTGCTCCGCCCAGTCTGACTGCCGGGGGTGCTTGGAAGATTCCACCAGGGTTCACCGTCCGGGGAACTGAACTGGGGGAGAAAAAGGCGCTCGTATCCCCGGGTGAGGGGGAATGGCGCAGCAAGCGTGACACCGGCCAGTTCTTCTCGCCCATTACTTACCCAATACACGGGAAGAAACTGGCTCAACGCGAAGATTGTAGAATCTTGCGAAGGTGTTCGGTGTCGCCCAGCCCGCAGCTCTGCAGATGTCTGCCAAAGAGGCACCGTGCGCCAATGCATGGGAGGAGGCAACACTCCTGGTGGAGTGAGCCCTCACCCCCAGGGGGCACGGCTCGCCTTGCGACTGGTACGCCAAGGCGACGGCCTCCACTATCCAGTGGGCCAACCTCTGTTTGGAGACAGCCTTCCCTTTCTGCTGCCCTCCGTGGCAGACAAAGAGCTGCTCGGAGCTTCTGACGCTCCGGGTGCGGGTCACGTATATGCGCAATGCTCTTACGGGACACAGCAACGCTAAGGCTGGATCTGCCTCCTCCGAGGGCAGTGCTTGCAGGTTCACCACCTGATCGCGGAAGGGCGTGGTGGGAACCTTGGGCACGATCCAGGCCGGGGTCTCAAGACAACGTGAGAGTAGACCGGCCCGAACACAAGGCACTCTTCGCTTACCGAAAACGCCTGGAGGTCCCCGACCCGTTTGATGGAAGTGCGCGGTCAGGAGCGCTGTCTTAAGAGACAGGAACTTCAGCTCGACTGAGTCCAGCGGCTCAAAGGGGCCCCTCTGAAGTCCAGCAAGGACGATAGAGAGGTCCCAAGAGGGCACAAGGGAGGCCTGGAGGATTCATCCTCCTGGCCCCTTCAGGAACCTCACGATGAGATCATGCTTTCCCAGGGACCGGCCGTCCACTGCATCGTGGTGAGCCGCAATAGCGGCTACATACACTTTCAAGGTGGAGGGTGACAGCCTACGCTCCAACCTTTCTTGCAGGAAAGAAAGCACTACTCCAATCGTGCATCTTCGGGGTCTTCTCGTGAGAAGAACACCAGGTCGCGAACAGACTCCATTTCAGTGCGTGGGTTTGCCTTGTTGAAGGAGCCCTAGCCTGAATGATGGTCTCTACCACCGCCCGGTGGTAGACCACTCAAGTCTGCCGCGTCCCGTCCAGGAGCCACACATGGAGGTTCCATAGATCTGAACGCGGGTGCCATATGGTGCCGAGCCCCTGAGAAAGGAGGTCCTTCCTCAGAGGAATGCGCCAGGGAGGTGCTGTCACGAGGGAAATGAGTTCGGGAAACCAGGTCCGGGTGGGCCAATGGGGCGCAACCAGCAGGACCTGCTCCTTGTCCTCCCTGAGCTTGCACAGAGTCTGTGCGAGTAGGCTCACTGGGGGAAACGCATACTTGCGTAAGGCCCAAGGCCAGCTGTGTGCCAGTGCGTCCGTGCCGAGGGGGCCCTCGGTCAGGGAGAATTACAGCTGGCGGTGGGAGGACTCGGGGAGGCAAACAGGTCTACCTGAGCTTCCCGAATCGACTCCAGATCAGCCGGATCGTCTCGGGATGGAGTCGCCACTCTCCGGGAGACGTGAGCTGTCGTGAGAGAGCGTCGGCCGCCGCGATTGAGCTGCCCCGGGATGTGAACAGCACGCAGTGACTTGAACTGCGTGTGACTCCAGAGAGGAGGAGATGGCGGGCGAGCTGTGACATGCGGTGTGATCGTATACCCCCAGCCGGTTGATATACGAGACCGCCGCAGTGTTGTCCGTGCGGACTAGCACGTGCTTGCCCAACAGCAGTGGCGGAACTGCCGCAAGGCTAAATGCACTGCCCACAGCTCCAGGCAGTTGATGTGCCAGCAGTCGGGCCCTGTCCAGAGCCCGAGGCTGCCTGCCCGTTGCATGTAGCGCCCAGCCCGTGCTGGAGGCATCTGTTGTGACAACAGTATGCGGGACACTTGTTCTAGGGGCACCCCGGCCCGTGAAAGGCAAGGTCTGTCCAGGGGCTGAGGGAGCGGCGACACTGCTGGGAGATACCTACTGCAGTGTACCGCGCGCCATGCCCACCTCGGGACCCGGGAGTGTAGCCAGTGCTGAAGTGGTCTCATATGAAGCAATCCGGAGCGTGACTGCAGCTGCGGATGCCATATGCCCCAGGAGCCTCTGAAACTGTTTCAGTGGTACCACATTCCTGCCTCTGAAGGAACTCAGGCAGTTCAGCACTGCTTGGGCATGTTCCTCCGTGAGGCGTGCCGTCATACTCACCGAGTCTAACTCCACACCGAGAAAAGAGATTCTCTGCACAGGAGAGCTTGCTCTTTTCCCAGTTGACCCAAAGCCCCAACTGGCTGAGGTGCCGGAGCACCAAGTCCCTGTGATCGCCCAACTGCTCTCTGGATTGGGCTAGAATAAGCCAATCGTCGAGGTAGTTGAGGATCCTGGCCCACTTCCCATAACGGGGTAAGGGCGCCGCTACAACCTTTGAACACACGGGAGACAGGAGAGCCCGAAGGGAGGACCCTGTACTGCCATGCCCGACATTCGAACGCATAAACCGTGAAAGCGGTCTGTGTCGCGGAAGGATCGAAAGCGTGAAAGTAAGCGTCCTTCAGGTCGATCGCTGCAAACCAATCCTGGGGCTGAATGCATTTGATCATGCGCCTGTGCGTCAGCATCTTGAACGGGAGCTTGTGCAAAGCCGGTTCAAGACTCGCAGATCCAGGATTGGCGAAGGCCACCACCTTTCTTGGGTACGATGAAGTAAGGGCTGTAAAACCCCTGCCTCATCTCGGCTGGAGGGACCGGCTCGATTGCATCCTTTGCCAGGAGGACAGCAATCTCCTCGCGCAAGACAGGGGCGTTCCGGACTGCCACCGGCGTCTCGAGCGCCGTTGAACTTGGGAGGTCGCCTGGCGAACTGAATCGCATAGCCGAGTCGGTGTGCGCGTGAGCCAGCGAGACAGGCGTGAGCCACGCCTCAGACGCTGTGCAAGCGGCTCCAACGGCACAATCGGCGTACCTGTGGTGGTGCAGCGAAGGGAGTAGGGGTAGATGGCACAGAAGGCGGTGCGTTCTGAGGCATCCTCACCGAACTCCCTGGGTCCCGAACGGGACTGGCCAGAGGTGCGTGGGGAGGAATGTCGTCCCGAACCGTACTCTCTTGGCTACTGGCAAAATGGGTCGTGGGCGAGTGAGGAGGCAGGGCGTCGCACACTGTCGTCCCATGGACCTGAGAACCCGGAGGAAAAGGAAATTGCTCTTTCTTTGAGAAGGTGGGTACCGCTGGCCCTTGGACCAGCGGCGGAACAGAAACAAAGCGAAACAGAAGATTCTCCTCCCGGCCCTCCACCGGGGAAGGAGCGCGCTGTTCTCGCCGTCTCCTGAGAAAGAGCAAACTCCAACATCTCCGGGTTGCCCAGCAGGGCCGCCGTCGACTTCCTGGACGACTTGGGGCCTGGCTGGGACGCAGGCGCGCGCACTCCTGCGAGAGGCTCGGCCACCGGCCTATGTCGATTCGGCCTGGGCGGAGCAGCTCTGCAGGGCAGGAGGCGCCCGCAGCGGGCAGACTGAGGCCTGGCCCGGGGCAGCGGTGGATGGTGCATCACGCCGGGGCAGGATGTGCTGGATCGCCTCGGTCTGCTGCTGTACCGCCGAGAACTGCTGGGCGAAGCCCTCGGCGGTGTCACCGAACAGCCCTCCCTGGGAGATGGGGGCGTCGAGAAAGCGTGCCTTGTCGACGTCCTTCATCTCTGCCAGGTTGAGCCAGAGATGGAGCTCCTGGACCACCATGGTGGACATCGCCTTCCGAGGGACCCGCCGTGACTTTCGTCGCTCGTGGGCGAAGTCGTCGGCGCAGCTCCTGCATCAACCCGGGTCGGTACTACCCTCGTGCACCTGTTTGAGCGCCATGGCTTGGTGAACCTGCAGGATAGCCATGGCGTGCAGGGCGGAGGCTGCCTGGCCGCAGCACTGTAGCTTTGGCGCGAGCGGCTGTCAGCTACAGGCCTTGGACGAGGCAGCGGACGGTTCCTCCAAGTGGCGGCGTTTCGTGGGCACAAGTGCACAGCGACCGCCTCTCCACCTGGGGAATGCCCGTACCCCCTGGCCACTCCGCCATCGAGGTAGTGAGGGACGGAGGAGGCGGACGGCGGCTTCTGGCCGTGAAAGGGGCCATCCACGAACTCGTCAGCTCCTCATGCACCTCCGGGAAGAAAGGCACCGGGGCAGGGCGCGGTTGTGAGCCGCGCCCCGCTCCGAGAAACCAATCATCCAGCCGCGAGGGCTCGGGACTGGGCGGTCTGTTGACCTCCAGCCCGATGCTCACGGCTGCCCGGGCAAGCATGGCCGTCAGCTCTGGGTCCGGTGCGGCGGTGGCGACAACACCCGAGGGGGGCAGCCCCACCGCACCTTCATCCTCAGAGGACGTGAACCCATCCCCCGATGCTGCGATCGACATCCTATCTACAGATGGCGCACCGAATGAAATGCTGGGCGCCCCGTGGGACAGACCAGCGAAATCACCCGGGAACCGGACGGGATGTTCGCTGCATGAGGAGTAAGAGGTCCGTGGGGGCGTGCCCGGCGGAGAGGCTCTTACAGTAACCCTCAGATCTCCCAGAGCGTCAGCCGGCGATCCTCTGCTCGAGCCAGAGAGATCAGCACGGGTGGCGGCAGAGGGTGCCAATCTTTCATAAAGGAAAGGCGAGATCGCAGCGAAATCATGCTCATACGCCCACAACAGGCGCGCAGTCATCCGACGCAGCTTCAGCGTGTCGGCGGCCCAGACACTGAAGACAACGATCGTGTCCGTCATCCGCAGACAGAAAACGACCGCAACCAGAAGGACACGGACGAAACGGCATCTTGAAAAAGACGCGATCGTCCGTGATTTGCTCTTTTAGAATTTGCTCTCTCAGTTGAAGTGCCCAGGGGAATCGCTGATGAGAGGGACTCCGCTGATCGCACCGTTACGCCAACCGGGAACAAAACAAAGATGAACGGCTTTGTGGAGATCAGCACTCTTCTCATCCACTCGGCTCCGAAGCAAAAATCTAATGAGTGGATGCACCTGTCGCCCTTTTATACCCGTATGCACGGGGAGTGGCTCAGGTATGCAAAATCCACTAGCCAATTTCATTGGCGTTTTCTCTTAGTCAGAGATGTTCGGGGCTTCCAGGTAAATCCCCTATGTCGTCACGACATAACTCGTAGTGACCGACAGATAGGGAACTAGGAATTACACAAGCTTCAGTCTGAATCCAACCCTTAAATGATCTGAGATGACGAACACCTGAGAAGAGATGATGCCAACCCCTCGGAGGACCTCAGAGGAAGCCAACCATCAGCGATTATACGGAATTAACCACATTTTGCCATAAGTAATTATAATGAGTTTCTACAATATAAATCTATTTTAGAAACTTAATTTCCTGTGAAGTTGCTTTGCAGCGATTGTATCGTAAAAAGCACTATACAAATAATCTTGAATTGAATTGAATCCGTAATCCAACCCTAGCCACGAAGAGCAAGTCAGGATGACTGCTTTGTGCAAGGTAATGGGCTGCTTATCATTTTTGCTCCGCAATCTCCAAGCTCTTTGTCAAAAGTGCTGTTCAGAAAAGATCATTTTTATGTGAACAAACAAGTGAATGAGTACATCCTATCATAGAGCAGGACTGTGCTTTACTGGACCCATCTTGTCAATTGGTGTGCAACACATACTGCAGGCTTTGTGTTAGTCAGAAATAAAATATGCATAAAACAAACGAATGCAAATATGATTATGCCTGGATTAGGTAATTGCCATGTATCTTACTTTGGTGATTTAAGGACATCATGGAGTCGTTTGGATTCGTTTGAATAGCTGAAGTTATTTACAAGCTGGAACATGACTCCAAGCTAAAAGCCTATCAGACAGAAAGAGCAAAACAAAGAATAACAGAACAACTTAATCCAAACTTGCCTCAAGCCTGCCTTATTCAACTTTATTTCGACAAGGTGCTCTTTTTCTTTGTCTGAGGAATTATTCATGAGCTGATGATAATTTGAAACAAATAGATATTACGTAACTCTTAGTTATCAGAGAAGAGAATGCCATTTCCCAGCCTGAGTGCTTATAATTTACACTGTTAGACTTTGCTGTAATTTTACAGTTACTTACTGTAAATAAGTCCAGTAAAATACCATATATATGATTTACGGTTAACTACTGTAATACGCACTGCATTATGGGTATTTTTTATTAAATTTACAGTAATTTACTGTATATGGGAGTTTGCAGTATTTTGCTGTAATTTTACAGTTACTTGCTGTAAATAAGTCCAGTAAAATACCATATATATGATTTACTGTTAACTACTGTAATACACACTGCATTATGGGTATTTTTATTAAGTTTACAGTAATTTACTGTATATGTGAATTTGCAGTATTTTACTGTTTACACAAAGTAGTGCTACTGTAAATGAAGAAGACAGGTTTCTCGAATGTGCTGCGGACATTTTAATAGGCCTAAAACATTACATTTACATTTAGTCATTTAGCAGACACTTTTATCCAAAGCGACTTACAAATGAGGACAATGGAAGCAATCAACAAAAGAACAATGATATACAAGAGCTATGACAAGTCTCAGTTAGCTTTAGGCAGTACAAGTAACAAGGTTTTTTTTATATAATAAATTAAAAGAAAACCGATAGAGCAGAAAAAGAATAGAGCAACCTAGTGTTAAAGGCATTTTTTGCTTTTGTTAATTGTATGATAAACAAAAAGAAAACAGAATACAAAAAGATTCGAAATGCTACTGTTAGTTTTTTTTAAAGCATAGAATTAGAATAGAGATTGCTGAGTTAGAGGGTCAAATAAAGATAGAAGAGATGTGTTTTAATCCGATTCTTAATTAGATCAATTCGATTTCAATTGATTCTTGACTTATCCAAGACAATATGCACATATAGGCCTATTAAAATGTCATATGATAATGTTTTATAGTTTATAATCTTGTTCGAAAGAAAATCATGAATCTGCATTCATTTTTCTCATTTTAAAATTAATTTAAAAACATCACACACACACATTTTCTATTAGTATTTTAACGAAATAATAATAAACAATAATAATAATAATAAATAATAATAAATCCACAATTGGGTTCCCACCGTTTTTCAAAATAGGCTATCGGAAAAAAATACAGACTGGTATAATTTAATTGTATTATTATTTTTGTAATGTCATGGTAATACACAAGTGGTGATACAAATGTAATTTATAAATTATTAAAAACAAAATATATATATATATAAACTTTACTTACACATCACAAAATTTTAAACTGTTACTCGCGTGCAAAGCCCGCGCAACAACCTGGCAGAGGTTATATAAACTGAGGTTTGTGTCCAGTGCGCGCATAACGGACGTCCCTTATAAATGGATCGCCAGACGCCAGCTGCAGATTTTCCTGAGGTAAGTAGGCTACTTTTATTTATGTTTACAAACTTTCAACAAATTTATTGTATTAGTTATTTTTTGATCGTAAAGCATTACCAATATCAATTCAATAAAAATATATGAAGAAAGTAAATAATAAAATCGAATTATTGGCTATGACAAAGAGGACTGTTCGTTTTCCTCAAAAACTGCTGCTTTATGAAACCCATTAAATTGTCATACAGTTGACTGACTGCCTTTTCCAGTAGACGTACCGACTGTAATATTTACACGAATAATGGTTTTCCGTCTTTTTCAGTTATGGTGTAGGCCTATTTTACTCGTCAATTAAATGAATAACGTTACCGTTAAATGCGTCTCAAAGGCTCTCTCTCGTGCGCTCTTAACCCCTTGCGCGCGCGCTCTCTCTCGTGCGCTCGTAACCCCTTGCTCGCGCGCTCTCTCTCTCTCTCTCTCTCTCTCTCTCTCTCTCTCTCTCTCTCTTTCTTTCTTTCTTTCTTTCTTTCTCTCTCTCTCTCTCTCTGTGCGTCTTCACTATTCAGGGAACACACACAAGTTCAAGTTGCTTTACTGGCATTACATTTTAATTAAAGTATTGCCAAAGCATTTTAAGTATGTGTAAAATACAGAATATATTTACACCACCAACGTAATAAAGGAGATAATAAATGAGTACAAAATAAGAGAGAGAAAAAACAGCAGACAGTATCTCTAACATATACATTACTTATAGCAATTCCAATTAAATGTAATTTCATGAAAAATTACAAATAATTAAATAATTAAGAATCGTTCTTTATTATGGCTTCTTATTTGTTAATAGAAGGAAGGTCTCAAAGTCAGTGCATTTAAATTTTCACAGTACCAGTAATTCAATTTTACATGCTGTTGTATGCTAAATATTCTCTTCTATCTTTTTTTTTCAGTGTTGACTGTCATCTGATTGTGTAAGTGATACATTTAGCAGTCAGCCTAGATCTGTGATTTATCATGTTCATATCATATGGTGATAGTCAATAATCACTGATGAAAATTATGTTTATTCTTTCTCTCTCTTTTGCTTTTGTGTCAGTAGGCAGGCACTACACCCTAAAGACTAAGGGCCACACCACTGAGCATCTTTGGCTTTGCAAGTATATGTTTTGACTTACTATCAGATACAGTATTTGACATTTTATTAACTGCATGTTATGCAACAAATAGAGTCATCAGAAATGTATTGTAAAGACATTAAAAAAATGATCAAACATCCCACATCTGTGATTTTCCATGTTCATAACATACAGATTAGTAAATAGTCATTGATGTAAAAGTTTCACACAAACATATACAACATGTCTCGCATGTTCAGAGAAGTTTCCTCTTTTCCTCTCTTTTGCTTTTTGTGTCCATGAGCATTATCTACGAACCCAAAGGCTCTTTTAAGGGCCACACCAGAAAACAGAGAGAGAGAGTAAGGAATAGTTGGAGAAACGGACAAAGGTGGACCAACACATCCACAACACGTGCAAAGCCACCAGGAAAAATGTAACACAAAAACAGAGCACATGCAAGTATGTACAGAGGCAAGTATTGCAGCTTGTGTTTTCAGATTTACAGTTACAATGTTACTAAAAGCAAAAAACACTTTTACTTAGTGTACCTTTAACGTCATTGTACATTCAGGCAATTAATGGTGTTTTCTGACAAGGATGTGCAAAAATCTATACTATTTAAACAGAAACAATACTGGCAATAACTGCTGTTGCACAAGTTGTTACCTAAGTTGTTACATAAAGTATAACATAACGAGATAAACTAATTTCTCCTCATTTTCCCTCTGTTTTGTTTCAGATCAGCCATCAGTGTTTTACCAGTATGGTGGCCAGCCAACTGGGATGCTTTGTTCATGTTTTTTGTTTAGATATTGTCATGATTTGTTGTTATGAATTCAGTTATATAGCCATCAGTGGCTTACCAGCATGGAGGCCAGCCAACTGGGATGCTTTACATGTTTGTTTTTTGTTGTTGTTTTCTTTTGTTAATGTATTGTTAACACATTGTTATGATTTAAATGATATAAATTCAGTTCTATATATGATTTGTTATGAATTTAGTCCTATATATAAATATATATATATATATGTAATGTTGCATCACAATGATTAAATAAATAAGTAAATAAAATAAATGTAATTGACAGTGACAGTGAATAAAAATATACTGCTGTACATTGACTCAAGTTACTTCTTTGGAATTTATTAAATTCAATAGCATTCATGTAAAATATTCAAAATAAAGATATTGTATAATAAATAGTGTAAAATAAATTATAGTAAAATTGCTGTAGCAATATACTGTAAAACTAAGTTGCGGTAAGGGTATTGTACTGTAAAATGATACTGCGGTAAGGGCATCATACTGCAAAATGAAACTGCGGTAAGGGCATCATACTGTAAAACACATTTACAGTTAAAGTACTGTAAAGGGACAGTTACAGTAACTTACTGGCAATAGTGCTGCCAGTAAGTTACCGCAAAAATACAATAAAAAGTCTAACAGTGTACCTTAAAAATAATCATTATCTTACACACTAATTACAGCATGTTTTATCAGTTTGTGTATATAAATTTATATATACACATTTATGCATTTAGCAGACGCTTTCACCAAAAGCGACTTACAGTGCATTCGTGGGTAATACATTTATTATCAGTATGTGTGTTCCCTGGGAATTGAACCCACAACCTTTTGCTTTGCTAACGCAATGCTCTACCACTGAGCCACAGGAACTGAGCCAATATATACACATGCATATATATAATATAAAATAGAAGAATATGAATATATAAATGTATAAACATAAATATTTTAAAAATATATTCTGAATGTGTATATCTCTATATTCGGGTTTTCCCCACAGCCTTCCGCCACTACCAGCAAGCATATGTAGCTATGTAAAGATAAGCTTGCAGCAAGAACCTCAAAACCAGGTCAAACACAATAAATACCCTATATACAGACCCAGATTACAGACTTTTCATTATGCAGCTGTGCATATACGTATCTGCTGTGTTATACAGAGAAACCTCAGCTCGAGCCCTTTTCTTTCTTTTAACAGTATAGCCTACTGTATATATAAAATTACATTTTGTAACACAATTATCAGGACAGTGTGTGGACTTTGCATATGTGTGGTTACTACATTTTTCATACATTTTAATAAGAAAGTTACTGTTAAATTATGTTCATAAAATTTAAGTTTTACCAAAATACGTATGTACACTATTAGTGAATGAGACAATTTTAAATCAACATGTACCGATCTATATTCAAACCTAATTGTATTTATTTCAGCGGAGTTACATTAAATATAAAATGCTATTCATTTAATTCACTTAACCAATATTCATATTTCGAACGAGGAAATCATCATGAACATCAAACCATGGTTTTACCATTAATAAAACCATGGTTACTGTAGTTAAACCATAGTAACCACAAATGAACCATTTTGCTACACTGACCATTGCTTAACCATGTATTTGTAGTAAAACTGTGGTTATGGTAATCAATACAGCAAAAGAACATGGTTACTACACTTTTACCATGGTTAATTTTCATATGGGATGCAGCCAGAGGTAGCCAATGAGAAACAACTGAATAGTTAATCTCTGAATCCTTCTGCTCAGCCTTCTCTAACGATCATAAAGTAATTAGCTTACTAATATAAGCATATTCACATCGACTTTGTCTTAAGTTTCCTCAAGTTTAGTTGTTGTCGTCTGAAATGAAGGAGAAACTTTTCCCAATTATCCCCTGATAAAACGAACAATTTCCCCATTTAAACAGCCTGGGAAGATTTCTCAAGCTACATGTGTCAGCAAAAGACAAAAATTGAAAATGTGTCACAACTGAGCGCTCTGTAAACACGTCTCTGTTTCTGGCGCGTGATTGTGTTATAAGCTATAACAGCAGCATCTGTTCAAAAGCGGCGTGTTTAACATCCACGGTGCTAGAGCACATGTGTGTGTATCTGTCTGGAGGCAAAGGCAGATGTTCTGCGTGGAGATTAGGCCTGGTTAGTGTGTCTAATCTGGGTATTATGCAGTTGACTGTGAGGGTATAATCACCCCTAACTCTCTCATGTCTCTGAGCAGAAACAGGGAAACGATAATCCAGAATCTCTCCCCCAATCCTTATATAACCAGCCATCTTTCTGTCAGTCCAATGGCTTTCTCTCACTTGTTTAAAAGTCAAAGGAAGTGGTACTGAAGGAGTGTGGATTCTCTAGTGGTTGAGTATATTTAAAGATGTAAACAACACCCGTATTAATTCAGAGGATTAACACTAGTTTCATTTCCTCGTAAATCATCCTCTTTGCATTCTGCGTTGCACGTTTGATTTAGTGGAAGTCGACGCAGCTGTGAGATTGTGGCGGTTTGACCTTGTGGATCCACTGTGCTTAGGATTAATTACCCATCAGTCTTCAGTGCTGGAATGTGATTGGCATAATTTCGGAAAGCAGTGAAATTGTTTCACTCACAAGACACTGGAAAACAGAGATAGCCTATTGTGAAGAGGTGGAAATGAAACACAACATTTTTAATTAAGTGATTTTGTGATGTTATTGTGAATGTCCGATAAAACAAAACTCTATAACCAAATCTCATTATAGAATCTGACTATTTTATGAGGTGGCTATTTTATATTTTATTCAATGTGTTTAAAACAGACATGTATGATTTTAGAAAAATTTGAAGCACCCCTACACCTAACCGCCAACAGCAGGTGGGATGTAAATTCATATGAAATAGCCAGTTATTTGCCAAAACATTAATATTATGGAAGCTTGTTTCCACCACAAGATAAAAAAGTCACTTATCTTACCATTCTGACTTTTCTCACACAAGTTTAAATTTCACAATTACTGAAAAAAATTACGATTGGCAAGACATAAACTCTGAATTGCAATTCTGAAATGAAGTCAGATTGTGAAATATAAGCTCGCAAATGTGAGGGAAAAAAAGTTACTTATTTATTTTTTTATTCTATGGCAGAACCCAAAAATTCAGAATTGATAGATATAAACTCATAATATGAGGCTTAACAAAATCTGAATTCTGAGTTAAGACCATGCAGAATGTGCATTGCATCTTAAAAACAAAATTGTTTTTAAGAAAAAAAAGTGCATTTACTTATTTTTTTTATTCTGTGATGGCAACACAGGCTTCCATATAAAATAGTTCCAAATTGGCGTGATAGTGTGTTTAAATTATCATAGTGTGAATGCACATTCAGCTGCCATGTAACCCATTTTTCAAACCTCCCACCTAACTGACTCAGGGCCAAAGCCATTTACAAAAGATAATGCACTAAATATATTTTACAGCAGTTTTGAACAGCACACTTTCAAACTTGAAAAGAAAAAGTGGTCATGCTCATTGATACACCCAGAGCATAAAAGCATAGAAACACAGGGTGTTTACAAAACCTCATCTCTGAAGAAACCAATGTATTCTTGGAGAAGTCCCCATACAACAAAGTGAAAAGGCCCAGAAATGAAAGCATCATTATTTTTCGATCATATAAGCCGGATTCCTGGAACCTTGCCCATAAACAAGCTTTGGATCATGCAATCGGATTGTGTTGTCTCCTGTACAGCTGTCTCTTTAAATGCACAAATAATGCATTTGGAAATTCTGGAGTGTCTTAAATCGTTTGCGTTCAACAAGAGTGGCCTTTTGCACTTCTTCCACAAAAGATGGAACACAAACAATGATGTAACTACTGCATAAAAAATTGAACATTTTGTATAACACTGCTATCTTGAACATACTCTTGTGGCTTTCTGTTGTGCAGAGGGAAGATTGGCTTGTGCAAAGATGTGTTTATTATGTGTGATAACATCAGTATAACTGTTCAATTAAGTGTAAGTCTGGAGGATTAATAGGAGTAGAAATTTTCATCAATTGTAAAATTACAAAATTTGTATAAAGTAACTCTGAGTGCAGTATTTTTTCAGAGAACAGACGCTTCTCTCGTAGAATAATTCCATAAATATGACAATGTTATAGCCATGAAAAGATTGTTATGAACATTTGACAAAACATCTTTACTATTGAGCTATTAACTCCGTAATCCTTGTTAAATCAAAGTAGACAGTATATCTTATGGTAGCTGTAGTTCTTTTTTATTTTACACTGGACAATGCATTGTATTCATACATACAAGGTGATTTTTACACATTAAATGGACAATATTAACATGTATGAGCACAACAAAGATCATCAGAACCTTTGACCCACAGGGTCATCCTGAAAACCATTAAAATAATCAGATATATTGCTTTAATCAACTATTCTCTGGTTTGTTTACAGAAACAAACTAAATATAAAATTAAATAAAACATTCTTAATGCTTTTTCCTGTTTGCTTATCAAGCCTTGTAAAATGACTCTGGACTCTACAAAGGCGCTATACAAACAATTAAATAAATTATAATTATTCCATAAGTCTATGCATGATCACTAAAATGAGGTATTAAAAATATCTAAAATATTTATCAAGGACAAACAAATTAATATTTGTCATAATCCAAGAAAATGTTCAGATTTAGATTTTCAGTATGATTTTTATACTGTATATATTATTTGGGCAATTGCCACTGGGAATGAAGGAAAACAGATATAACAAGCATAGTGTGAAAATAAAATCCCTTTTGTAGCCACAACATACAGTAAGTCTATAACATTCTAAACCATTAACAGATGTTTCTGAAGTGTCACAATTGCTCCCTCCTAAACTAAATCATAATCACAAAACGGCAGCATAAACAGCAAAACACTGAAATGACAGCTGTGCGATGAGAGATTAATATGTACTTATCATGTATACAAACACCTCTACATAAACAGCTCTTCATTTATGTAAAATGCTTTCATTTCATTGAATCATTTTTTGTATATGCATACATTAGAGCCTTACAAACCTTGAAGCTTTGACAAAAATGTAATTACATTAACTTTTAAAGCATTTATTCATTTCCAGCAATTTAGTTTTCCAGGTTTAGAAATAACACTTTTAAAATAGCCTCATACTGTATATATATATATATTTTTTTTAATAAAAAATATGATGAGGGGGTCAAAAGAACAGTATCTTGGTTTTACCTATTTTGAAGTCATATTGAGACCCCCTTGTGAGTTTGCCGAGGTCTCCTGTTTGAGAACCACTGCTGAATATGGATTACATCAATAAAATATGTGGTTTCTCAAACACAGTTGCATACCTACACAAACCAACTATTACCATGTTTTTCAGATGCGCCAATGGAAAAGTATGATTTAAGAATGTTCTCACACACATCTTGTTGAAGGATAGTTCACCCAAAAATGGAAATTTACTCACCGTTACATGGTTCCAAACCTGTATTACTTTCTTCAGTAAAAAAAAATATATTTTGAAGATTGTCTATAAAGTCATGGGATCCATTGTGTTTTTGACCTCAATCCAATTATTTTAGACTTCATTTCCTCATTGTATAGAGAAAAATATTTCAAAATATCTTCTTTTGTGTTCGACACCAGCAAATTGTATAAGTTGGAATGACATGAAGGTAAGTAAATGATGACATTTCTCATTTTTGGGTGAACTATTCCTTTGCTGAAGTACTTGAAGAATAATCACTAGTGTACAATATGATTGAGGCTGTAAGAGTCCTGACATTTCCAAGCCGAGTCCTCAGTTGCATGATCATAAGCATCCAGTATAATTAAGGACTCTTTGTCCAGTTAATGGTCAATAATACTCTCTCATGCCAGACAAAGAAGTCTTTGGGCTCTGACTACGCAAGCGTTGGGCCCGAAGCGAAATCCTGCCCATTCTACCGATCTCCTGCTGGCTGCCGAAGGGGTGCGTGTTCTCCCAGACATGTGGACGCTCCTCCCAGGCCAGTAGGGGAGGGTGAGAGAGCAAGTACTGGCTGGAGTGATGATAGTCGGGTCTGGATCGGCCCTCGCTAAAACCCAGCGGGTGAACAGTAGAGGCGTTGTCGTAGTGAACCGGGTGACGGTATTCTTCATATACAGGCGAGTTGTTGTCGTCCAGGGTTAGAGACGAGCGGAAATCTCTCTGGCCCTGGTATCGTCGTAACGGGTAGCCAGTCTGCAGCGATAGGGTGCTTCCATCTAACCGCACGCTGCCGCCCAGGCGGAGAGGGGTGCCGCCTAGCCGTGTAGGGGTCAGGGGAGGTGGAGGAGCAGGAAGGGGTGGAGGTGGTGGTGTAGGGGTCTGGTCTCGAGGCGGTGATTCCAGTCCTGGGAGACACGTGTCAAGCCACTCCGACGTTTGCCATTGGTAGGCTGGAAAATATATGCAGAGTATCAAAAAGTGTCTGAGCATTTGCAACTTTCATTGCATGCAAATTTATATATGTCATGTGTAAATGACTATGTATTATTTTATATATTATTATACATCATTTTTACATAATTTCAGCAGTCATTACTCCAGTCTTCAGCATCACATGACCCTTCAGAAATCATTCTAATATGCAGATTTGGTGTTTAAGAAAAGTTTTTTTCTGCTGAACTTGTACTTGTGTTGTTTTTTTATACTATATATTTATTGTACTGTATTATTATTTTTATATTATTAGCTAATTTTATTTATTAATATTGATATTATTATTAGTAGTAGTATTTGTGACCCTGGACAAAAAAGTCCAGGTCGTTGGGGTATATTTGTAGCAATAGCCAGCAATACACTGTATGAGTCAAAATTATAAAAAAAATCATTAGGATATTCAAAAGATAATGTTCCATACATTTTGTAAATTTCCTACTGTAAAAATATCCTAATGTAATTTTTGATTAATAATATACATTGCTAAGAACCTCATTTGAACAACTTTAAAGGCAATTTTCTCAATATTTAGATTTTTTTTTGCACTCTCAGATTCCAGATTTCGAAGTAAATGTATCTCTGACAAATATTGTCCCATCCTAACACATCATACATCAATGGAAAACGTATTTATTTCAGATTATGTATAAATACCAATAAAAATGGACCTTTATGACTAGTTTTGTGGTCCAGGGTCACATTTATTTATTACATTTTTGAGAAGTTAAAGGGATAGTTCACCAGAAAATTTTAATTTACTCATCCTCAAGTAGTTCCAAACCTGTATGAATTTCTTTGTTCTGCTGAACACAAAGGAAGATATTTTGAAGAAAGTTTGTAACCAGGCTGTTTTGGGGCACCATTGACCTCCATAGTAGGAAAAATAATACCATGGAAGTCAATGGTGCCCCAGAACTGCTCTGTTTCCCACATTCTTCAGAATATGTCTTCCTTTGTATTCGGCAGAACAAAAAATTCATAACGGTTTTGGAAATACTTGAGGGTGAGTAAATGAGACAATTTTCCTTTAATGTTAATTATTCAGCAAAATCACGTTATATTGAACAAAAATGAATCGCATTATCCACAAAGAAACAATAAGAATAATATAAAACAATTGAGCACTTGAACTTACTTTAAATAAAAAATCAAATAAAAAATGTACTAATATATATATATAAATATATATATACACACACACACACACACACACACAGTATATCACAGAAGTGAGTACACCCCTCACAGTTTTGTAAATATTTTATTATATATTTTCATGTGACAACACTGAAGAAAGGACACCTTGCTACAATGTAAACTAGTGTGTACAGCTTGTATAACAGTGTAAATGTGCTGTCCCCTCAAAATAACTCAACACACAGCCATTAATGTCTAAACCGCTGGCCACAAAAGTGAGTACACCCCTAAGTGAAAATGTCCAAATTGGGCCCAATTAGCCATTTTCTCTCCCTGGTGTCGTGTGACTTGCTAGTGTTACAAGGTCTCAGGTGTGAATGGGGAGCAGGTGTGTTAAATTTGGTGTTATTGCTCTCACTATCTCATACTGGTCACTGGAAGTTCAACATTGCACCTTATGGCAAAGAACTCTCTGAGGATCTGAAAAAAAGAATTGTTACTCTACATAAAGATGGCGTAGGCTATATGAAGATTGCCAAGACCCTGAAACTGAGCTGCAGCATGGTGACCAATACCATACAGCGGTTTAACAGGACAGGTTCCACTCAGAACAGGCCTCGCTATGGTCGACCAAAGAAGTTGAGTGGACATGATTTGGGAAATAGACGTATGAGTGCTGCCAGCATTGCTGCAGAGGTTGAAGGGTGGGGGTCAGCCTGGCAGTGCTCAGACCAGACGCCGAACACAGCAACAAATTGGTCTGCATGGCTGTCATCCCAGAAGGAAGCTTTTCTAAAGATAATGCACAAGAAAGCCTGCAAACAGTTTGCTGAAGACAAGCAGACTAAGGACATGCATTACTGGAACCATGTCCTGTGGTCTGATGAGACCAAGATAAAATAATTTGGTTCAGATGGTGTCAAGCGTGTGTGGCGGCAATCAGGTGAGGAGTACAAAGACAATGTGTCTTGCCTACAGTCAAGCATGGTGGTGGGAGTGTCATGGTCTGGGGCTGCATGAGTGCTGCCGGCACTGGGGAGCCACAGTTCATTGAGGGAACCATGAATGCCAACATGTACTGTGACATACTGAAGCAGAGCATGATCTCCTCCCTTCGGAGACTGGGCCGCAGGGCAGTATTCCAACATGATAACGACCACTGCCTTGCTAAAGAAGCTGAGGATAAAGGTGATGGACTGGCCAAACATGCCTCCTGACCTAAACCCTATTGAGCATCTGTGGGGCATCCTCAAACAGAAGGTGGAGGAGTTCAAGGTCTCTAACATCCACAGCTCTGTGATGTCGATCATGGAGGAGTGGAAGAGGACTCCAGTGGCAACCTGTGAAGCTCTGGTGAACTCCATGCCCAAGAGGGTTAAGGAAGTGCTGGAAAACAATGGTGGCCATACAAAATATTGACACTTTGGGCCCAATTTGGACATTTTCAGTAATTTTGAGGGGACAGCAAATGTACACTGTTATACAAGCTGTACACTCACTACTTTACATTGTAGCAAAGTGTCATTTCTTCAATGTTGTCACATGAAAAGGTATAATAAAATATTTACAAAAATTTGAGGGGTGTACTCACTTCTGTGAGATACTGTATATATATATATATATATTATATTATAAGTCCTGCTGGAAACAGAGTATATACACTCACTGGCCACTTTATTAAGTACACCTTGCTAGTACCGGGTTTGACCCCCTTTTGCCTTCAGAACGGCCTTAATTCTTTGTGGCATAGATTCAACAAGGTTTTGGAAACATTCCTCAGAGATTTTGGTCCATATTGACATGATAGCATCACGCAGTTGCTTCAGATTTGTCGGCTGCACATCCATGATGCGAATCTCCCGTTCCACCACATCCCAAAGGTGTTCAATTGGATTGAGATCCGGTGACTGTGGAGGCCATTTGAGTAAAGTGAACTCATTGTCATGTTCAAGAAACCAGTCTGAGATAATTTGAGCTTTGTGACATGGAGCATTATCCTGCTGGATGTAACCATCAGAAGATGGGTACACTGTAGTCATAAAGGGATGGACATGGTCAGCAACAATACTCAGGTAGGCCGTGGCGTTTAAACGATGCTCAATTGGTACTAAGGGGCCCAAAGTGTGCCAAGAAAATATTCCCCACACCATTACACCACCACCACCAGCCTGAACCGTTGAGACAAGGCAGGATGGATCCATGCTTTCATGTTCTTTATGCCAAATTCTGACCCTACCATCTGAATGTCGCAGCAGAAATCGAGACTCATCAGACCAGGCAATGTTTTCCAATCTTCTATTGTCCAATTTTGGTGAGCCTGTGCGAATTGTAACCTCCGTTTCCTGTTCTTAGCTGAAAAGAGCGGCACTCTGTGTGGTCTTCTGCTGCTGTAGCCCATCTGCTTCAGGGTTCAACATGTTGTGTGTTCAGAACCTTGGTTTTAACGAGTGGTTATTTGAGTTACTGTTGCCTTTCTATAATCTCTAACCAGTCTGCCCATTCTCCTCTGACCTCTGACATCAACAAGGCATTTTCGTCCACACAACTGCCGCTCACAGCATATTTTCTCTTTTTAGGACGATTCTCTGTAAACCCTAGAGATGGTTGTGTGCTAAAATCCCAGCAGATCAGCAGTTTTTGAAATGCCAGACCAGCCGTCTGGCACCAACAACCATTCCATGATCAAAGTCACTTAAATCCACTTTCTGCCCCATTCTGATGCTCGGTTTGAACTTCAAGTCGTCTTCACCACATCTAGATGCCTAAATGCATTGAGTTGCTGCCATGTGATTGGCTGATTAGCAATTTGTGTTACCAAGCAATTTAACAGGTGCACCTAATAAAGTGGCCGGTGAGTGTATTCATGTACATCTAAAAAAAAAATGAATATCATGGAAAAGGTCTATGAAAATATAAAATTTAAGAATAAAAAACTATCTTATATTCTAGATTCATTGCACACAAACTGAAATATTTCAAGAGTTTTTTTGTTTTAATTCTGATGGTTACGACTTACAGCTTTGGAAAATTAAAAATTCAGTATCTCAAAAAATTTGAATATATTCTCAAAGATCAATCAAAAGAAGTTTTACAAAACAGAAATGTTCAAGATCCAAAGTACGTTTAATTATGCACTCAATACTTGGTTGGGGCTCCTTTTGCATGAATTACTGCTTTAATGCGGCGTGGCATGGAAGCGATCAACCTATGGCACTGCTGAGGCATTATTGAATCCCAGGTTGCTTTGGTTGCACCCTTCAGCTCATCTCTAATGTTTGGTCGAATGCATCTTCCTCTTGACAATACAATAATAGTTCAGGTCAGGTGAGTTGGCTGGCCACTCAAGCACAGTAATATCATGGTCAGCAAACCACTTGGAAGTGGTCTTGGCACTGTGGGCAGGTGATCAAGTCTTGCTGGAAAATGAAATCAGCATCTCCATAAAGTTTGTCAGCAGATGGAAGCATAAAGTGCTCCTAAATCTCCTGGTAGATGGCTGCATCGATTTTGGACTTGTTAAAACATAATGGACCAACACTAGCAGATGTCACGTCACTCCAAATCATCATTGACTTGGGAACTTCACACTGGACTTCAAGCAGCTTGGATTCTGTGCCTCTCCAGTCTTCCTCAAGACCTTGATTTCTAAATGAAATGCAAAATATACTTTTATTTTGGACCACTGAGCAACAGTCCAGGTCTTTTCTCCTTAGCCCAGGTAAGATGTTTCTGACGTTGTTTCTGTTTCAGAAGTGGCTTGGTAGCCCTTTTCCTGAAGACTTCTGAACGTGGTGACTCTTGATGCACTGACTCCAGCTTCAATTCACTCCTATTGAAGCTCTCCCAAGTGTTTGAATCGGCTTGCTAGACAGTATTCTCAAGCTTGCGGTCACCCCAGTTGATTGGGCACCTTTTCCTATCCAATTCCTTCCTTCCAGTCAACTTTGCATTTAACATGTTTTGATACAGCACTCTGTGAACAACCTACCTTTGCAGTAACAACCTTCTGTGACTTACACTCTTTGTGGAGGGTGTCAGTGATTGTCTTCTTGACCATTGCCAAGTCAGCAGTCTTCCCCATTGTTGTGATTTCAAAGAACAAGAGATACCCAGAATGTATACTGTAGGGATGGTCATTTAATGAAACTCATATGTAAGTATTCTAATTTGAGATACTGGATTTTTGACTTTCATTAGCTGTAAGCTCTAATCATCAAAATTAAAACATTTATTTTTTAAATCTTTACATGTAATGAATCTAGAATATATGAAATTTTCACTTTTTGAAATAAGTTACAAAAAAATTAACTTTTTACGATATTCTAATTTTTTTAGATGCATGTGAGTATGTATGTATGTATGTATGTATATATGTATGTATGTATGTATGTATGTATGTGTATGTATGTATATATATATATATATATATATATATATATATATATATATGTATGTTTTGTTTTATTTCGTTTTTTCTGTGAATTAATTAATCTAGATTAATCTAGATTAAAATGGCTCATTTGAATTCTGCGAAGGCATTCAGAATATGTCTGCTACCCAAATAATGACTAAAGTAAGTCTTTGAGAACGGGTTTCTCAAGCCAGGTGGCGCATTAGACCAGGGGCTCATCTCCTGTTTCCAAATGCATCACAAACTTTAATTTCTTCCGTCCCAATCCCACGAAAAACTGGAGGAAAATCCGTCCCGTTCCACTCCCGGAAGAATGACTCCCATTCCCTCCCACTCCCGTGTTGTTGTTTTGTTTTTTTGCGATAACTGTCAATTACAGTAAAATATAGTACAGATCTGGCGTGCCCACCTTATTAGTTGAATAAAACCCAAAATGTCGTTTTTGTTATTATATTGAACTGAAAGCCATCTTATTATGCACAGTGTTGCACAGATTCAATTTCATGTAAATCATCCATGCTAACACACACGTCTTCTATTTTTATTTTTTAGACATTTCACTCTCTATAGATATATTTTTCAAAGACGGAGTTTCTAAGTTTCTCGCTCAAGTTCACATGAGACCTAAAGCGCATCCTGTTTGCTTAAAAGCGCAACGTTTCGTTATTATGAGTGCACACAAATAAACGTAGAGTCTTTACAGATTTGAAAGATGTATTAGGCTACTTTTATCTGTATGACCAAAAATTACGGAGATTTTAAGAGCAAGTGAGCGCACCGGAGCCTGTCCTGCAGCAAACGCGCTTCCACACAAACACTTCAATAGCGCACATTTCTCTAGGTTAACATCATATTGAGCGGCCATGTAAAGTTGCTACTACATACATCTTTCAGATGAAAAGCCATATTTGAGGTTGATGACTGATAGGTGAGCGTTTGGATGTCCTGCCCGATTGTATTACCACATAGACCAGCCGTTAACAATCTGTCCATCACGGACTGCGAGCCTCTAGTTCGAAGACTCGTTCTCGCCCCTACAGTGCAATTCGAGGTATACATCCGGCTAAAATATCAGGGTGAAAGTCATCATAGCTTGCGTAGTATAGACCCAGCTCCCAACCCAACTTTGAGAATAGATTAACGGCGATATTTTTTTTATCGCCGATAAGAGTCTCACGGTAACGCAGCACGTTAACGCCGATAACGGCCCACCACTAATATATATATATATGTATGTTTTGTTTTATTTAGTTTTTTCTGTGAATTGTTTTCTTGAATTGTTTCAAGTGAGTAGAAAATGCAAACTGTCCATAATATTGAAATACACAAGATCTCTAGTTTAGTAAATTTAATGAAGATATAAGCTCTTACAATTCATAAAATACTCTTTGACGAATTCCACGCATATCTCATTCTCACAGTGGAGGTGCGGGATTGCTGTGTGGAGACATAAAATGGAAAATGTTTCAGGAGGAGCATTTTAATGAGTTATGAGATGGAAACAAATAAACAAGAGCCAAATCAAAAACAAAACAGTCAGAACAATCAACATGTTCATGCTGATGAAATATTGAAGATGGAATGTTTTAATATGGGATGCATGTAAATGTTTAGAAATATGTCTGACCAAGTAAAAAAGAGGAACAGATATTAAAGTAAAATAGAACAATAAACCAAACATAAAGAGGACTCACGGGTGGTACTGTGAGGCTGCATGTTACCCAGACCCGCAACTGTCAGGAGAAGAGGAAAACACATCAGGTATCACTGCTTATGTTTAGCTGGTTCAATGTGACCTACTCAACAACCTTGTTCTAAAAACATGTTGTATAAAAGAATAAGATTTTAGCTGTATATAACTACTGAAAATGTATTAATCAATTATTTCCCCTCATTTTGTACGCAAGGGTATTAGTTAAATAAAACGTTCTATTTGAATTAAATTATAACTAATTCATATTTGATTAATAATAAAAATATAATTTAAAAATATTTTAAATTAATATTAAAATGCATTTGTGAGATATAAATTGCATTAAATGTATACATTTAAAATAAATATGTTGTTTATATTAATTATTATATTATATGAATGAAATAGTAATAATGGAAATATTAAAAACTGAAATATAAAGTAACAGCTGAAACTATATAGATTTTAATAAGATAGAAATTCAACTAAAATAAATAATTACTATTTTACTTTTTTATATAAATATTTTAAAATTAATAACAAAATTAGATAATATATATATATAAATATATATATTTGTAAAATATAAATTGTATAAAATGTATACATTTAAAATACACATGTAGATTTTGTATTATTTAATATCACTTAAATCAACCTGACTACATTAGTTTACACCAGTTATTTAGAAATGGTAATGAATATAATAGCAATGAATAGAATAAACAGTAAGAGTTAAGAGGCGGTGAATTAATTCAAATTAAAATGTTATTTTTTTCAATGTAAATTAATTTATAATAAAAAATATTAGCTAATTAATATTCAATTAATATAAAATTATATATTTAAATGTATAATAGTTTTAATATAAAGTTACATTATATTCAAAAGAAAAAATATATTTAAAATATATATATATATATAAGATATAAATTGTTTTACATTTATACATTTAAAGTGCTCCTATTATGGATTTTTGAAAATGACCTTTCAGTCAATGTGTAACACAGCTCTAAGTGAATGAAAACATCTTGCAAAATTGTAAAAATGAAAATGCACCATGTATATTGTCTCTCAAAAGAAAGAGTCGACTCTGAATCATTGAAACGAGTCATTTTTTAAATGAATTCTAAATCGTTTATTTTGATGTCATGAAACATTAGCATACTTCCCGCCCATTTGATGGTCTTTTTGCATAGGTCTGAATGAAAATGCTAATTCATTCTTTTCCACTAGGTGCTGCTTTTGGAGAGGTAAAACTTCTATCATCTTTGGGTAAATAGTGGTTTCCCAGTAACCCTGTACACAAAGCAGCACTGCGCTCACAAACGCTGCTTTATCACGCATTACAGGAATGATGAAATTTAAATGAGACCAATCAGCGCAGATTAGCATCACACAAAGAAGGGGTTTGGAAAAATGAATCGTTAAACTAATAGTTTGGGAGTCGTTGAGAAAATTAGGGAAAAATAAATGCATATTATAAGAAAATGAAAGTGTTTTTTGACCTTGCATGCATGTCGACCTGTTGTTAGGGACTCCCAAAACCAAAATATGAACCTTTCATAACCCATAATAGGGGCACTTTAAAATACATATACACATACTACTTATAACTTAAATCAACCTGACTACATTAGGTTACACGAAAGTTATGTAGAAATAGTAGTTAATACAATAGTAATAAATAGAAATTAGTAATAACATAATTTTTTTCTCAAGGCAACAACTGAAAGTTTACCCATTTTAAAAAGTTTAAGAATGCTGGTGGCAAGACCCAAAAAAGTTGTTGATCCAGGAACATGTCCTACTTGGATAAATCACATTGTGCTGTTTAGCATAACCAACAAAAACAGTCCACTTTCATCCAGACCTCTGAGAAAGAAGGTTGAGCAGAGAACTCCACAGGCAGCATAAATTACCATAGCGTGTGAGACTTTCAAGCAAACAGCTTGTTTTCGCACTGATTGGAAGCAGCTTTAGTCTGGTTTAATTAGAGACTTGTTCTGGTGCGCCTCAAAAACAGGTCACTGCAGCTGAGCCACGGAGTACAGGGATGCTGTTCTTCACCAACTAAAGGCTTGTTCAATAGTTCAGGTTTTCAATGCAATTCGATTACGCCTATGTAAAGAGCGAATCTAAACCCTGGTTTTATTCGAGTCCAGAGTTGTGCAGTTTAATTATCGGCTCTAATCCTACTTTGTCCAGTATGGACTGAACTCCTGCATGAATGGACACTTCAGTTCCTGCGCTCGGGGATTTCACCTTTACCTTTTCAAGCAGTGTGGTTTATCCCTCAAACATTTAAACTGAACAATACTATAAAATATTACTACACGGTACTCTACAGCTCTATATTTCATTCTGTCTTGCAGCATTCTACGGTCAGTTCTTCTTCTATAATGATGCTAAGCAGTGTAATTGACTGTTGTATCCAGGCAACCGATTTCCTTGCAGTGCTGGATGTCTCTAGTATCACTCTATACCTTTCTTTCTTCTCACACAATAAAATACTTTCACCTCAAATCAATATTTCACATCCATTTATTTATTTATTTGCCTAGAAGCCATCTAAGCCAGCCGGAAGTTCTGCTTTGCATCGGTGTCCTTATGACTTGTTGGCTTTATCTTGCAATGATGACTGCAATATCTCTAAATAATAAACTATGACGTGATAATATTTTTAAAAGTATCATTAAATAAATATATTTAAATTAAAAATGAAATAAAACTAAGAATAAAGAATATTTGGTAACAGTTAACAATAAGGTTTAATTTGCTGACATTAGTTAACATCAGTAACATGAATCAATTAAAATCGATTAATGTAATTTCAACATTTAATAATACATTATTAAAATCAAAAGTTGCATCTAGATAGAAACAGACAAAAATAATTGTTTTCATATATAATATTACAAAAAATAATTTTAAAAGTAATAACAAAAATAAGGAATAATCTGTTAAATCATGGATGGATGGATGGATGATAAAGAATAATGCATATTAAAAACAATAAATACAGAAAGAAAGAAAGAAAGAAAGAAAGAAAGAAAGAAAGAAAGAAAGAAAGAAAGAAAGAAAGAAAGAAAGAAAGAAAGAAAGAAAGAAAGAGACTGGGCAAAATTATGAAGTGAAAAATGAATAGTTAATTTTGTCAACACTTAGTAGTACACTATGACATGGAGTGAAAGCAACACAACTCTAATTTAGATTTTAATTCTGCACTGGCTACTTATTAAGTTCTGTATGTAGTACCTAGGATAGCAAAGTCCACTAAAGGAGGAGAACTTTTAACTTTTTCATATCTGGCTCCCAAACTCTGTAATAGCCTTCCTGATAACGTTCGGGGTTCAGACACACTCTCTCTGTTTAAATCTAGATTAAAGACGCATCTCTTTAGCCAAACATTCATATAATGCATCTCACAATCTTGTACTGCTGCATATCTGATCAAACGCACATTATTATGCTTTAGCTTGGGTTGAACAATTTTTTTTTGCTTGGATGGAACAACAGCTACACTAATTATGTCTCTATTTGTTTCTCTGTTTCTGGATTAACATCCCGTGGTAACTAGGAATTACACAAGCTTCAGTCTGGATCCAACCCTTAAATGATCTGAGATGACCGAACACATGTGAAGAGATGATGACAACCCCTCGGAGGACCTCAGAGGAAGCCAACCCCTCAGACAGTATACAGAATTAACCACATTTTGCCATAAGTTAAATATATTAAGTTTATACAATATATATATATATTGTTGGGCATTTAATAAATAGTCATATAAATTGAAATTGACTCATACCTTCATTTTCAATGGTGTCCACTGCATTGTTCACCAGTCGTATCACCGTCACTATGGAGGCTAGGGCATGAACAAGTGTAAATTGTCAGGCAACAATTGAATCAATGATCAAACACTTCAAACAAACATCAAACACTCAATGAAAACCTTACATAAGCATTTATATAAATCACTATGACCCATTTGTAATCCTCCAGCATCAGGAAATCTGCTAAACTGAAGTATACTGAGTCATGATAGCAATGGCGTTTGGAGAGCATATCAAAGGCAGATGGATTGTAATTACTGCTCTGACCTATTCAGGCTGTCACTTTGTTAAAGCAGGGTAGGGTTATTACTAATCCTCATGATTTCCTTTTGTAAAGATCAGACAACGCAAGTCATCTTAATTAGGTGAATGGAATAATCAGTTGCTTCTGCCTGAGATTAGGTCTTTATAATACAGGTGAGAGTGTATGTATAGGTTCATGTGATAATGTTGCACGTGTGTTTTTTATATATAAATACAGGAAGTCACTCAAATTGGAGTTAAATGTCAGTCTGTCCAGCACTCAAAGCTATCATATGGCCTCAGAAAACTTGTTTATGTGATTCTGTTTTTCTTATTTATGTATTTATTAGTGGTGGGCCGTTATCGGCGTTAACGTGAGACTCTTATCGGCGATAAAAAAAATATCGCCGTTAATCTATTCTCAAAGTTGGGTTGGGAGCTGGGTCTATACTACGCAAGCTATGATGACTTTCACCCTGATATTTTAGCCGGATGTATACCTAGCCGAATTTGCACTGTAGGGGCGAGAACGAGTCTTCAAACTAGAGGCTCGCAGTCCGTGATGGACAGATTGTTAACGGCTGGTCTATGTGGTAATACAATCGGCCAGGACATCCAAACGCTCACCTATCATTCATCAACCTCAAATATGGCTTTTCATCTGAAAGATGTATGTAGTAGCAACTTTACATGGCCGCTCAATATGATGTTAACCTAGAGAAATGTGCGCTATTGAAGTGTTTGTGTGGAAGCCGCTTGCTGCAAGACAGGCTCCGTGCGCTCACTTGCTCTTAAAATCTCCGTCATTTTTGGTCATACAGATAAAAGTAGCCTAATACATCTTTCGAATCTGTAAAGACTCTACGCTTATTTGTGTGCACTCAGAATAACAACGAAACGCTTGCGCTTTTAAGCAAACAGGATGCGCTTTAGGTCTCATGTAAACTTGAGCGAGAAACTTCGAAACTCGAATATATCTAAAAATACAGTACATAGAAAAATATATCTATAGAGAGTGAAATGTCAAAAAAAAAAAAAATAGAAGACGTGTGTGTTAGCATGGATGATTTACATGAAATTTAATCTGTGCAACACTGTGCATAATAAGATGGCTTTCAGTTCAATATAATAACAAAAAACGACATTTTGGGTTTTTATTCAACTAATAAGGTGGGCACGCTGTGATCTGTACTATATTTTTACTGTAATTGACAGTTATCGGCAAAAAAAAAAAAAACAACACGGGAGTGGGAGGGAATGGGAGTCATTCTTCCGGGAGTGGAACGGATTTTCCTCCAGTTTTTCGTGGGATTGGGACGGAAGAGATTAAAGTTTGTGATGCATTTTGGAAACAGGAGATGAGCCCCTGGTCTATCGCGCCACCTGGCTTGAGAAACCCGCTCTCAAAGACTTACTTTTAGTCATTATTTGGGTAGCACACATATTCTGAATGCCTTCGCAGAATTCAAATGAGCCATTTTAATCTAGATTAATCTAGATTAAATTTATCTAGATTAAAAGAATCTATGCCCACCTCTAGTATTTATATTGAAAATAAAAGTGAAACAAAGAGCTGATCAAGAAGTGTATATATTATAGTGGTGGGCGTTATCGGCGTTAACGTGCTGCGTTAACGGAGACTTATCGGCGATAAAAATATCGCCGTTAATCTATTCTCAAAGTTGGGTTGGGAGCTGGGTCTATACTACGCAAGCTATGATGACTTTCACCCTGATATTTTAGCGGATGTATACCTAGCCGAATTGCACTGTAGGGGGCGAGAACGAGTCTTCGAACTAGAGGCTCGCAGTCCGTGATGGACAGATTGTTAACGGCTGGTCTATGTGGTAATACAATCGGCAGGACATCCAAACGCCACCTATCATTCATCAACCTCAAATATGGCTTTTCATCTGAAAGATGTATGTAGTAGCAACTTTACATGGCCGTCAATATGATGTTAACCTAGAGAAATGTGCGCTATTGAAGTGTTTGTGTGGAAGCGTGCTTGTTGCAAGACAGGCTCCGGTGCGCTCACTTGCTCTTAAAATCTCCGCTCATTTTTGGTCATACAGATAAAAGTAGCCTAATACATCTTTCGAATCTGTAAAGACTCTACGCTTATTTGTGTGCACTCAGAATAACAACGAAACGCTATGCGCTTTTAAGCAAACAGGATGCGCTTTAGGTCTCATGTGAACTTGAGCGAGAAACTTGAAACTCGAATATATCTAAAAATACAGTACATAGAAAAATATATCTATAGAGAGTGAAATGTCAAAAAAAAAATAGAAGACGTGTGTTAGCATGGATGATTTACATGAAATTTAATCTGTGCAACACTGTGCATAATAAGATGGCTTTCAGTTCAATATAATAACAAAAACGACATTTTGGGTTTTTATTCAACTAATAAGGTGGGCACGCCAGATCTGTACTATATTTTTACTGTAATTGACAGTTATCGGCAAAAACAAAAAAAAACAACACGGGAGTGGAGGGAATGGGAGTCATTCTTCCGGGAGTGGAACGGGATTTTCCTCCAGTTTTTCGTGGGATTGGGACGGGAAGAGATTAAAGTTTGTGATGCATTTTGGAAACAGGAGATGAGCCCTGGTCTAATGCGCCACCTGGCGGCTTGAGAAACCTGTTCTAAGACTTACTTTTAGTCATTATTATTTAATACACATATTCTGAACAATGCCTTATGCAGAATATAATACATTTTAATCTAGATTAATTCCAAATGTTAAATACATACATACACACACACACACACACACATATATATATATAATATTTTAACATTTGTTTTTGTAATTTATTCCTATGATGGCAAAGCTGAATTTCCAGAAGCCATAATTCCAGTCTCCACCTTCATCAGAATTTCTAATAATGCTCATTTTATCCCCAAAAATTGAATAATCCATTTAATAGAAATGTTCCATTTAATAGTATCAGTGTTACTGGCCTTCATTCATAGTAAAAAAAATAAAGAGGTTATTAAATGGAGCAGCAAAATGGTCTTAATATTTACTGAAATGAGAGGTTACTCTACAGTTCAAAAACTTGAAACTAACTCCTCTTTAAAATATTTTATTTTATGTTCTTCTGAAATGCCGGATTTGAAATCAGAAGAATGGTGTTGTTACAATTTCCCCTCGACTCACCCCTTAACATGCATCACTGTCGTATGTAATTAATGAGGAACTAATTTCTGTCAATCACACGAGAGATACTGCTGTCTTTGGAGCTAAAAAAAAACTTCATAAAATGATAAACTAACCTCACAAAACATAAGAATCTGAATCTGGATTAATTGACCAGTGATCAATGTACTATGTAAGGTTGCAAAGTGGTTTACTGCTGTTTTTGCAAGTGAATCAAACCAAGGACTAAACAATAAACTTCACACTGTTCCTGTCAGTCATTGAAAAATATGTTATTAATCTATATAGTAGTTATTTTACACACAGGAAGTTATATACACAGTTCTTTTAATCAACAGGCAGCACAATTACGCATGTCTAGGCTGACTAATACAAAGAGCTAATGAGTGCTAAGAGACCAAGCTTATGTAACGAGAAGTGAGAAAACATCAACACTTAGGTTTCATTCAGTATGTTATCTAATTGCTCTGTGGTTTATTCCAAAATTGCAGTCTTGGCCAAATTATTTTTGTGCGACTCTATGGGATTGGGAAATGTTTATGTATGGTTACAGTAATGGTTAAAACAAAGTCCACCTTAAAAAACATTTGCTGAACTTTTCCATGGTTAAACCTTTTGAATATTCTTTGATCAGAGAAAGTTTTTGGAGGTTGTTTGGAGGGTATGTTAAGGACTTTGGGTTTTGCCATGCGTGTTTCTCACCATTGTCGTCGCAGGAATCAGACTGGAAGGACCTGAGGGAGTGCGCCTCGCTCGTGCTGCTGTCGGAGAAGCAGGTGACCTCTTCTGGTGCATTTCCAGCTTCTGCAGAAGAATACAATAGCAGATTCTTATACAGAACCTGTGCTATACATTCACACGATGCAATCACACATACAGTACACACAGCAGGGCTCAACAATGGGGATGGTTCAGGGCCAGCTTAAGAGTTGTCACATGTCTCATCCAGCTAAAGTATTTATAAATGTATAGCTTTCATGTAGCTGAACAAGTTCTACCCATTATGCATAATACTTACTAATACATTTTTAACTATAAAAGACTATACATTAAATACATATATACACACACAAACACACACACACACACACACACACACACACACACACACACACACACACAGTTATACATATATATATAATGTTTATATCATTTTTAGAAATTTAAATTATCACACTAACTTTTTGAAAGTAAGCTCTTGGTCAAATTTGAATGAACTAAAAATAGTTTTAAGCCGGTGAAAATACTGCCATGACGAGCCTGAACTACTGGCCCATTTGCATTCACTAAACAGACATCTAATATCCAAAAACCAGACATGCACATACACACAAACAAAACCGCAGTTTCAGCTTAATACTCTCTACGGCATAAACATCTTTCAAATCTGCTAAAGCGAAAGAGCAATAATATCTGTCCTATATTTATCCCAGACAACGCACTGCAAAAGCTAACAACCAGTCCATGAAAAATGAGTTTCTAATTGAAGAGAACACTAACAAGACCAAGGTCATCCACTTCAGAACACAAATCGAAGAGAAAACGTACATAGGTAATGCATTTCCACAAGCAGAAGCGTAATAATCACGTTCTCATATGTACTAGCTGCCAACCTACATGAATATTTTATGAGGAGAAAGGCTCCTGTTTATTTTGTGCTAGATTCTGATTACTATAATCTGGTTTGGTGTGAAACAATTTTTGAATCCCTGGTCAATTTTCGAGATATGAAAAATCGCAAGAATGTTGAATATGAAATCATAAAGAAGAAACTCACTGTGAAGGGAGATTAGATTAAAATCCAGTTTTTTATATACATTATTGTGATTAACGCATTATGCAGAGCATTTATCACAATGTGGATGATTGTGATAAATTCTGCTTGAATGTTGAGGATTCACTCTAAACACTTTACTTTCTCCTTTTGTGTGAAACCCCTCGTGTTATCTCTAAGGTAATTACATTCCATCACACATTATTGTAAGATGGATTTTCCAAATGGAGACTGTGGTGCATATGTTTAATCTCATTCACTCAAAGACTGGCATTTAATTGGCCACGGGGAGTTAAGAAGTCACGCTGAAACGCTGTTTTGTCATCCTCCGTTTGATCTGGGATGAGTAGAAAGTGTGTGCGCCAATTCATTACCCTCGGCTCTGTATGCTCTCTGTCCGTCCGCCCGATAACCCCTGTCTTCCCACTCCAGAGCTTGGACTTGATGCTCCATAGCATTGTCCTCATCGTCGTCGTCGTCTTCCTCTTCCCACGGAGGCTTGCGGATTGGGCTGCGTTCTGACAGGTTCGGGGACATAGATGTAGGAAGATTGGGCGCCACGCTGCAGACGGCCACACCTCTCCGCGGCATCCCGAGGAAGTGTGGCGGATCCGCCTGAAAGGTGCTCATCTGTTGTTTTAACGGAGGGCAGGCATTTGACATTATCATTTTCCATTTCAAAACAAATCACTCTAAACAGTAAATCTAGGCTGTCGCATTATGACCTGCGGCGGCCCTCCTGTGCTGTCGTTCTGGTATAGGCTGGCGCGACACTCGCTGACCCGTACAGCTTTGAACTCGATGCCCTCGGCTCCCATACCTGTCTTATGCAGCATGTAGTTGGTCTCTGTGGAGATGCCCACCGCCTCCCCACGGCTCCAGTCCTTCCGGAAGACTTTTTAAAATGCGAATGATCAGCAGGGTCAGCAGGATTTATATAATTTAATATAGTAAGTCAACATCACGCCGATGCCGATGATCTCAAAAAATCACCATGATTACATAGGCCTGAGTGTCTACACAGTAGAGATGGCTGGCCACAGAACAGACCCTCGAAACCCATGGTGCAGTTACAGTAGAAGGCTCCGAATGTGTTCACACATGCCTCCGCTCTCACCATTCCTTCTCTCTCGTTAAATGATTCTGTTCACATCCTCGCCGCATCTGTGACAAACCTACTGATTGTGTTAATTAAACATTTACAGTAGTTGTTTTTAAATGACTTAACTTTAACAGTGACCCTGGCATGACGCTTTCAGCTTGATGTTGACTAGTCGCTGGTCCTGTAGCAGGCGCAACAGGATTAGAAATTATGCTCCATTTCCAAACAAATGACAAATAAATGCATACTCTGAAAGTGCTCCACAAGTTTGAAATTGAACGGGAGAATGCACATTTTAAACAGCTTATTGTACAGCTAAATTAATTGCCTTTCTAATCTAATGCACTGCTGCACTGTAACATTGCACATATCAAACAAACCATACATCAATATGATTTATCAGCTTTCAGATGATGCACACAGAATCACTCAGCAATGGAAATGTATTGTCAACATTTCTGTGATTTATCAATAAAATTATTTCTGCATTTGTAACTGCAGGCTAAATGCATCTAGCATCATTTTTGATAACTAAATCCCACAGCTTGCATTATTCTGCAGAGAGCGCTGCCTGGTAGAATTAATTCACAAACAGCATTTCCTCTCTCACTAATGTATTCATATGAGTGTAACTTTACTGTACTACTTATCTGTAATTTAATTTAATTAAAAACACCAAGTTTGAGATTTATAGGCCCATATCCCAGGTGTGTCATATGCCAGCAGCACAAGAGTTTAGTCACAACACCACACTTAGTTGTTCATTAATGCCTAAATGATTAGTTTAGCTGTATCAGATGTGTTTAATTAGGGTAATATCTACACTGTCAGGGCTGTGGCCCTCTACTGGTACAGTATATACACTGCATCTCATTTTTCCTGATAGTCCATTGTAAAGAAATAAATGTTACTCAGTAAATTTTAGATATATTTGACTTTCTTTTTTTAGATTAATACAAATTAAGATTTTTAAAGTAATGTAACTGTGATACTATAATGGAACTTGATAGTACTCTTTCCACCTCTGTCAAAAACCATAAAAAGTGAACATCCTACAGAAATTATAGTCTAAATAGTTTAATATATTAAAATACAAGTATTTCTTGCATGCACCTTCAGACACTGTTTTATTTGTTGAGTCTATTGTGAGAAGTTTGAGAGAAGTTTAATTTTGGTGGCATTTTCTTTAAAAAAATGCAATGTTTCATGCTTTGAAAAACAAACAGTTATTTAGAATTTTGCTGTTCTATTTTTTGTCCATTTTTCAGTTTAATATTTGTCAGTCCCATCAAATAAGTCAGGGAGTGAAAGGTTCATTAATCACAAGTCAAATGCATTGTGGGACACAATATTGGGATACAGTCCCAACTATGAAGTAAGTGCAAAGCAGTATGTTTAATAATTGCATTCGTATTTCTATAACATTTGACGATGGATGACCTACTGCTTCTACTGAGACTCTGAAATGCGCATCCAATGGACACTCTTGCTATCCCATGAGGCCATAGGAGAGCCTCCGTTATATTCATAAATGGTGAAGAGCAACATGCAAGATGTCGTATGACCAGATTGAAATCATATTACATGCTCATATACTTTTGGTGAACTTAAATTCTTCATCAGATGTAGAACCTTCTTTGACAGTACAGTGTACACATTTTCGGACACAGGAAGTGAATACAGCTCATTCTGGAAAATGCAGCATACACTATTGTTCAAAAGTTTGGGGTCAGTGAGTTTTTGTGTTTTTGAAAGAATTCTGTTATGCCCACCATGGTTGCCTTTTTTTGCTCAAAAATACAGTAAAACAGTACTACTATGACATAATATTAGTATTTAAAATAGCATTTTATTTCAATTCAATATTTTTTAAATGTAATGTATGATATGATGCCAAGCTAAGTTTTCAGCAGTTATTACACCAGCCTTCAGTGTCACATGAGCCTTAAGAAATCATTCTAATATGAAAAACTACGACTATAAATTATAAAATTATGACTTTACTATCATTTTTAATCAATTTAAAACATCCTTGCTGATGCACTAATCACTAACTCAGACTATAAACTGCATGAATAAAAAGAATATTGTTATTCTGAATGCAGCCTTAGTGTTTCTCTCATTATCTAATTAGTTTTCAGAAGCAGAGAGAAAGAGGTTTTTGGTGGCTGTTAACATTCATAAATTTTAATATTTAGCTGAATTCCCCTCTGTGCTGCAAACAGCAAATATGTGATGATCTGTTGCTCAGAGAACTCTTTGTACGTACTCTTGAGAAGCTCAACAAATCTCTCAACGAGCATAAGAGAGCATAATGAGAGGGTTGTTTGTATTGCGTAACATAATGACACAGCTGGTAAAGCAGAGAAAGTAGTTATATGTAGCTATATAAAGCAATTCGATGTTCATTACTTTCTCCCCACTACATAAAAGGACAGAGAGGAAAAGGGTACAGGTCCCAGTATCACACTTTTCTTGGTCAGGTGTTCAAGTATAGATTTAGGTATGCCTTGAAAAAGAAACAACAGCATCCTCTAGTGGAGAAATAAGTCCAACAATTAGTTCATTAAAAAAATATATTAGAGAAGCCTTAATGTTTTTTTTTGATGGATTGTTCTAAAATCTGTTCTTTATTTATTAAACGATTTTAGTAATTAGTGAGACAGTCTAATTAACACAAGCAAACAACATACCTATTTTATAGTGACACGAATGTATTCAACCAGCAGTTCAAACAATCAAGGTCTGAGATAGAAAACAGCAGGTGAACGCTAAGTGTAATGACTTCCAGAAGAGAGTGTAATTAAAGTAGGCTGCTGGTTATCAATTCTGTTTTAATGCAAGATGGCCTTTCCAAACATATTTCAGAAGAAAAAAGATTTTTCCTTATAGATGACACTGACTGTTAAACCATTTGATCGCAAAAAAATGGCCCCTTAAAATGTTTTGCTTTTCTTAAGCAAGACTCTATGATTATGTTTTAACAGAAGAAAACCATGTCTGAGCAATTCAAACTCAAATCAATTAAAAAATGAAAATATAAAAATCATTAGAACAGTTGTGATTGTTTTTGATTGTAAAAATATTTTTTATTTTTTTACATTTAAAATAAAATGGAACAGATTTTAATGTTAACCAATCATGGACTTCTTTGGCGATTAGAGGCCAAATATAAAACTTATAATACAACTTTTCAAAACATGTCACCTTTTCAAACCTCATGTTCAAAAAATATTGTTGACATTAATTATATTCTTAGATCAATTACCATATAGTGTGTGTGTGTGTATATATATATATATATATATATATATATATATATACACACACACACACACACACACCACACATACAGTTATGAATTGCCAAATTTTTTAATGAGACAACCTATTGGGTAACAACAATAATATAATATGTATATGTATTGATGTATATTTAAAACTTATGTAAAGTTATTTTCAAAATAATTGGTTAGTATTAATCCTGTTTTAAGAGTAAGTTACATACAATTATATTACATACATTTATATTTTCACATGAAAATGACTAAAATAATAGTACCTATTCTTTTTACCTACTGTGTAGTCTTTCTAGAGAAATTTACATTTTTACTTGATGTCTTGTGTGTCATCATTTGTCTCAGATACCACCAAACTGTCTGTGGATGTTAACAGTTATTAAGGTCTGAAATGTATGCAAGATTAATAGTAAATCCTACAAATAGTATATAATAAAATAAAATGTCTCACATGAGTCCCGTGAAGCCTTTGAGGCAACCGCAGAGGAAGGTGTTTCCCACTGCCTTACAATCAGCCCCGTTCTGACAAGGTGAGGGCACACAGGACGTCACCTCCAGCTCACAGCGGGACCCCGTGAACTGTGGCAGGCAGCTGCATGAGAAATCTAGGGAACAAATTCAAAGAGAGACTTCTAAGACAAGACTAGCTTATACAGAGCTATGACTATAATCTGGACAACTGACCATAACTGAAGTATTGATGGTTATATGCGCTTTCTATTTCTCACCACCAGAGGGCAGCTTTGTACAAGAAGCTCCATTCTGGCACGGTCCTCCGAGGCACGGATCAGGGTATAAAACACATCCCACCTTCACTTCATTCAGCCCAGCTACCTCTGCATACCGGCTCCTCTTATTCTGAAGAGGGAGTTCATTCCCGTTGAGCATGATGGACCCGAGGCACCCCTGGAAGCCTTCTTGTGCCCGTGGGGACCTCTGGCCGCCTCCGCCCACTGGTCCGCGCAACACCTGAGCCCCAAAGAACAGTGATCCGTCTGCGGCCAGGGGCCAGATGCGGACAGGGGCCCGCGCGGAACGCCGGCGCTCCACATAGCTGTCATCCAGCGAAAGGAGAGTGTAGTTACTGGTGAGCTCCAGGGTCACGGCGTGCCAGGACCCATCATTGATTGGACGCCCTGAGATGCCCAGGATGTCCAGTGTGTTGTCACAGTCCATCTGGAACCACAGACGCCCTTGCTCTATCTGAAAAAATAAACAAACATACAACCACAATCTTTTTTTATACTATTATTAAATAAAATTATATATATATATATATCAATAGATATACATATTTTTTATTGTTGTTACCCAATAGATTGTCTCATTGAAAAAATTGGCAATTCATAACTGTATGTGTGTATGTATATTTATAAATATATACATAACATTTATTTATTTTATTTTTAACTATTATTTTTTAACATAATATTGTGTATTATTTCAATATTGTGTACCATAATGCCATTATTGTATTTAGTTTACTTCAGTACATAATGTTGTACAGAAAACCAGTAAAAACAATGATTTTTGTTGATGAAATCAACATATATTTTAAGAACCTACAATGATGTGTACATAATAATGCCCCCCAAAATTCCTAAGTATGACATACATCTATAGATACACTGCCATTTAATAGTTCAGGTTACTAAAATCATTTTATCATTTCTTTTATTTAGGATACATCAATTTAAAATGCATAAATGCTTTCGTTTGAAATCACTGTTCAAAGATCCTAAAACAAAAAGAAAGTTACTTTTAAAAGTAATGCATTACAATATTGCGTTACTCCCTAAAAAGTAACGTAACTAGTTACGTTACTTTTTATGGAAAGTAATGCATTACGTTAATTTTGCATTACTTTTGGGTTACTTTTTAAATATGAGCAGGGCTTGATTGTTGTTTTTAATATAAGAAGTTATATTTATATCAAATGTAAAAGCCCTTTCACACCAAAAAGTGTAATGAATAAACCTCAGGCTGAAGGAAGAGTAGATCACGTCTGTACAGTCGAACGCAGGAGAAGTTGTTCAACAATGAAGCACAATTGATAGTTTATCTAAAGTCATTTTTGCTTATTAGTATGGTTAAACTTTATCAAAGGTCAGCAGCAAAGACATTGGTTAATAAAATGGGATTAGATATATTTGTGCTGTTTAACATATTTAATTATTGCAGGTTTGGTCATATTCTGAGTTTGCATTTCACCATTTTGATGAATACTGAATCTGTTTTTTTGCGAGTGGGATAAATTAATGCACATTCACATTAAGTCTAGAAATACAGTAAGATCATGTTCACACAGCGCACTGTCAGTCAATAAATTGGAAAAAAGTAACTCACGTTACTTGTAATGCGTTACTCCCAACACTGTGTGTGTGTGTGTGTGTGTGTGTGTGTATATATATATATAGACAAGTAACGTACATTACAAGTATTCGTATGTATATGTGTCTATATAAAAATATATATACACACACACACACACACACACACATATATACATATATACACACATGCATAAAGCACAACTGTTTTCAATGTTTTAAACCTTGATAATAATAAATAAATGTTTTTTGAGCAGCAAATCAGCATACTCGAATTATTTCTGAAGGATCATGTGACACTGAAGATTGGAGTAATGATGATGAAAAATCAGCTTTGCATCACAGGAATAAATTGCATAATATATAATAGAAAACACATTTTAATTTGTAATAAATAATCATTGGTGAGCACAAGAAACTACTTTTAAAACCATAACAAAATTTCGACCAACTCAAGACTTTTGTAGTAATTACAATAATGTAGAAAATAGTTTAAATCATATCTCTGTATCCATCTGACCTTGAGCAGTGTGCAGGGGTCAGCACGGGTGTACATGATGACTCCTTGGCTGTGCAGCGTTCTGATTCTCAAGCCCAGCTTCATGTCTCCGCTCCAATCACTGTCCGTCACTCTGTATTTGATGTAACTGTTTCCCGCAAAGCTCAGAGATGTTTGGCCTGCCAGCACAGGTACAGAAATCAGTCAGTCAAGGGCTTACACCATATTTCAAAGTCTGCTACTTATACACACTTTCACAAAATATATTCTCAGAAGTGTTTTTGGCATCAATCACATACAAAGAAAATTCATTTAAATATGTCTGACACACCCTCAGGATATTCCACAAGAGGGGACTTTATTTGAAGGGATATGAATGTTTACGTATCTTTTGCCAACCACATCAAGCATTATATCATGCTATATGTTTTCCCCCTAAGTAATAGCATGTTTTGGTAAGAACAACATTTCTGTAGTTTTCGTTCCAACAAATCTGCCTAACATATCAATTGACCTATCGGTAAGCCCCTCCCCTCGAACGCAGACTAGCCAATGGCAGTCGAGTATCATGTTGCATGGAGAGCGGAATTCGGACATCTTAGTTTCAGAGACATAGAGAAACATTGGAAGATCCTAAGCTCGCATCATGGGGTTTATGTCTCAAAAATGGATAAACGATGTGCCTGGGGTACTTGTAACACTGATTCCAGGTTTTCTGAGAGGATGTGCAATATAATTTATTTCATTACATTCCCTGAATCTAAACAAAACAGAGCAAAATGTCCCTAAGTATTCAACCCCAATACAAATGAAGACAAAAACGTTCATTTTCTGGTTGTCATACACTCATTAAGTTACACATTTCTTCTGCTCAAGCAGAACGTTAATGCTATCTTGTGCTTTAGCAAGGTATCTCTGGCTAAAACTAGCTAACGTTAAAGTTAGTGAGTCCATGCTAATGTACAAACCTAAATAGCTGACTGTTCTCGCGTCTTGTAAGTTACAGTGTACGTTAACGTTAGGTCAAAAACACATGAACGAAGGTCTACATTTCAGTGCCTCTCCATATTAAACTGGTTAACGTTAAATGAACATTCATTTAATCGTACCCTGCGATACATGAACGGATGCATGTTGTCATCCGCGATCGTAATGAATATAAGACTTCTCCTGCTTGCATCGTGATCTCATCTGTACACCCTCGCTTCGAGTTTCCCACCGTATTTATTTTTATATATTATAAATCCCTCCATGGAATATTTCATTCCCATTTGGTGGCCTTCTGTGTCCAAAATTGTGCAAAAAGATCGCGGGACACGGTTTTCACACCGCAGCTGTCATTGTAAGACAGTGAGCAACTCAGTTTGTTTGTCCGAGGGAGCAACAGTAACTAAGGGGAGCGGGGTTTACCGATAGGTCAATTGTTTTTGTGTACACATCAATCTCTATTTGCTTTAAAATTATAAAAAATAATATGAAGTAAAATTCACTTTTTTGTATGTTTTAAATTTTTGACATTATAGCAAAGTCTAATATTTAAATAAAGGCACATCAGCTTTTAATAAAATATGTATTAGGTAAAACTCTATGATTGACTCTATGACACTGTTTTTACCCAACATTATACATGGCCTTAAGCCATGGTTTTAAAGGAGCAGCGTGAAAAGCCTATTCGATCTAACCTTCACACTTGTCCAGCGTGTCAGGCAGACATTGGCAGAAGGATGGCGCTGCGCGGCCGCTGCGCACACACTGCATGTCAGACGGACACGTTAGGCCATCACAGAGCTCCAGAGAAGATGGACATATTCCTCCTGCAGTGGGTACAAAAAGTTAAAAGCAAGCAAATAGAAATTATACCACTCAAGCTACTGTTTGAATTTAATCAACCGGGATAAATAATGCATATGAAATGCATCCTACAATAAACAGGGAGGGTTGCCAAATCTGGTTATCTGGCTGGAGTGAGATTTTGATGGAATGGGCAGATCAATTACAGGCACCTATTTGAGGTTTTGAGGAGGCAGCAATATATTTTTTTAATTTTAATACTTAAGGTTACTGTAGTACAATATACAGTTTTTATAAAATGCTCAATACTGATGTGCTGCTTACCTACCTAATTAGAGGGGCATCAGCAAGTAATAATAATAATAATAATAATAATAATAATAATAATGCTCCTAATTCTAAATGTGCCTTCTAAAAATAGCTTGTAAATCTCTCATTATGCCATATTATCAGCAAATATTGTATTCAATTTTTTGTTAACTTGTTTTCTTTCATTAACACTGGTTTTTAATTTATTTTTTGGAACTGATTGGTCATTAACTTTGTTGATCTGAACTTATGCACCTCCAATTTTGAATGAAAAAATCATAATTCGGATAATTTGGGCAATATTTATTCAAAAACTAACTGAAAGACACCAAGTTGATAAAAAGACTGAATCCAATATTAGGTAATATTATAGCACAAGGATGAATATGAAGTTTATTTGCAAAAAATATATACAATCTTTTTTTGTCTTCAAAAAATAAAAAAAATCAAAGTTTTAGTTTTTATTGTGTTAGCCGATATTTTTTTTTTTTTTTAACCTAATGAAAATAACCCAACTGCAGTTTGATTGAGATTAATCGGAATGCACAATGAAAAAACATGATTTTTGAAAATTGTTAAAACCAGAGTTATCTGATTTAGCAAATTAACTCTTCGTGTGCAATATGCCAAAAATGTAACTAGGTGGAGGGGGAAAATCCTCAAAAATTTAAAAATGATCTAAAAAAGAGAGAAGTTGTTAGAGCCTATGGGAGCAATGGCAGTGTTTTAGTCTAATGCAATAAAATGACCTAGCATTTTTGGGGAAAACAAAATCCTCTCCAGGACAAATAAATGACCAGAACACAACAAGAGAGTTAAGATTACATTATAATTACTGTTCCTATAAAACATACTTTCTTAAGTAAATTACGTAAATTTGTTGTTCAACAACATTTGATGAAATTTCTAATATTTAATCTAAACTATACACTTTTCTTTTGTATATTCTCTGCTTGATATGTATTTGAAGTTTAAAGTTAGCTGCTATTCACTTGCTCTTATGTTTTGTTAAATGGAAATATGCGCCTGACTTTGAAGTCATAACTTTTACAGAATAAAGAATATAAGAATATAATGTAAGTCAAGCACATTTAGCATTTTCTTGTTATTTGCCATGATATTTATTAAGTTCAGCATGAGTACCTGAAAGCGTGCGTTTCACGCCGAATATTTGAGAGCTGGCAACCCAGTAATACATTTGAATCAGTTTTGTCAGTTTTATCATTTGAGACTAAATCAAATTGCTAACCTGGACACGTGCACATCTCTTTCCTGCTGAAGCGTGGAGACACAAAGCTCACTCTGGAGGTGGTGTAGGTGACCAAGCCGATGGGGTCGAGACTGAGGGTGAGCTCACAGACTCTCTCCCCGCACTCGAGCTCTCCTGAGCAGCTCTGATCCAGGACACTGACCACCCTCAGCGCTCCCTTTAGGAAACCCTTCACCTCCTCCAGCTTGAGAGCCAGCTCTCCTGGACCCATATAACCCCCATCTGGTGTCTCCACAGCAAGGAGCACCTCCAGCTGACTGGAGCGACTCAGTGGCTGCACTCCCAGGATGTGAAGAGGGTCTGGTCCGTCAATAACACCCGTCCCGTCACCATCCAGTGAGGTACGGAGCACCTTCTTCAGCTCCTCCATGTACACACCCACTAAATCCTCAGGGGACAGGTCTTGGAAACGCAGAGTCACTGCATTCTGCACCATCTCATCCGTGGCTTGCTCCACCTGGACGCTAACGCCCACGGTCACAGAAAACCTCCCATCACTGACCGTAGCATTTAGGGAGTATCTGGAAAAAATAATATGTTACTGATCATTAAGCAGCTATGCAAATATGCAGCTAGCACAAAAACACATACAGAAATATACATTGGTGAGCCAATAGCATTGCCATGTATATCTGAATCTGCTAATTGCAGATTATTAGATATCTGCAATATATTGCAATTCTGTTAAATCTCATTTCTGAGAAGTTGCAATTCTGACAATAAAAAGTAAGAAATATGACAAGCTTGTTTCTCCCAAGCAATACAAATTTTAAAAAGGTAATTGTGACTTTTTAATCATACGATTCACAATTTATCATATAATATCAATTCAGTATCATGCAATCTTTGTCAGAATTGTCATATATAAATTTAAGTCATAATACATTTATTTGCTTATTTAAAATTCTGTGGTATAAATAAGCTTCCATAATTTTATGAAGAAGTTCAAACTAAACAAATAGTCTGGGAATGAATGGCGTAATTTATTCTGGCTATTTTTCATATGCTTTTTACATGTAGATTTATTGTTTTTTGCTTGTTCTAGAAAATTATTTAATCATTTTGTAAAAATGATGATAGTCTAAACAGAGTAAAATAAACTTTAATAGTGAAAATGATTTACACCAAATTACACAATTACTGACTGTGCCACAGCTGTCATTACCTCCACAAATGCATCAATATTTTTTTTCCTCTAAATATTTTTTTATTTATAGTCTGAAAATGATTACTTGTATTGCCTTTATTTCGGATACATAAATGCTAGTCTTAAAGCAATGATAATAGAAAATCAATACATACATACACAAAATAAAATAGCACTAGGACGTGTTGGACATTATAGTCTAACTAAACTATGTGACAGTGTGAAAGAGTTTTAGGGAAATTATTTTTATATTAAGGTCTACAGACCAAAATAGCCCATAATTGAAGAAATGCACATTTCAAATTAATTTGCATTTATTTTACCTTCCAGGCTCCAGGCCATTTAGTGCCACAATCTTCCCGTCCTGTCTGTTGATATTGAAAAGATTCTTTGTTTGTGATCTCTGACTGAAAGACAGAACATCATTCTCATCTCGGTCTGTGGCATAGATCTTCCCTATAATCCCGCCAGGAAACACATCTGCTGCCATGACAATGTTGATTTCCAGTGGGAAGGCCACAGGTTTGAAGAGGCTGTCTCCGATGACACGCACAAACACAAAAGATGTGGAGGACAGACGAGGCTTCCCCGAGTCACGCACCTTGTTGACAAGAACAAGATCACACTGTAAAATTCTAACAATTTCAACTAAAGAAATGAATTCAATCCTTTAGAAACGTCAGAGCAGCTACATGGGTGTTTCTTCATCTACAGGCACTTTTATATTCCAGAGGTTGATTTTTATTAAAACAGATTTCTCTTTCTGTTATATGAAGGTTGCATTAAAGTTGCGCAAAAACCTTTTGTCTATTTATTTACTTAACTATTTAATTATTTCATTCATTTATTATTTTAATCATTTTTAAATTATATTTATTTGTATTATTTAATTATTATTATAAGGAACTTTTATTGTTTTATCCCAGTCTAAACCCAGACTTGTCATAAAATATGAAAATCCATCATAAAAATATTAGTGCTGTCAAACAATTAATCGCATTAAAATAAAAGTTATTGTTTAAGTAATATATGTATGTATGTGTATATTTATTATGTATATATATACATATATATACACACATATTATATATATATATATATATATATATAAATACACACATACAGTATATATATCTTGAAAATATTTACATGCATATACATTTATATTCTTATATTTTATATTATATATAAATATATTTAATATATAAATATATATTTTCTTAAATATGAACATGCATGTGTTTGTATTTATATATACAAAATAAATATACACAGTATACACACATATATTATGTAAACACAAACTTTTATTTTGAATGCGGTTAATCTCGATTAATTGTTTGACAGCACTAAAAAATATTAATTGTATTTAAAACTATGATAATCAAACACGGAGTTAAATAACTAATTTTATAAATTGTATACATTTTTATAAATACTTGATATGAAATATGGGACCTGTGATATTTGACAAAATAGATATCAAAGTCAATTTAACTTGGGAACAGAATATTGTTATTGATGTTATTTACAAAAAAATACAGTTTGGTCAAATTTAGCTTTAGTTAGCTATTTAAATTATTTATAATATATTTAATATACACTGACCAAAATTATAAATGCAACACTTTTGTTTTTGCCCATTTCATAATCTCAGTTATGGAGATGCACATCCCTAATATATATATATATATATATATATATATATATATAATTCTGGAAAAAAATGTGTTTACTGAGGTCAAAAGTGCTCACAGTTGAAGAAACACCTGCATGAGAATTCTGTCATTCTGAATTCACTTTTAACTAACAGTTCACTTTGTTTGAGCTGTTGCACTTACCTGTATCTCAAGCGTATACTCTCGTGTTGCATCTGGACCAAATACTCGTCTTGTCCGTAATTCTCCATTCGGGTCCAGACTGAAAGCATTGCCCTCATTTCCAGACACAAAGCGAAACTCAAAAGGTGCACCATTTCTAGCGGAGTCCTTATCAGAAACTGATAGTGAGAGGATTGTAGTTCCTGCAGGCTTGTTCAACTTGAGAAGAAAAAACAGAATTAAGATTAAATAAGAGTCATTTTGAAATTCCAGAAAGGTCTAATGGCCAAGATTTTTATGTTTTCTGAAGAAAACGTGAGTAATGCTTGCTTGACCGTACAAAAGTCTACACTACAATGCTAGTGTGCAGTTGCTGGTTGCCTGGTTGTTGGTATGAATTTATTGAGTGTCCAGGATATTTTCTAGGTGGTTGTATACTGGACCTAGTCAAAACACCCAGCCTAAATTTATATGACATTCCAGTCCATATATATTGCTCAGGTACTTCATTGAGAGTAAGTCTATGAGATTTCTTCGACACTTTATCATCCGGCAGGGGTAGATCATAAGTCACAGCACACCTCTCCTCAACAAGCAGTACAATTCATTTCCATAGTGAGATGAGTTACGTGCAGAAATGTAAGTAGGGGAACTGTATTTCAATATATTTCTGCCTTTTTACAATATACCTCAATATTTATGTATATGCACCAAAATGGCTTGCAAGAGGAAAGGTCCGTTTTTGTTAAAGGGTATTCTTTTTAAATAGAAAATTTATTTTAAACTCTAATAATATTTCACAATATTAACGTTTTATTTAATGTTTTTTACTGTATTATTGATCACTAAATCCTTCCTTGGCCATTCAACACTTCTTTCAAGAACTTTCAAAATCTTACCAGCTCCAAACGGCAGTGTATATTTTACAAAAGCATTTAAATACATTTAAAATGTCACACTTGGGATATTACAAGTTCTGAATAAATTGAACCAAAACAGGCAGATTAACAAAAAAAAGAATTAAACGTACAAATTAAAAAAACATTTTTGCTATTGAAGATTTAATCAGAGATGCTATTAATTAAAACATCTCCATCCTAACAATAATGTAGATTAAATCTAATCTAATGACACATTCTTGATGATAAACTACATTAAAACCATTACATATCTTGTGAATATATCAGTATAATGTATTCAATATATCATTCAGTCCTAGTTCAGGGCTGCCTGAAATCCTCAAAGCAAAAGCAACAGTAACAGGGTGCATATAGGTATGTGACAATGTCTATTGTTGCAAACAAAAGAGTTAAAACTGTCTCTCACACCTGAATAGCAGCTGAAGCATTAGCGGGAGAGAAGATCGGCGGGTTGTCGTTCACGTCGGCAATCTCGATATTGACATTCACAGTGGTTGACTTGGCAGGTGACCCGCTGTCAAACGCTTGCACAGACAACGAGTAGCTGGAGACCTTAAGCAACCGAGACAGGGGGATAAATGTCAGACAAAAACAGTTCAGAACGACTCAACTCTCGATAAATGTCTTTTTTTTTAAAGAACAGAACTGTTCGCTCACCCACAGTCACTCAAAAGCCTAAATATCAGCCCTACATAGCCTTATTAAAGACTTTACGGCTGATTTAAAGATAATTGGCCAAAATCATGCAATATCTCAGGAGAGTGTCTAGAAGAGCCACAGCGCAAGGATGTCAAGATTCATTAGCCAATGTAATCGAGCTCATTCCAAGGACTAACCGTCTCTCGGTCCAGTGCCTTGTTAACTTTCAGAAGCCCGGTGACAGGGTCGATCCAAAACTGATTTTCACGGTCCCCTTTCAGAATGGAATAAGTGATTCCCCCATTGATCTGACTGTCCAGGTCTTCTGCAAACAGCTGCACATAACAAACAGATAACAATTTCTAGCCTATTTGGGTGCAAAGAGGCTAAAACTCCCTGAATGTATACGGATCATGAAGCAAATTACACCCTTCTATGGTAAACTATATTACAGCTCAAGTACACAGTACAAATGAATAACTAATGTAAGTTCATTAAGGGGATTTATGCGAGCAATAAGCTTAATTATATGCTAGGCGTGAAATTGAAATTATGTCTGCGGCTAATTAAATGCCAATGAAGTGGCTCGGCTAATGAGAGAACTTTACCCTCGTGACCGTCTCTCCGATGGCTACGTCCTCACTGATCAGAACATTGTAGATGTCCTCGCTGAATGAAGGCGAGTTGTCATTGACATCCAGAAGCTCTATGGTCACTATTGTCATGACTCTTAAGGGAGGCGTTCCACCATCAAAGGCCTCGACATTCAGGAAAAAATCCTTGCAGAGCTCATAGTCAAGATCATCCGCCACAGAAATGATGCCTAAAATCATGCGATATATGAGTCAGAGTAAAGCCAATTAATTTATATGAATATGACAGACAACACTTACATAACTCGCAATACAAAGGCTCCTTGGGATGCATTAAAAGCCTGAAAATTTAGTTCACGCACAATAGCCAAAAGAAAATACTTCCCAGCTGTGCCTTCAAGAGCTTAATTCTTTCAAAGTGCGGGTTTATGCTAAAGCACTTTACGCTTATGTCAAAGTTGAATGCATGGGAAGTGATATAACTGTAAAAATAAAGCAATATTTCAGCATTTCCACTGACTGCCCACATCTTTTTAGGAGACAAAGAAAGCTCTCAATAATTGTTCACATGTTTTCTGCATGTTAAGCACTGTTATTAGAATTTCGTGGAGCATTCATAACTAATTTTCCCATTCGCTGCACTTATATTGTGCTGTTTTAACAGACACAATTTATCAAATCATAATGTCTTGTCTACAGTCAATAGACTTTCTTACATTTCTTTCAATGATTCGTGAAAGAAAACGATAAATGAACTGAAAATAAGCCTTTATCTGTATTAAATCACACGTGAACTTCCAGAAGAACTCTAACAAAACATTGTTAGACCAGAAATAGATTTTATATATGCAGAAAACGTGCGTCTCTCCGCCTTGCCTGTTGAATCATCAATGGAAAATTTCCCCAGCTCATTTCCAGACAAGAATCTATAATATATTTCAGAATTTACTCCAATGTCACTACTCCTGGCAAAGATTTGCAGCACTTCTGTTCCTACAGTAACATCTTCAGGCACTGTGACCACGTAATCTTGCTTTTGAAACACAGGTGGGTTGTCGTTCACATCCAGAACCATGATGGTGAGGTCCACCTCAGTGGAGAGCGAGCCATCGCCCCCTGCTCGGTCGGTGGCCTTGATCCTGATCTGATATGAATCTTGCACCTCTCGGTCCAGAGGCTTCTCCAAGATCACCACACCAGAGGATGGGTCAGTGGAGAACATGCCACCAGCAGAGTCAACAAGTGAGTACACGATCTTCCGGTTTAGACCTGGGAGAGGGCATATTTTTGGACTATAATTTTACTCAAATAAAAAATGCATCAGACATGCAATGATGATCTTTCCAAAGTTTTATGATCCGAAAAGGAACTTCAATCATTTAAAAAAAACTAAAAGCCTTTTTTATAATTATTATGAGTTTTTATGAGCTGATATTTATAGTTTTTAAAATCACATTGCAGGATTATTTCAAATGAAGTGGTGAAGGAAAAAGCCAGTTGTCATCAGTCACAGGACCTCTTATACACTCATATAAAGTTGAACCTAAATGTTACACATGTGAAATACTTACCTTCATCTGGATCATTAGCCCGAAGGCGTGTGAGCAAGGCCTTGGGTGCTGCGTTCTCATAAACACTTGCCATGAACCGTGTGAAGGCAAATGATGGTGCATTATCATTACTATCCAGAATGGTCAGAGAAATTTCAGAGCGACAGAACAGCCCTCCTCCATCTGTAGCCTGTGCTATCAACTTAAAGCCTGCAATTCTCTCACGGTCCAATAAAGAAGCCGTCTTCAGTTCACCTGGCACCAAAACAGAGAGACATAAGAAAAGTGCAAAGACTCACAAGATGGATTTCAGAACCATGGGCCAGAGCTGCATTAAGTAAAAACTTCAGTCAGATGAATAAGAGATATTGTAAGTGATAGATGATGGGGCTAAATATTTATCTGTCATAAATGTTTAATTCAATCAAGACTTATGACGTTAGTTAATTCATTAAATACTAAATTACTGTCATCTATATAAACATACTTTCAACTTTTCGGTCAATCTGGGATAACAGGCAAACAAAGTTATCTGAAAACCTAAAACTATTCAATTTATTAAAATAAGGCTGGAATACACTACACAACTTTTTAACATATGGTTACAGAGAAAAAAACAGGATTCATACACTAAAGCAAAGAGCATTCACTGCCATACTCACAAATCTGCAAACTCAAACAAACAACAAATGTCTAATCGTCTCAAAATATCAAACAAGTTTGATATCGTCAGACATAAAATAATCATGTCATATGTAATCTAGGTTATACTGTCAATTCCAAACACTCTCCACCAACATTTGAAAAGTATGTGTACAATGTTAGTCATGGGCTGGATTTATGGATCCTGATTTTTTTTTAAGGAACTGAACCATGATGCATCTGTCCAACGTACAACAGTCCATCTCACCACAAGCGTGGTGTTTGATAAAAAGAAAATTGTTTTTGACATTGACCTGACCATTGTTGATTAACCACATACGTTTTACTTTTTAGCTCCATGTTAATTGCAAAACTAGATTTAAACAGATACTCGTACCTTTTCCCCTAGTGAGTTGTGCCTTGCAAATAGACATTTGTGTATTAACTTGTAGGGAGCAAAGGGTTAAGATGAATGGAGTTTTATCAGATACACTTTGTACATCCTTTGGGTCTCCACAGGGCTATGTACTGTCATCAATTCTTTTTTTAATTTATACAAATGAGTGTCAAAGTTATGAGGATAACTATTATGTTGTTAAATATGCACACAATACAGTTTTCCTATCCTTGCTATCAAGCTCAAAGTGTGACGATAGTCGTGCAATTGTTAAGTTTATTACATGGTGCAACAAAGCATAACAGACTAAATATAACATAAACAAATGAGATGGGGATTGATTTCAGAAAAAAATGCTCCAAAAGGTGCAACCACTGCTTATTTAGGACAGCGAGGTCGATAAAGTAGAGGTATACAAAATATCTTGGTGCCATTTCTGACACAGTTTCAGCAGAATGTTTGCCCTGAAGAAACTGAATTATTTTTATATACAAAAATGTATTTTGAATACTTTTAATGAGAGCGTCTCACGTTTTTCATTCTTATGGTGGTTTGCATATATTTCTATTAATAATAAGAATAGCCACCAAAATATTGTTAGAACTTGCTCAAAAATGACTGGTGTGCCACTGCGGAGCCTAACTGAATTTTATGGGCAGCAAGTAAATAAGGAAAGCTAGGTGAATAATGATGAATAATGACATGCACCCCTTGCACTTTGAGACAATGGTTGACGGCTTAGAAGTATTAAGTATTTGAACAATAAATACAAGCTTACCTTTGAACCAGAAGCCATTCATATTTGCAGTTTGAATTTTATTAAGAATTCTTAAAGTGTTTATATTACTTACCGATTTCATAAGCGGCTGGATTAAATATGAAGCATGCTGTATTGTTGTAATTTGAAATTTTGAGGAAGTTTTTAGGGAGAAAGTCTGGACAAAAGTCATGTAGTGTATTCATTCAAGCCTTAAGAAAATAAAAATTAAAAGCATCAAAAGTATAAAATGTCAAAAGGAGTTTGTACAGAAATACCAGTATTTGCATCCATGTAAAAATCTTCAACGCCAATGCCAAACAGAGAATACTGAATTTCTGCATTCGACACCACTGTCCAAGTCTGTTGCTCCAACTGTCAGAATAGCAGTATTAATAGGCACATCTTCTGGAAATGAGGCCTCATATTGCACCTAAAAAATAATGATTAAAATGTATTCAGATAGTGTTTTGAATTCTTAATACGTTTGCATACCAAAACTTCATTTGCGTGCATCAGTATGCAAACATTAGTTGTTAACTTGGGCTGTATGAGATGACAAATGCCAGCCTAAATCAATTGCTTAGACCTGATTGCAGATGGGGCTGTTGTCATTGGCATCCATGACAGTGACCTCCACGCCTATGCGGGTTACAAACAGGCCGTCGCTGGCTGTGATATTGAGCAGGTATCGATCCTGCTCTTCTCTGTCCAAAGGCCGTTTCACGAAGACCTTCCACTCCCCCTGAACAGGAGCCAGTGCAAATACCCCCTTGGGGTTTCCTCCTGAGTTAAAAAGATGGCAACAGAATAGAGATAAACGAGCAAGGTAGATTTGTGAAACTGTGATGGCCTGAACAGAGACCAAACCATTATTTCCATAAACACATCACCGAGTTTATATGCTGCAAGGTGTTATTGTTCTTTATGTAGTATAAACAAATATGCATATATTTAATTAAATGTATTGAACACATCAAATTAAAATGTGCTAACACATATCAAAATAACTCTAAGAGCATTGTACGTGAACCAGAACACTTAGGGACACTTTTGGAGAGGGTATATATTGTATCCCATGTTATTGGAAACAATAAACTGAGCTTAATTCTAACAATCTGTTCACATCCCCAGATGGTCTTTAAACAAAGTAATGTGACACATAAAGCAGATGGCTCTTTACTCATATAGCTTTTATACACTTAGTTCATTAAATTAAACCCTTTCAATGTGATTATCTTTCCCGGAGAGCCTCCATGAGCCATAAATCATCATTCAGTGGCCTACTTTAATACGCACCTGTGATATGGAAGCTGACAAGCCGATTCTGATCAGAGCTGTCCCCGTCACGAGTGCTCAGCACCGAAATCACTTCTCCCAGTGGGTCACTCTCTCGCACAGCACCTCTGTAGTACTCTCTCTCGAAGGTAGGGGGGTTATCATTAACGTCTGCGATTGCAACAGTCACTACCGCTGTAGAGGAAAGTGAGACACCCTCACCTAGATCAGATGCCACCACGCTGAAGGTGTAGGATGGGGACATCTCATGATCCAGGTCACCGAGAGTGGTGATCCAACCAGTCTTACTGTCAATTACAAACATGGCACCAGCGGCAGATTTAGATCCACTAGCTTTGTCCTGCTCTTGGTTTAGGGTTGGTCCAAGGCTGTAATTAACCTGTCCATTAGAGCCCCAATCAGGGTCGAGCGCTCGTACCTGGATAACCCGTGTACCCCTAGGCATACCTTCCATAACCATAGCCACATAAGAGATGGTTTCAAATAACGGTTTGTTGTCATTCACATCCAGCACCTTGACTTCTACATCCACTACAGACATGGACTCAACCAGTGCCTGTCTCATGGTGGCTGCAACTTTGAAACGGTAAATGTTGATGAGTTCATAATCAAGGGTGTTAACAAGCCTTAGAAGTCCAGTTTCCCTCTCAACCAAAAATGTCCCACCCTGGTTACTTTCCCCAGTCTCTCCATTTACCACAGAAAAGAAAGCAGTCTGACCAGGACTTAAGTACACTGATCCCAAGGCTGTCCCAGCAGGTGTGTCCTCTGGCACCGTGTAGGAGTACTGCGGTTGGCTGAAGGAGGGCACATTTGCATCAGGTGGTAAGACATGAATAAATGCAGACACAAGGGAATGTTTGGCTGGAACACCTCCATCAGTAGCTTTGACAAAAAAGGAGAGAACTGTTCCTCTCAGATGCACCATGCTTCCCTTTGTGACCATCCAGCCACTGTCAGGCTCAATCTCCAGCACATCCACTAGAGGAAGCCTTGCCTCACTGTACAGCGAGTAGCTAACTCTGCCATTATCGCCGGAATCTGGGTCCTGAGCCTGGATTTGAGTCACCAGCGATCCCATTGGCACATTAGCCTTTATACTAACTCTATACTCCATAGCCCTGAAACGTGGCGCATTATCATTTTCGTCAGCAAGAATTACCCTAACGGTGCAGAAGGATGCTCTTCCCCCACCATCAAGCGCCATAACAGTTAGCACAATGTCTCTGTTCATTGGGTTCTCTCTGTCGAGTTTCTGAGCTGTAGTTATCAGGCCATCAGCTCCAATGTAAAACTGAGTCTTTCCAAGGTCATTGATAAAGGAATACATGATCTGACCAAAAATCCCTGAGTCCTCATCTGTGGCACGCACCTGAATGACTTTGGAACCTGCTGGGGCATTCTCGCAGACCTCCGCCAAGTAAAACCGTTGACTAAAGACAGGGCTGTAAAGGTTGGCCCCCATGACTCGAATGTTCACCTGTGCAGTGTTAGTGAAGACCCCATCTGATACAGACACATTGAGGTTGTATGCTGGCCGTATCCCCTGTCTGCGCTGGTTGGACAAGTAAATGACACCTGTCTGAGAGTCTGCTATGAAGTTCATTTTCTCATCTCCAGAGAGTATGCTGTACCTCAATCTCTCGGCATCTGAACTGTCTGCATCAGAAGCTTGAACACATGTCACAATGTGCCCTCTGGGAGCCAGTTCGCTCACAAAAGCTTCATAAAGTGGCTGGCTGAAGGATGGTGGGTTGTCATTCACGTCAATCAATAAGACGGTGACCGTGACCTCACTGCTCTGGGATGGGGAACCGTTGTCTGTTGCCCTAACGATAAAGCTAAAGCTCGGTGTAAGTTCGTAGTCAAGAAGACGGGCTGTTAACATGAGTCCACTTGTACTGTCAATGTGAAAGTAATCTGTGCTGTTAAATCCATCGGAGAGAACTTGATAGCTAATTACACTGTTTTTTTCAGAATCCTTGTCTGTCGCCCAAAGCTGTAACACGCTAGACCCAATCATTGAGTTTTCTGGCAAAGTGGTGGTGTATGATGCATTACAAAATGTAGGGGCATTGTCATTTACATCCACCACAACTATGTCCACATCTACTTCGGATCTGGCTCCAGTGAGAGTGTCTGTAGACCTGATGGTTAGCCTGTAGTAGGGTGTGGTTTCATAGTCTAAAGGATATATGACACTAATCACACCACTGCCAAAGCCAATGTCAAATTGGAAGGAAGGATCCCCTTCTACAATAGTGTATATAATATTTTGGCCCTCTGGGCTGGTGGCATTTATGCATAATATGGGAGTTGTCACAGCAACATCCTCTCTAACTGATATGCCATAAAATGACTTGTCAAAAACAGGCATGGCCTTGTTCACAACTGTAACTGGAAGCTCGACAACAGTGACGAGGGAGGGGTAGCCTGCATCACGAGCAAGGACGACCAGCGGATATTCAACATTGGACAAGTCTGCATCAAAGGCCCTTTTAAGAGTAAGCTCCCCAGTGAGCTTATTCACCTCAAAATGTGGATGGTCTTCCCTAAGCTCATAATACACAGCTCCATTTATCCCTTTGTCCAAATCTGTTGCCGACACCTGGAAGATGGATGAGCCAGGTTCTGCATCAACCTGCACAGCCGCATAATATGGAAGGCCTATAAACTCAGGGGCATTGTCGTTAACATCCTCAACTTCTACTCTGACGGTTACTCTAGCAACTCGCAGCTGGTCGTATTCTCTACTCGCCACAACCACCAGCTCATACAGTTCCTGTTGTTCTCGATCGAAAGGGACTCCTGTGGTTTGAATGACTCCTGATGTGGTACGAATTGTAAAGCGTGTCCCTGCATTCAAAAGCGTGTACTTTAGTGGTTCGTTTAAGCGGTTTCCTACAGCATTTACAATACTCACAGTGGTAATGTTCACACTGTTCTCCAATACAGATGAGAAGTATGTGCTTTGACTTAATAGGAGGCCACTGTCCATAGCCTCCCTAACTAACACAGTCACAAGTGCTGTGCAAAAGTACCGCCCATCTGACACGTTGACATTGAAACGATAGCGGTCTTTGGAGAGTTTATTGTTTTTGACTGTGAGTATGCCCAATAATGAGTCCATTTCGAAGTGCTCCAAGTTGCTATCAGCCAAGGAATACATCAGATCAGTGGTCATGTCTGGATCAGTGGCTACTACTCTCAGAACCTCAACCCCAACGTATGTTGGAAGAAGCAAAACAGTGTCATAAGCTTCTTGTGAGAACTGAGGGGGAGAGTCATTGATGTTCACAACACTGATTAGGACCTTGGCTGGCTTCTCTGCTGTCAGCTGAGGCCTGCCACTGTCCCTCACATTAACAGAAAAATAAAAAGAACTGAATGTTTCATAGTCCAGTTTAGCAATAGTTCTGACAGAGCCTGTTCCTGAGTCCACAGTAAAGAACAATTTTGCTGTGTCCTCTACAATCTGGAAGACCAGGAGGGCATTGTGATTCTTGTCAGCATCTGTGGCTTCAATTACCAGGGGCTTTCCATCCTCACTTATCACCACACTATTGATGGGGGCCGCCTCACTGATGGTCCCTGTATATGTGAGTTCCTGAAAAACTGGAGGATTATCATTTTCATCAACCACTTGGATGCAGACAGTGACATTGGAGGCAATCCCAGCCATGTTTACAGCCTGGATCACCAGCATATATGAAGAGGTCATCTCAAAGTCAAAATTCCTTTCTGTTGTGATGACACCTGTGTAACGGTTTATTTTAAACCTCCTTTCATCATTTCCTTGTATAATGTCATAAATCAGTGTGGTTCGGCTAATTGCACAGACCAATATGACAAAAGTCCCAATAGCCACATTCTCAGAGATCTCAGCCTGGTATTCTTGTTGGGCAAACTTTGGACTAGAGAAATCAGACAGAGAGATGGCGATCCTAGCAGTAGCGGTGCTACTTAACGCTGGAGTACCTCCATCTGTGACTCTCACAGTGAGGGTATAAAAACCCACAGTGGTAAGGTCCAGCTCTCTGGCTACTGAAATGATGCCAGATAATGGATCTATTCCAAATATGCCACCAGTGTTTCCTGTGAAAAAATGACACGTACCTGTCAGTTCATGATGAAATGGGGCATGTCGGGTAAAGGATAGATCAAAGATAAATCTTAAAATTCATGACAGGTTAAAAGAATGAGCTAATGTATCACACTCTGTGGAACAGACAATCAGTTTAACTCAAAACAGCTGAACAATGGAAATGTTATCAGGGAGCGTAATACATTCAAGAGCATGTTTACCTGCATCAATTGAGTAAACTATCTCCCGTTTCTCCCTGAGTCTCTGTCTAGTGCGATCACCCGCAAAGCTGAAGTTCCTGGAGGGGCCGACTCAAACACTGTACTGTCATAGATAGTGCGAGTAAAAAAAGGAGGCTGGTCATTGGCATCCTCCAAGGTCACAATAATCCGTGCCAGGTCTCTATAATAGGGAAATTCTTGATCTTTCACCTAAAAAAAGAGGAGAGACAGGGCAACAGACCTGAGGAGAAATACTAAGATTTTTCATGGAAAAGATTTGTGGAAACAAGTAAAAAGAGAAAAAAGAAGTAAAAACACATTAGACAGAAAGGAGCAGTTAAAAATGTAAATTGTCAAAATATAAAATCTGGTTTGCTGGGGTATATTTATGATTATTTAAAATACTACATACAGTAAAGATACAGTGGGGTTTAAGAGTCATTGTACTTGTACACTGTACTTTGTAAACATTTTAATATATTTATAAATGTATGGCGTTGACAATACCATTTGCATATTTGTATTAGTGCTGTCAAACAATTAACCGTTTTAATTATATTTTTATAATTTATATTATAGATTAATATATTTAATATACAAATATAAATGTTTTCTTAAATATATACATGCATGTGTGTGTATTTATATACATAATAAATATACACAGTACACACACATATATTATGTAAACAAAAACTTTTATTTTGGATGCAGTTAATCGCGATTAATCGTTTGACAGCACTATTTTTTTAAATAATTTTATTTATATATTTTAATTAAATTAAATTAAATGACTAAATGTAAATGTGATCAAATTAATATAAATTAATTATTATTTAAAATATTTTTAATTATTCTTTATTATAATTATAACATATCATTATTTGTATTATCTTATTAAATTAGAAAAATGCTAATTTGTATGACATGTGAAATGGTCTGTTTCAGCTTTGAAATCACTAATCATAGTACACATTTAATAATACAAATGTTGATTCTCACCATAATAGTAAGGATGTGCTGAGTGCGGGTCTCATAGTCCAGTCGATCTGCTGTGTACATGACACCAGTACCAGGATTGATCCTAAACATCCGCATGCTCGCTGGATCAACGCTGCCATGGATAGAATAGCTCAACTTTGCCCGTTCATCCTTATCCCTGGCCCGGACACGCAAGACCTCAGTGTCGGCTGGTGTATCCTCAGACACCGAGACTTCATATGTACGCTCGGAGAAAATAGGACTGTTGTCATTACTGTCCAAAACCTTTATGTAAATCTGTAGATACAACAGACAGAGTCTGTCTCAGTTAAACAGATGCATGAGTAATCTACACTGTTGCAATAGGCACTTATGTCAAAACAGATTAAATAAGAAACAGAAAACGCACATGGCAGAGTGACAATACAATGTAGGTTTCTGGGACATTGGAATACTCAGCAGCCCCTGGCATATCTGAAGACATTTTCAGTGAAGATTATATAGATATCTCTTTCACACAGCAAACTTGTGTTGATAAAATTAGATAAAAGCTGGAAAGCTGCTTAAAATCGTACAGACTTTTCTATCTTGGATATTTCAACCACAGCTGCCAGGAATATTCGTTTTGCAAAGTTTCTGGCAAAGTTAGCAGACTTGTAACATCTGTTAGGAAAAGTTTCCAAGAGGTTTGCATAACTAAAAATACACCTACCTGTGTAGTAGCGGTGTTTGTCCCATCTGTCACCTGTACCGTCATGTTGTATAGCGACTGTGTCTCTGCATCTAAAGGTCTGGCTATTACTATGGTCCCCATCCCTCTCTGAATATCAAATGGACCATCATAGTTACCTATTACACCAAGAAATCAGAGTTAACATGAACTGAAAAATTAGAAGTGATAGAAAATGCTTTGCATGCACTTATAAATGCAATGAAGAGATAAAGGTTTAGCAGAAAAGGATCAAGGTAAAAAGCACTCTACCAATCGAACTGTCATGCAGATTGTCACGTCTGTGAGTAATACATTTTTTATGTTTCACAGTGATTCATCAAAGTTTCACAGCTTTCGAAACGTCAACCGCTTTATGTTGGGATCTTTCCCATCAGCCTCAGGTCTCTTATCTTCGACTCCCACAAACATCTGTGTCAAGTTCAAGCCTCTTCACGGCAGATTCTCAAATCATTAATTCAGGTCCATTCTGACGGATAAGGGCAAACTCTCTGAGCATCTTTAGTATGCATTACATGCATCTGTTCCAATTCCACTCAATTTCCACTGCACTTAAGTGAGATCAGAAGACCCAAAGTCTGGAAGGTATCTCAGCACTCAAAGTGTTTACAGGATTGAGCGCTTCACGTTTGCCCTGCAGCAAATGGAGTTTTTAAAGCGAGTATCTAAAAGTATCAGATAAACCAGCCAACCCTTCACGATCAGGAAAATAACTACAAAAAACTGACAGTTAGCCTACCACTGTCAGATGAACAGTTTCCACCACAGGAGCTCTGTGGGATATAAAACATCTCCCGGGACGTTCTTCCACCTTCTCAGAAACAGATACAGATAAACAGAGAAAAAGACAACAAAAAACTGACATTGAAGTCACAAGCTATTAAGCTAGACAAATTCAAAAACTACTATTTTAAAATGCAAATTATTTCGGTAGTTTTCCCAAGTCAAATTTACACAAGCAATTCCAACATGTGGGATAACATCTGCAAACCTCAGCGAAATCCCAAATACTGAGAGGGTTTAATCAAAATGACCTTCTTTGCATATTTCAGTTGACTAACTTAACCATCCATGAATCTTCTGTTGAGTAGAAAGTATAGGTGCAAATTGTAAATATGTAAAAGAGCTGCAGCAACAAGCAAATGGAGTAAATCATTGTCAGAATAGTTTACCACAGATATCCACTCCTTTAAATTACATTTACATTCACTCATTTATCTGCATGGTTTTATCCGAAGCAACTGAGGAATGCTACAACACAAGCGATTCATCCAAACCAGACAGTAACATCAGTAATATCAGGGACATTAAAGTTTGCATCCCGACTTAATTTATGACTGAAACTGCTGCATTATTTATGCTCACCAATGATGTCGAACCATAAAGGAGTTTCTGTCTGCCAAACAGAGACCACTCCGACTGACTCGTACACTCTGGCATTTTCCGCTACTGTGAAGTTGTAAATGGCTGCGGTAAATCGCAAGTCTTGTGGCGAAGGCACGGGCTTCCGAATCCATTCAACATGCAAACGGGCGGTCGACCACTTCTGAGGGGTCCCATTGTCAATGGCTTTTATCTGAGAAAATATGAAGTAAAAAAGTCTGAAAACTGTATGCTGCTTTAAACAAACAACTTTCTTTAATATCCACTGAAGTGCCCATCTGTTTGTTACTTTACCGTGAGTATATCATAGCCACCAGCTGTCACCATCTTCCTGGAAGACACCATGGCTGTCTTGGCATCGATTACGAATTTGCCGTCGTCATTTCCATCCACGATGCTGTACGTGAGATCTGCATTGGTCCCTTCATCTCGATCATAAGCGAAAGTTTTGTAGACAGGATCACCGCGTTTGTTACGGTCCCGCTCCGGAAGGCTGATGCGGAACACAGACTCTTTGAATTCAGGCGTATTGTCATTCTCATCTTGAACATGCACTATCACCCAGACAGTGGACTGCCTGAAGATCCCTCCTCCATCCATAACTGTAACCTAGATAAACACATATAAACAAAATTATGGTGAAAAATCCACAGCTTCTGAAGATAAAATAGGCATTATATTTTCATTTCAGTGGCAATATCCAATATTACCAGGTCAAGGAAGCTGCAAATGGAGTTTTTACTCTATCCGAACATTTCCTCATTGTCTCTTTATACCTTAATTCATGCAATCATGTCTTTTTACTCATGTTTTCATGAATTATATGTATAATATATACTTATATATACACTACACCCAACTACCCTTCAAAAGTATGGGTTAGTAAGTTTTTCATATGAAAATAATAAATAAATAAATAAATATGAATATAATAAAATAATATATTCTTCAATAAAGATAAGTTAAATTAATCTAATAAGACTGATTTATAATGTTACAAAATATGTCTATTTCACATATATGTTGTTCTTTTTGTACATTTTTATTCAAACACATTATGGATTCTACAAAAATATGAAGCAGCACAACTGTTTTCAATATTGATAATAATAAATATTACTTGAGTGGCTGGTCTGCATATTTGAATGGTTTCTAAAAGACCATGTGACACTGACTGAAGACTGGAGGAATGGATGGTGAAAATTCAACTGTGCCATCAGAAGAAAATACTACATTTTAAAATATATTAAAATAGAAATCATTATTTTCAATTGTAGTAATATATTGCAACACTGTTTTCCTATATATTTTTTATCAAATTAATTAAATCTAACTATAATTTTTTTTTTAAAGACCCAAAACGTATGAACTAGTATTTGATTTGCATCAATTAAATTGCACAAGTACATTTTCATTTTTATACAATAAAAACAAAATACTTAAATCACATTTTAGAGTATATTTTACTTCTGTGCTTTAAATCTTGTAACTCATCCCATGCCATTTGCTTGTTCAGCTTTATATGAAAGCTGAAGTTAAGAAATTGACCCGATTTCTGGCAAGCAGACATTATAACAGGCAAAAAAAAATCTCAGATTTACTTTAAGGGAGTGACTCCAGCCATATCTAGGGCCTTGAGGATGGCCTCTTTTGACTTGGGCCAGTATGTGACCATTTAGCAACTACCCTAGAAACCCCACAGCAATTAGCCAAAACTACTCACACACCTTAGCAACTTCACAGCAACTCTACATCTCTCTCTCTGTTCTCCAGATAAATAAAAAAAGACAAGTGCTGTCAAATGATTAATCGTGATTAATCGCATCCAAAATGAAAGTTTTTGTTTACATAATATGTGTGTGTACTGGGTATATTTATTACATATGTATCAATAGACACATATGCGCATATATATATATATATATATATATTTAAGAAAAATATGTTATGTTTGTTTATGAAATATATTTATATAGATTAAAATATATAAATATATACATGTGTGTGTATATACATACATAAATATACAATGTACACACACACATTATCTAAACAAAAACTTTTAATTTGGATACAATTAATCGTTTGACCGCACTAATAAAAGACTAAAATACCTATAAACAAAACTGTCCCTACTCAACCTCTATTTAAAATAAATGAATAGAAAAATACAATCAATACAATGTGTTCTTTAGAAAACAACACAATGAGCCAACTGATCTCACTCTTCTTCATTGAACTCCACTGGAGCTTCCCAGAACTTGATCTGACATTGGCCACAAAATTGGGGCCAGGGGCATTTTAAACCACAGCAAAACTCAGAAGCAGCGGATCATGAAAGCATCTACGAAGTAAATCTTTAATGGCCACCATCCACCATCAGTGTCACACGCTGGAGACGCTGATGCCTGGGCGGCTGTCAAAGCAGGCACCTTGAGGGACTAGATGTAAGATATGAACTTTGAAACTTGAAGCCTGCTGCAGAGTGCATCATCATTTAGTGAACACAAAAATCAATGGCCCTCATTCCGCTCGGTCCATGTAGAGCAGGGATCACGAGGAGCCACACCCATCCCATTGATCAGTGCTACTGTACTGCCCTCATTGACTGATCAGCAATTTAAGAGCTGCTCACCAGAGAGACTGTATGAAAATTTGCACATCTGCACGTGTTTTGGTGTTAAATAAGAGTCCTTGGTCAGTAAGCGCTGGCTTTATCCTCTATGTCACTCATAATGCAAATGTAGACATGTCGTTTGCTGTACTACACCTAATCATAAGACATTAGAAATTAAAAAGCACATGGAAACACTGTTGCGTTTACATGTGTAAATCCATTCCTCACTCGATACTACAACTGTTTCTCCTTATATTCAAATTAATTCAGTAGGTTACTGGTAGCATCTCACTATTTCGTCAGACAGACAAATGTGTTCCTAAAACAGATGAATAAATAAGTAATTATGTATCCTGTATGATAATCAATAAAATGTATGAGGCTGTTGATGGGTAATCGTTGTAGCCTGCTTTGTACATGAGTTACATCATAGTTTTGTCACTTATGGCTATTACATAACTTAATTTTATAAACTAATATAACTGCCCTTGAGAATCAATGAATACATGCATTTGCTAATAAAAACTGTTACTATTTACTTGCATTCATGTCATTCCAAACCTGTATGTTCTTTTTTTTTCAATTTGATATAAAAGACTTAAACTACTTCAGTCTGTGCGCATTGAATTTATTTAATACACGAGTTTCACAATTTGAGTTGAATTACTGAAATAAATGTAGAAATGCAGAACACTTTTCCACGACATCCTAATTTATTGAGATGCACTTGTATACATATATATATATATATATATATATAGACTCTTGAGCAAGGCACCGAACCCCCAACTGCTCCCCGGACTTCGCAGTGTCGACTGCCCACTGCTCCAAGTGTGTTTGCACTTGGATGGGTTAAATGCAGAGAACACATTTCACTGCTGGTTATACTTTGTAATTGTGTATGTGACAAATAAAGCTCATCTGAGCTTAATACTTATTATATTATATTATATTATATTATAGCTTGTAATTGCATGTGATTAATTGCACAGCCCTACTATGTATGCAACTCTACATATTCCAAGTCTTCTGAAATCTTACAATATTATTCAGGAAATAATTGTAGGGCTGTGCATCTGTGTTTTCACTGTAAATCGCTCTTTAATTTTCATGTTCACATTCAAATCCAACTGTTTAATGTCATCAGTCTTAACATGTAATATAGGTTGTCTTTTGATAAGAGCTTCAAGTCTTTTGTCTTTTTAAGCTTGAAAGCAAAATGCAAATATAGTAAATTAATCAACACAACTGTTTTCATCATTGATAATAATAATAAATTATTCTTAAGCTCCAAACCAGCATATTAGAATAATTTCTAAAGATCATGTGGCACTGAACACTAGAGTAACGGCTGCTAATCAGCTGTCATCACAGGAATACATGTCATTTATTAATATATTAAATCGGTGATATCAAAATGGAATATCTCAAACTGAACTTCAAATGGAAAGCATCATTAATAATGGCAGTTTTTATTTTCTTGGTTGCATTACGCTTTTAAGGCACAGGTAAAGAAGTATTCAGTACCTCTAGGAAGTGCTCTGCTTGTTGCTCTCTGTCCAGTTTCCTTGACGTGGTGGTGATGAGTCCTGAAAAACATTTTTAAAAATGTATAAAATTGAATAAGCTGAAAACTTCATTGACAACTGTGCAATGAAAGGGCTGCAATGACCAATCAGCATGGAAAGCCGCTCCACTCGACAATGATTAATAGCATGTCAGCAAGGGTGCATAAATTTACACAACACTGTTTGATTATTGCTGAAAAACAGCAGCTTATGACACAGGCCTACGGCGTAAACCCACAGATGGTATGTGGTGAATGCATAGGGTTATTTTTCAAACCCCTAGTGGCTTTCAAAACACTTCAGTGCAGACAGATCAGCAGAGATTGAGAACTGGAAGACATTTCTGAATATGAATGCTTCCTTAAGGCACAAGACATCTGGATGCTGGAGTCTGAAGGTAAATAAATTTAAGCAGGTCTATGGATTTGACAACAATTCCTGCTGTGGACATGCTGACAAGCTGTAGAGACGAGGGCTTGAGAATCTCAAAAAGTAAATAGAGAACAAAAATATATTTACCCATCCTCATCTCGTTCAAAGCCCATATGACTGCCTCTTCTGTCGATCACGAAAAAATACATAACCCATATTTGCGAGCTATAGTGCACATCAGTAATATTGATGACTTTTTATTATACTTTTATGGTGTTTTCCCATCCTTTTTGAAGCTTGATAATGCAGTTCCACAGAACAAAGTGATACATGAGAATGTTTAAAAATATATATATACACCATGTACAAACATACAGACAAATCTATCATTTTGTAGAACAATGTGACCATTTAGCACAAGCTCCCAGTATTTACCTAACATAAATCTATTGTAAGTGCTTTCGGAGCCAGTGATTCTCTGTGAAATATAACCATGGCAACAAAAGTACTCCTGATGGCACAGGTTGAATTGCACTGCTGGAATCCACAGTATTCCCTAATGTGTGTCATCCAGAGAGACTCAATTAGAGAAATTAGAGAAGCTATGAACTCACAGAGGCGACGAGGGACTGAAGCACAAAAAGAAAAGTATAAGTGAAAGATTTTTCACTCATAAGCCATTCATTTAAGTATAAAGATATCATCGGGAGGGCATTTGTAACGAAAATAAATCTTATAAGATATGACTCTATTAGAGGCAAGCGCTCTAAACTAATAATCAAACATGCACTCTCTATTTTTCAGTAATTGGTTGCTGGCTTAGTCATAGCACATTTGTTTTTATAAAAGAGCTCAGAATGCAATTTATCTGAACACTTAGGCTGAGTTCAACAGACAATCACAAAAAGAGAGCTAGACAAGTGGGGAGCAATTACAACGGCTTTTTCCCAGCGGTGGCTGAAGCTAAAGTAGAATCTATTACTGCAGTCCAGGGTCAAACTATAAAACGGTCAAGGTTTGATACTTTTGGGTTGATTCGACCATAATTTAATTTCCTTCCACATGTTGTTTTTCCATATATCCATCCTTGAACACTCAAAGGCTTTCATAAAGAGTGAAATACAGTGTTACCTCTTTGCTCACTACATACCAATGCATGCACACACTCGCTCACATCTCATTATATATATTGAGTAAGATTTATTGAGCTTAAACCTCTGTATTCCAGTGTAAATATATGGTGCCACATGCTGCCTTGGAGGGATTTGCCGATTGTAGAATGAAAAGCTTTCCTGCTGGCAACCAAACCTTGTTTAATTAATTCACTGACTACAGCTGCATACATAAGCTGAAGCTCCCATGACTCACTTCTCAAATGACAAGGAAAGCAGCACCTCGGTGTAATCAGCGGTGCAGCATGCACCCAGCATGCCATGGGATCAGAGCTCTGCATGTGTGTTAACACTTCACACTAGAATGTCCTGACACCGAGCAGATTACAGCCTGTGCTGCTCAGTTTGTTTGGTAGTACTTGTGAAAGCGTTCGTGAATGCGATAGATGGGAGATTGGACTGGGGAACAGTGCGCTGAAATTTCAAAAGAAAATATGATCTAAGATTATTTGCTCATATTCAGAGGGAAATACATTTATTTTACTTATTTTCTGTATGTTAAAAATGTAAATGACAAATGTATGCAGTATAATTTCATATTTTACAAATGTTTTATTTTTAAAATGTAAATGACAAATTTGCACCATATAATCTCATATATGACTAAAAGTTTGTTTTTATATATAAAAAATTAAATTACAAATGCATGCATTGCAATCTCAAATATAATACTAAATTCTTATTTTTATACTAAAATATATGTGCTGTATAATCTCATATCTCTAGTAAATAGTTATATATTTAATACATTTATAGTTCAAACCTATTACTGACATATCGCTCAAGACTTACTGATATAAAAAATTATAATTCAACTTTATTTGGAGCACTACTTGTGCACAATGCACATTTCTTATGATTAAGCCAAAAATGTGTTTTAATGTCACTATTGATGAGGACAGTATTACATTTGAATAATATCAGTCTTTAAATGCAAGATATTTTACTTGCAATAGTTCCAATACTGATCAGGACTGAGCCTGGTCAGCACCTGGATGGGAGACCTCCTGGGAAAACTAGGTTGCTGCTGGAAGAGGTGTTAGTGAGATCAGCAGGGTGCTCACTCTGTGGTCTGTGTGGGTCCTAACGCCCCAGTATAGTGACGGGGACACCATACTGTAAAAAAGCACCGTCTTTCGGATGAGACGTTAAACCGAGGTCCTGACTCTCTGTGATCATTAAATCATTTTCGTATAAAGTATCCGGTGTCCTGTCCTCCAAATCTCTTGATATGACTCTATTATGGCTCTTCTAATAATCCATGACTCTATTTTCAGTAATTGGTGCCACATGCTCTATCTTCACATTTGTTTGTGTGAAGAGCTCAGAATGCAATTTATCTGAACACTTGCTGAGTTCAACAGACAATCACAAAAGTGCTCATGTATCATTCATTCATTCACTTTAACAATCACATTTACTTCAGTATATCTTTGTTAGACTTCAGCACTACTTCTGCAAAATTAAAGTACATTAACTACAAAAAATTAAGTACAATTAAGTACATGTACACGTAAATGTATTTGTAGTATACGTAGCATGAAATAAATGTATTTCAAATACTTTTTAGATTTTTATTTTATTACATTTTTTATTATAAACGTATGCAGTTTGTATTTTATATTACATTTTTTATTTGTATGGTACAAATTAACACTTAATTAACAAAAGTCTATTATGGAACGTTTTGTTTTTCACCTTTGAATTACCTTTATCATTTAAATCCTTATAATTTCCAACAAATATCCATATATGCAACTAAATGTGATTTGTCTAATTTAGCTGTAATTAATTGGGAAAAGATGTAATACATTTTCCTCCTTGGTAATATAATGAGAAATAAAAGATTTTATGAGTTTTTCTGTTTCTTCATAGAGCAAAAATAATAACTAAAAAATTACCTGTGTTGTAATCGATGGAAAAGAAGTTCTGAGGATTCCCAGCAGTGATACGATACATGAGACGGCTATCTGAGGAGGTAACATCCGGATCCTGGGCTTGGATACGGACCACAGACACGTCTTTGGGAGAGTTCTCCATGACGTACGGGTGGTAAACGGGTTCAGAGGTCAAAGGTGCATTATCATTCACATCCTCCACCTGGATAAACACCTCAATAGAGGCAGAGAGCGGCACCACGCCACGGTCCGTTGCATACACCGTTAGCCAGTATGACTCCTGAGTCTCGCAGTCTAGGCTGCCAGTGGTGTAAATCATTCCTGTAAGAACAGAGAAAAAACATATTTAATATCGATCACCTGTTTGATGAATTCAACAAGAAGTACTTCATACACTTTGTGAGCTTTTATGACATTTTCTATGACACATCAACCGCTATCAGCACTCTGGCCTGATTGAGCTGCTGGGAACATTCACTTATTTTTCAAGCTATCCATAACTTGGTTCGTGATTCAACTACAGATCAAAATCATCCAACCCTACCATAAGTCAAACTTTGGTGTCAAACTTTATTAAACTGTAATGCGCCTAACATTTTGAGGAGATTACAGTCCGGCTGAAAGATTAATGTTTTTAGGAGACACACTCCCAGAGTCAGTTCAGCAGAGTGTTTCAAAACCAGAGCTGGTGTGGTCTGCCTAAAAGTGTAATTTCTCTTCAGATTTTCTCCAGGGAAATTTACACAACTGTCAACGATACCTGAGACCAGCCTAAAGCAATTCAGTGAAAATGCTTTTTTTACAGAGGTTCGTTCTCTTACTACAGTCTATTGCCCACAACTCAATTGTGAAATGATTAGATGCATATAAAAGCATCTGCAATAAATGATTCAATGTGGCAATGAGCTATATAGAAATCACTGTTATAGGGGTCAAAGGGGCTAGTTGTCACAAACTATTTTCTACAATTTACAGTAAAGTATTTCTACATATTCCGTGAACATAGTATTTCCTGAAGTTTTGCTTATTTTGTGTAGATAAAAATGTAAATTACATAGATGTATGCATTATAATATAGGGCTGACAATTTAATATGTTAATTTAGTGATAAATTCTAATATATGATAAATTAACTAGAAGTCTATAATTAATGCCTCGGTTTATCCTAATAAATTAAATCCTCACAAAACAATGTTTAGTCCTAGTTGTACAATGTAAACCGTAATATTTTATGTTAGAAATAAAAAACTGTGGTGATGCAATACATGAAATGAAAGAGAAATTTACTGAAATGAATAGTGTGACAACTAGCCCCGGTCTCCTCTATATAACATTGTGTCAAACAGTCTGTTTACACTTTAGGTGTAATACAGTTACACTTTACAGAGGACATGTTTGCTGAGCGGACAGATTTTTAGCTGGTGATGTCCAATCCGAACTGACATCTTGGACATACCACTAACTTTAGATGGGCTGGGAATCCCACCGCAGGGTACAACAGCTCTACTCAGAGACTGTATGACCTTCAGGTCTTCAGCACATCTAATCATTCCTGACCAAAGTGCTGGCTCTGCCATTTTGTGATTAGGAGCACTTCGACATTGCATCCCGGGCACACGTAAATACGATCACTGATAGGAAGAGGCGTCGCTGACAGAATGACCCATTTTGTGGCTGTGCAATACGATGAGTCGATCGGTCAACCATGGCACAGAACAAAACCAACCGGCCATGAAGTGATTCAGCCGAGGGGATTCCAACCCTCACAGCCAGCAGAAGCTATGGAAAAAAGAGGAGTACTCACACAGCATGCAGGTCCCTGATTCTTACTAAAACCTTAAAAGCATTGAGAAGTAGGACACCCGAGGGGACAAAGACACAAAGGATATGGGTGAAAACTAAACAGGGACATCTAAAGCTGACTGAATGGTTGCTCAGTGAGCTAACACAGTGTGACAGGTCAGTTTGCCTGAAGGAAATCTGCTATATTCACAACACACACCTTCAAAGAAAAACAAAACCAGTTCCCCTATTACTTTTTAATCAACCTGATAAAAAGAGAGTGAGACCACAAAAACAAAGATGAATCAGACAAACAAAGTCTTAAAGAGTACTTTGGCCCAATTCACTAATAATGTTTGCTTGTTCTCATGCAAAATTTCAGACAGATTCACAACAGGTGTATGCACCCATAAACTTGCTCTTACCTGCATTCTAATGTTGAATCTGGATTATAATGAGGGAGCGCTTGCCCACAGCTAGCAACTCGCATAAAATATGCCCAAACTATAACCTATGACCCAAACTATGTCAGTGTGACATAAAAACTCGCAAGGGGTATTACTAATGTATTGGAAGTCATAGAATAGAATGTGAAAATACCTTGAGCTTGTGTTAACCACAGACCTTATTTCTGGCATTTAAACATAAAGGCGTTCAAAAACCCCTTCAGGACATTATGATAAAGTAATTGGAAGTGCTAAAATGCCAACTAATTTCTGGGATTTGGCCTAATACAAAAATGTCACCCCTGCAGCACTCTATTATCAAACCACAATAAACTGTTTTTGTGTGTTTACATGATTGTGTTGCGGCGGGCCTCTCATTTGCCAGCTGCTCATGCGTCAATACAATCTCATTTTTACTTTATTTATAATAAATTACAAAAGAAACATGATTTTAATTTTTTGTGTGAAAACATCGCATATATTATACAATAGCATATATATGAGAAATATTAAGAGCAGTATGTGAATTTGCAACTCTAAACCACTATTACTGTATGTCTAAAGTCACAGAATTCCTAAACATGTAGGCTACATGTACAAATAATACATTTAAATTAAATTATCCTCTTTTTCAGTCTTCAATCCCTGCAGTCTTCCCATGACCAATCAAAACCCAGCAGAAATAAAGTATTAAACCTTTAATTTAGGTCATAAATAACGTTAAGACAAATACTTTCAGATAGGCACTAAAGATTGCTCCATTTAATGCAGGTTATCAAGCTGAAAGGTTTCTTTATTATCAGTTCTTATGAGATTAGTAAAAGTCAACAAGTATCAACCTGGCACTTAAATGATAAGCAGTTTGAGCTAAAAATAGGAGCCTTTTCAGACCCAAACAGAAAATGAGGGCTAAATGGAAAGTGTACCAATTAATCTAGATAGTTCCAGTTAAATTGAATTTGATGGATGGAGAGAAGGTTCACTAATGAGCCGTTTCTTCTGCTTTTAAACATGATGGATTTTTTTTAAATACTGGAATAGGAGTAAATTGGGGTGCAATTCAGTCTGAAATGTGCTCTTATTACATTCACGTCGTGCAACTCAGGGAATATAGAAAACATGGCATGTCCTAACATAGAGTTTTCCAGGAGTAAACAACCTTTGAAATTCGCCAAGATGTTAAAAATGTATGAAGTTCGCTTTTTTAAAACCCATGCATGAGATAACTATATAACCTCAGTGCAGAAACAAAAAGTTAATTGATGTGTGCATATTACACACTTTCATCATATTAAAATAAAACCTTTATGCCAAACTGCTGTAAATGTTTACATCAGGTCACACAAGCATCATTCATGTCAGAAATATGACAGATGGCATAAAAAAGTGATACGTTTGCAATGCTGTCTGGAACAGGACTCTACAGACTCACACACAGTTTTGATTCAAAGATCCTAGCTTTGAAGCTGATGTTGTTTTGTTGGAGTCCCACAGGTTCTGGCTCTGAGACTCAGAAATTCTACAAAACACGAGGCCTGTCCCAGCTCAAATTAAAGAGACACAAATTTACACTAAATGCCTGATTTTGTAATGCATTTGAACATGAGAAACTAATTTGCTGTCGCGGAAGGGACTGGAGCAATGCAAACGATTAACTGATCATGTCATTGAAAGCAGCACTAAATCCATCTGCATCTTTAGCTTTACAAGCCATTGCTTTTAGCATTTAGCATTATTCATGAGAGTCAACCAACAGGTGTGTATTATAAACATCAAGGACTGCTTATGGAGCTAGAAGGCAGAAAATTGGTGCCGTGTCCTTCAACTGCAACAGACTTAAAAGGATGATTATGTGTTTTGTGGTTAGCAATATCACAAAAAGGCCCCAATTATCCTCTAAGAACTTGCAAATTAGAGAAAATAACCATTTAAAATGCAAGTCACATTGACACGCATGGTATTTAGTTTAATAGCAGATTTTCTTTCTGCAAGTGAAACGGTAGCCATAATGCAATTTCATAATATTCATAACATTTGTTGTCACCATTTTAATTTCAAATTCCTTGAGAATTTTTTAAAGATGTAATATTTTAATATTTTAAGATGTAAACAATCAAATATTCATAGTTTGTCCTGAATTTAGAACATAATCAAGCAGAACTAAGCCATCAACTCATCCTTCATGTCTACAAACAAGATCAAGGGCAGTTATTTTTATGCCAAGCATCTTGAATTATCTGGAGTTCACAAGCATTGCGTCTAAACATGCTGAAAAAGCATTTTTCTCTTTCAGCATGAATATTTTTTCCTGTCTCTTTCATTCTACTTCAAATCTTCATCTTTGTTATGGTCTGAGAGAAGTTTCCTCTGTATGCCATGCAGGCATCAATAGGAAAACCCTTGATATCTCCCCTGAATTACAATCAAAGTTCAAGAAGTCTGTAAGAGGAAGTGGGCTTGTGGTAAAGATCTTCGACTCCCTTATGCTCCAAATATATGTTATCTCTCAAAAAGAAAAGCAAAATACATCAATCTTGTGCAGTGTGTGGGGATGTGAAGCACAGGCAGCCCTTTGCATATGTGTCTGAAAGATTTTTTACAAAGGACTTAACCTGACTCGGGAGAAAAAGAGGCCAAATCTCAGAGGCAAATTAGAGCTGAACTTGTTTCTCGACAGGCATCTGAGTGAGAGTGCACTCTGATTTATTTCCCAAAGTGTGGGCAGGAATACCAATGCCTGCTCAAAGCAGCAGAGAACTCTGCCGATAAGGCCTGTATAAATCTCACCAGCCTTTTTAGTTCACTCTTGCATCAGAGCAATGAGACTTATATAGGAATCACTTTACATACACACAACTTCAACCCAACACGTCTCAACTGATGGCCGAGATCAAGAGGCTTTGATTTCTGCTTGTTTAGAAGTCTATTGCATGAACTGCCCACTTTAAATCATCTCAACAGTACAGTGACAAAGACAAGGACTCATAACACACCAAGCAACATGGCAGCTAAATGGATCTCGGTAGGCGGATATGTAGTGGGCGTGCTGAGCCAATGCCACTGTCCTTAGTTGTCCCAGAGGTTTTCCTTTTAAGATGAAAGACAACTCTTGTTCTCATGTATCCGCTTCCCCTACAAACTTGTCTTTTGCTGCTGGTAGGGCATTCAATTCTCTGTGGAAATGCCATGCTCATTTGAGGTTCTGGCACAAGCGTGCACCACTTGCTTACTTTAAACAGAGGCCTGATTAACAGGCTCAGACTAATTAGCTGGCATGTGAATGGAGGACCACAGTTACATCCTACTGCTCGTTGTAGTTCTCTAATCAATAGTCATTAGTTGTAATTAATAGTGAAGCTGGCACCACATAACAAGTCGTAACTAAGCAACTAAGCATTTTTTCAGTGTTGCAAATATCAGATCTCACAGCAAATGCCAGATTTCACAGATTCTGAAAAATCACAGACTGTGAAAATCACAGAAGAACACTGTTTCAAACCCCACAGAGGTCAAGTCCTACCTTTCTAGGTCAGTAGTCTTCTCCAGTGGCGGCAATTTCAGAGGCAATTGTAGACTCAAAGCACAAATTCATTGCCAAGAGAAATAACGTCATCGTGACCTTTTAATACCATTCAGTCAGCACACTGCAGTAAAATGTTAGGGCATAAATTCACAACCATTTTTCACAGGTTTTGTTTTATTGTGCAAGCATCGACTCAGGATTGGTTATTCTTCAAAAAAAAAAGACACAGAATAGCAGAAAGCACAACCAAAAGGCACATAAAATATCAAACTATAAATACCTGTTTCTTCATCAATGGAGAACCTTCCAAGACCACTTTTAGCTTTGATAGAGTATCTGATCACTCCATCTCTGCCCTTGTCATCATCTTGAGCAGTCACCTGGAGGACACTTGTTCCATGCCGAGAGTTTTCCTTCACAGTGCCCCTCACTGCAAACTCTGAGAAATACGGCTCGTTGAGGTTCTCATTGACGTCAATGACTTCCACTTCAAGATAAGACTCAGAGCGAAGCTTGACTGGAAAACCCAAGTCCTCTGCAACCACCGAGAGATTGTAAAATTGTTGCTTCTCATAGTCCAAGTCTTTGGCCACCTTAATGGCACCACTTTCAAGATGGATCTTAAATGTTCCATTGAAATCATTGGGCAGGGAGTATCTCACCCATCCTCCAGATCCAATGTCAGGATCTTGCGTTTGCAGCCAAGATATAACTGCACCTATAGGAAGGTCCTCCAACACACGACAACTGTAGCTCCTGGGAATAAACATTGGGGCACAGTCATTTACATCTTCAAGGTAGACTCTCAGTGTTGTCTCTGAGAACATCTGATTCCCTCTTTCTGCTTTATCCCTGGCCTGAATTTTGAGGGATAAATCTGAGACAGACTCCCTGTCCAACTGACTAGACACATAAACGGAGCCGGTCTCGTTGTTAATGGCAAATAAAGGGGTGTTTGTTAACAAGGTGTATGAGATTTTACCGTTCTGACCGAGATCTTCATCTGAGGCTGTGACCTGGATAACTTCCGTGCCGATAGCTGCATTCTCTGGTATAATGGCAGTATAGCCCTTGAGGGAGAATGTTGGGCTATTATCATTCACATCATCAATGATAACTGTCAGCAATCTCCAGCTGGATCTCTGTGGAACACCCAAGTCATAGATAGTTATGTTGAGAAGGTACCGATCTGATCGTTCACGGTCTAGTGGCTGATAGATGTATATTAGGCCACTTTCCATGCCAATATTGAAGCAGCTGTCAATGTTCCCATCTGATATGGCATGCAGAATGCGACCATTGAAGCCGGTGTCTCCATCATTTGTGTTCACTTGAAGGACACTGGCTCCCACGGGCATGTTCTCACGAACTACTATGTCGGACGGAAAGGATTCAAACTGAGGCGTCTGTCTGTTGACAGAAAATAGATCCGAGTAGCCTTCCTCCACTTTGGATTTGCTAATGGCAGTGGCTCTTTTCAGAAGTTTCTCAGCTAACTTCTGTGCAACTTTTGTGTCTCGACAATTGAAACTTTTTGCTGGCATTCTGCCTCTGACCACTGATATATTTACAAAGGTGGGTGCGGAGAGCAGCTCGCCATCTGACGCAGCTATTTTCAAGTTGAACTGATCATTCTTTACACTCACTGAAGAGATGGGTCTTTTTAATGACAACATCCCCGAGTCTGGGTTAAGAGTGAAGACATCTTGCTCATTTCCAGACAGAATCTTATATTTGACCAACCCAAGCTCATCGATATCAATAGCAGACATTATGATAATCGTCTCACCCACAGGAAAATCGCGTCCTATTGTGCCTTTACATGACACACGCTCAAAAAGAGGTTGGTTGTCATTAATGTTCAACACTTGTACCGTGACATTGACTTCACTTTCTCGTCTGTAAGGCGAACCCCAGTCTGAGGCTCGGACGGCGAACACGTATGTCTCCAAAGACAATTCAAAATCCAGCTCTTTCGATGTCGTCAGCTCTCCTGTATTTTGGTTGATGATAAATGGAAGGGGCTGAAAGCTGGCTATGCTGTATGTTATGCACCCATTATCACCTTTATCATCATCCACCACTGATATAGTGAGAATCACAGTACCAATTGGGATGCTCTCATTGATAGAGACTTCGTAATTTGTGCTGGTAAACACTGGGTAGTTGTCGTTAGCATCCTCAATCGTGATTTGTACCTTTGCTGTTATGCCACTTATTGTCTCCATCACTTCTAAATTGAAGAGCTGCTGTTTTAATGTGGTAAACTGTAGCACTGTTGAGATGACACCAGTGAGTGGATTAATGATCAAATAAATTGAATCTGAGGTCAGGCTTAGAGCATAGCTGACGACCGGCGGTCTTGGAGATATCCTCACAGTCTCTATTATGGTCCCTGGTGGTGCAATCTCAATAATTGAGGTTTTGTAAATCTTTTTTTCGAAGCTCACCTGCACAGACTGTGGTTTTTTCACTAAGAGCTGAACAGACTGAGTGTTGGAGAGTCTTGGTGGTGTTCCTCGGTCTTTGGCTTGAAAAGTGAGATTGCAACCATAAGGAAATTTATCCCAGTTGACTGGTTCAGATGTCTTCAGCATGTATTCATTTCCAAGTGGAGCTCTGTCAAAGACAAACTGCTCCTGAGGGTCACCTGCAATTATGGCAACCCATTCAATTTCTCCATTGGGACCCTCGTCCAAATCTTCTACAGTAACAATGGCGTAAACTGGCACTTTGTCTAATATTAAAGGGTAACGTGCAACTGCAGTCAGCGTTGGAGCGAACTCATTGATACGCACAACACTGATCACTAGTTTGGCTGTACTGCTAATACCACTGCTCCCATAAACCTTCATTCCACGATCCACTGCTAAAACCTCAAGGTCAAATCTGCTGTTCTTTTCTGCATTTAGCTTGGCTGTGAGCGATACCACCCCACTGGTTGGGTGGACAGCAAACTCCTCCATGTCTTCTTTGAAAAAATAGTAAAACTCACCATTGGAGCCTATGTCTGCGTCAGTGGCAGTCACCTGAGCCACACTTGCTCCCAGTGGAGAACTTTCTGAAATATCAATGGCATAGGAAGTGGGCGAGAACAAAGGTCGGAGGTCATTCATATCCATAATTTGCACATTGACTGTCACGTAAGCCTCCAGCCCATCTTTGCCAGTAGCCCTCACCATTAATGTATAATTATTCTGCACTTCGCGGTTCAGGATGGCAGCGCTCCCACCGTTAGTCCGTATGCGGAGAAAGCAAAAGTCCCCCAACACAAATTCCTCAGCCTGAAACAGCCCTTCATCGTCTCCAGATTCAATGGAATATTTGATGTCCAAAGGACCCAACTTTGATAGAGGAATCCCTATTTTAACCTCAGTCCTAATGTATGTCCGAGCTGCAGAGTTCTCATAAATGGTGGCATTGTAGATTGAGGTGGTAAATTGAAAGGAGGACGACTCTGGCTCCAGCAGTTGGCCCAAACAAGGAAGCAGGTGGAGGAGCAATAAGGAGAAACTAGTGAGACAGATCATCATACTCCCCCCAGGGCAGCTTTTTATAGCCATGCCATCATCCAGTTATCCTGCAAAAGAGAGATATAAGCGGTAAACCATTTCAATCTAGAACATTCATCTCACAAAGACATATCCTATTGCTCACATAAATGTGAAGGCAGTTATTTATTAAGCAGCCCTTGGTTTGGATTAAATTGTCAAAAAATAAATAAAAACCTGACCCTGTTCTCAATGGACTCGGTAATACCCTTTCACAAAACACTGACAAGCGAATTAGATGGATCTCACTGCAAGATTGATAACAGCAACGAAAAGCAAAAATGAGGGTTAATATCCATATGTGACATCCAGGTAAAACAATTAAATAGTATTTAAATGTTCTTGAAAGTAAAGTGCAACAAGAGAAATGTTAATAAATGACACATAACCTACAGATTTGCATTATATGTTTGTATTGCATTTGTAATAAATAACTTTGATCATGTCAAACAAAACCGATTATCTTTAATGAACGCACGAGTCTCTGTTAAAATGCGACTGTAATCAAAGGAAACTTTCAATGCTGTGGACTCTAGTAAAATATGTTGTTACTGAGACCAAGCACTTGTTATCCGATAATTAGTGCATCAAAATATGTGAATGAGCTCTTACCTCTGGCTTGGGGAGAAAGAAATCTCTGCTCTGCAGATATCCAAGAGCCCGCTTTGTGAAACTACATCCTTCACTTCTTTGCCATACAGGACTCAGTGCCACTCTCAGTTGACTGTAATCAGCGGAGCGCGCACCTCCTAAAGCGCGCTCACGAGTGCACGTTATCCCGTGAATGCGCAAACGAAACCGGTGTTGTTGCTGCTGTCCCATGGCAACAAAATGATCTAAACCTTATCTCACACAAACATTAGACAATTAGATTAATTTGTTTACGCTAAACAGAGCGCGCAAAACAATACTGATGTTCTTCGTTCAAAATGCATTTAGGGTTATTGCAACAAAAAAATAACATATTCATGATAATTCGATTTTTTATTCGCGGAAAAATGTATAATTGTATGTGACGACGTGAAACAGGGCTCATTTTCATGCACTGCCTTATGGTGCATCCCATCTCTCACTCTGTGATCCCATCATTCCAACTAATTCCGAGACATTCCGAGAATATACGATTGGAGCCGAAGTGATGCACGATCATTTACGGAAATTGACGAAAGATTCCGGAAGGGACCTCACCACGGGAAGCAGCAGTAGCAAGCTAGTCAAGACTTCGGATCCTTCCCGCTTGACCACGTTGTACAATATACGTTTAATTTTTTTTTTACAAACATTATGTCTGTACTGTGTTATAATAAGGGATGTGGACAACGTTTTGATCCCGACAAGAATCCAAATGGTAAGACTTAACAAACAAACGATAGCCGGATTGCTATGGTAGATAGCCGGATAAATGCAGAAACAAACCTTTGTCTAAATAACATTTATTGATATACATGATGTAGCATTACCGAAACACAACACAAGAGTCCCATATTAATTTTATTTAAAAGTAATTTGGTATGTTCATTTAAGGAGGCATATACAATGCTGGTCATTAACGTTTGAATGAGGCTTAATCAATAGCTCCATTTTGGCATTTGTTGGAGTAGCAAACTTGATCTACATTGACATGTGACTATATTGTTCTGACGTCACATTTCACGCTATCAATCTCTTCTTATTCACAGACGCATGCACATACCACCCTGGAGTGCCAGTGTTTCATGATGCTTTGAAGGTATGGATATGCAAGCAGTGTTGCCAGATCGGGTTGACGATTTACAGCCCAAAAGCGCACCAAAACCCGCCCAATTCAACAAAAACCATCCCAAAATTTTAACTGCCAAAATAATGATATAATTTTATTGCCATGCAAATCAAGGTTGATAAGGACAATTTTTATATCCTTAAAATAAAATAATGATGACAAAATAAATAAAGATAAATCCCTTTCACAGAAATATGGGTCAATACAGGCCAAATGTGTTAAAGGGAGTCAGAAAATATGCTTAAAATGTCCAGGAATCTTTTGAAAGTAGCAATCAAGAAATTAACCGATGGCCCTAGGAAAAACACATGTGTAATTTTGAATGTGCACAGTAAGAATAAGCTACTTTTTGTGCAAAAAGTGCACAATAAAGTGATCAGAAAGCAATGTAAATTCACACCCACAACAGCCCAACATGTGTTATTCATTGATACATACTGTATGATAATCTGACAGCAAAAATAAAATAACAATTAACAACAATGCGCTTACCTTTGTCTTGTGCTTTATCTTCAGATAGAACTACAGCACGTATTTCACGAAGTACACCTTTTAGAACATAATGCAAAACTTTGCACAGTCAAATGTGTTCAAGTCCAGCAGTTGTCAAAGCCAAGTATACCAAAGTCTGGGCGGTTTAAAAGATGTTCTGATGCAGGACAGCATTGTATGTTATTGTTATTCAGTTTTTATTTTTATCAAATCATTCATCTGTTCTCTTATTTCAGTTACAATTGCATATAGAAGTCTTCTATTTCTCTCTCACCACGTGTAATCCACGTTGTGAGATTTGAGTTACTCTTAGATTCTTTATCGTGTAACTTATATTTAAGCCACTTTGCCATCGCAATCACGTAACTAAAACAAGAGTGAATATATAGCTGCACATTTAAATATTGCCCTTTATAGCACCAAAACCCCGTCACTCACAAGTCATCACATCTCACCAACATAAAAGATGGTACATTGATTGACAAGTCTCTGTTAAACTGAACCAATAAGGGTTGCGTTAAGGAAAAATTAGTTGGTGACTGCACTAGTTCTTTTGGTGTGATACTTTGAGCACGAACATATAATAACATGAATAAAGATAAAAGTAAAGAAAAAAGCAGCTGATTGGGTGGCTTTACAATTTTTTAAAGCAGTCCAAATTTTGTCTACCCGCCCAATGCGTTATTCTCCGGTCAAAGTCGATCAAAAGAAGCCCAATTGGAAGGAACCCAATCTGGCAACACTGCATGCAAGAAGATCCGTTTACTTATTAATGTAAAATTGAATAATTCCGTTGTTATGTTACTCCGAGTTAACCCCCATTAAATTGTCTTTCATTGCTTCCCAGGGTTGGTCTTGCTGCAAGAGACGAACAACCGACTTTTCGGATTTCCTCAGTATTGCTGTGAGTGCTTTTATGTGATGAGACTGAATGAGCTTTTTCTTAGGTAGAGTTGTGGCTGGAGTCTTAAAGCAGTTTTGTGAATATTTTAGGGTTGCACAAAGGCCCTCATAATCAGGAGAAGCCCTCTGAGCCTGTTAAACCAGAAGTGAAGTCCTCTGTGGACAAGAGTGCGAATGATGTGAAGCCAAAGTTTAATGAATGCATCATCCAAGCACCAAAACCTCTAGAGTCTATTCAGCGACCAAGGTAAAAGCACATTTGAAGAGGACAAGGTCTTCCCTATTTGTATTTTCTGGCTCATTAGTTCAGATGTTCAGAAGATAAAGTAATGCAGCATTAAATCTACTACAGAGAACAAGTTCTTCTCATTAACAGTTCACCCAACCAAACCCCACATTGATGTTACAACCTCTTAAGGATAAATGACTGAAAACAGCCCTTTTAATTGTCTTTGTAGTCCAGATGAACCTTTCTGCATTCTACAACAGAAGATCTATCCTTCGCTCAAACAGGCTTTAGAAAAGCTTAACTTAACTGAGGAAAATGCACAGGAGATAAAGGGTAAGAATAGCCAACCAACCTTTTCCCCTCCTTTCTATATTTTTCTTTTATTCTGATGCATTTTATTCTCTTTCTTGTATTATAGAGGAGGATAGTGATGAAATTAAGATAGGGACATCCTGTAAGAATGGAGGCTGCAGTAAGGTACTGTTCTCTCTGCCTGCTTCTCCGATTAGAATCCATGGCACGTTGAGTCTATAATAAACAATGGATTCTCATTATTCTGTTTTTCAGACATTCAGTGGACCAGACAGTGATGAAGAGACATGTTTGTATCATGCTGGTGTACCTATCTTCCATGAAGGGTAAATTAGCGCCAGATCAAAACTGAATACTGCTACTAAAAAGTGTAAATGTAGAAATTTCAGACATATCCGCGGATTTTGCAATTAAGTCCTATTTTTATCCTTCCTCATAAAAGGATGAAATATTGGAGCTGCTGTAAGAAGAAAACCTCAGACTTCAACACGTTTCTTTCTCAGGAGGGCTGTACCCGAGGAAAGCATCAGTGGAAGAAAAAAGATACAGTAAGTGTCTACCATGAGATTTAAAAGTCAAAGCACTATATTACCTTAATTAGATTTTTTTCGAACTCTACATCCTGTCCAATAAACATTTTTAGAGCATCTGGCCTTTTGCAGGCCAATATCCAAGTTTAAAATGAACAAATAATTTGTTGAAGGCCATAATGTTGAATGCATGTACATGCGAATTCTATTTTAACCAGAGGATGCCATTTTTCTGTGTACATAGGGAAAGAAGGTTGTGCCATGCAGGTTTGATTGGCACCAAACAGGAAGTCAGGTCATCATGTCCATTTATGCCAAAAATGCAGTACCAGAACTGAGCTCCGTGAAGGGGAACAGCACTGTGGTAAGGCACCAAGGTCATTTATGTTGTATGCTGACATTACATAGAAAGTCTCATAGGTGTGATTTTTTTTATTTTTTTTAACTACTAACTCCTGTACTCAATATTTTACTGTATAATTTTACATTTATTTGCAATATTCTGCATAGCACTAATTAAAATGTATTTTATTCCTGCAGCTCAAAATCCGCATTATATTTGAAGGAGAGAAAGAATTTGAACAGCAGATCAGTTTGTGGGGGGTAAGTATAGACTTTTAAAGTACTTATATAAACAGGGGCGGACTTACCCATTAGGCAAAGGTAGGCGACTGCCTTGGGTCCCCAAAAGCCAAGAGCCCCCTAAAATGCTTTGCATAATGCCATAAAAGCTATGTCGCTTCTCTAATTTTACGTGCAAGTATAGCCAAAATCCCAGCACAGCTATTGTCTTTATTTATGTGTAGCCTATTTGATTTTATCAGATGACGGCTCGATTATAAATCAGGATTTTTGTGCAGATTAACGTCTTGGAAGTGAGAGCTGCATGTAGTCTTAATGGGCAGCACTTCAGTCACTATTTCATATTCATTCCGTTGTCTGACAATAGAAACAGAAAAATATACCAACGAAAACAGTTTTATTGAGAATTTAGCCGCATCAAAATACAGTATGTGGCACAGAGAGGCAAACAAATGTAATAATAAATATTAAAAATGTTCCTGTTCAGAAGAAGAGCTGCCCTGTCATGCGAAAATGTAAACAGGTTTGTGTAAGTACATTTCTCAGTGCAAAGAAAGAGAAGTAATGGGAGCGGGGTGTTTCTTTTGTTTTCTACTAGACATGAACAAGTTCTTTGAAAAACATCTATGATCTTTGAAACATGTTTACTCTTCATTCTCTATGCTGACTATGGTTTCACTAATAAAAACATATATTGCATAAAGCATCCATATTTGTCCATGCCCATGTTGATTAGAGTATAAAAAACATGAAAAGTATTATTTTAAGGTACATTTCGAACAGATAAAAATGTGCGATTGAGTTATGATTAGTTAACTCATGACAATCATGTGATTTAATCACAATTAAATATTTTAATTGATTGACAGCCCTAAGTTAAAATGACTCGTAGAAAATTAAATGTAGGTTTAAGCTGGTAACTCATTAGTGGACTTACCTAGTCAACGTAGGCTATATTTTACACACTTTTCTCAATCTCATTAATTCAAGTTTTTATAAGAATGGACCTTTGAAGGAACCAATTGTCTTCAGAAAAGTTTGGATGGCATTTCCATTTTACCTGATAAAGTATAATTTATGAGCTGAGCGCTGTTTTGTTTACAGCCGTTACCGGGGGAACCTCTATATTGCTGAGGTTCCAAAAGCACTTCCTACTGGCAGAGAATGAATGTGCATTTTCAATAATCCAGTTTTTATTCAGACCCATGTGAAAATCCACCCACATAAACCCGTTTTAAATAATATCATAATTTATACTTCTGACTCATCCATTTTCTTTAAAAAAAATGGTTCAAACGTTCAATTGTGAGGTTTATCATTTTATAATTTTAGTTTTTTGTTAAAACTTGTATCTCAACGGTAAATCAAATGCTATTTCATGGTCTACAACATAAATTAGTGTCTGCTAAATTAATAAATATAAATGAAAGATGTAGAAACATTGGACACAACCATTGTACAGCAGTAGTAACCATCACAACAAAAAGGAACCTCAAGGTTGATCTCTAGGTAAATGTGTGCAAATATATAGGGCCCCATTCCTATATTTGCCTGGAGCCCCCAATTCACTAAATCCGCCCCTGTATATAAAACTCTTTCATTAAAGCTGAAGCGTATAACATATGTGACACTAACATTACCAAAGTGGTATCTGCTTATTAAATATTAAATCTTTTTAAGGCTTATTGCATTAACAGAAACTTCAGCACCACAATACAAGTAATGCATCAAATGATTTGATTATTTTAAAAGACTTCTTTGCTTTTCCCTTTAGGTAATTGATGCAAGTAAAAGTTTGGTGAACATGATGGCTACCAAAATTGAGATTCTGCTGAAGAAGGCAGAACCAATGTCATGGGCCCGACTAGATCTTCCACCAGTAGCTCCACCAAAGGAAAAAGAAAAGGAAAAAGATGACAGTGAGGATGAATGTGATTAAATTAAGAGGCTGTAAGAGAACTACTGTTATCTGAATAGGAGTGCGAGTCATTTTCTCTCGTTCTAAGGTTTGATCCATAATAAAGCAGGAATGTGTTATATAAAATCTGAAAGCTCTTTATGTTTGCCCTAAGGCCAAAGTATAGATTTATTGTACAGGGCATGTTTAGAGGGTTTTTAAAAGAACCGAGTTACTGTTAATACAAGATTTTGATTCAGACCAAAATGTGTGCAGTCGTAGTAAATGGGACATTCCACTGTTTTGTTTTTGCTAGTGCAAATAGTCATTGAAGCTGCGTTCATTAATATTAGTTTATCCAGTGCACAGTTGTCAAGAAAGCTTACGTTTTCTTGTGAAAGATCACTTGCCATTCAAAACAAGTGCGGTGAAACAGTTGCAATTTAAAATCACTTCTAACAGACCAGGATTAAAAAAGGTTGATGTTTTTTGGAGGGGGAAAGCAGTACTGTAAAATTCCTGTGCAGCTTCTCCAGTATAAAAATGTAACCATTGTGAATCATTGGCTGTTGGATGAATTAGCAAAATGTGAAAAAGGATAGTTCACCCAAAATTAACAATCCTATTATTTACTAAGAAAATTGTATGGATGCCAATGGGGACCAGAAAATATTATTACCCACATTCTTCAAAATATCTTTGAAATTCAAAGAAACTCATGGTTTAACAACCCTTAGAGTGAGTCACTCAGAAATCTTGACTGGTTATATACACCTATAGTCATCTTTACCCTGTAACGATGGCACAAAACTATTGTTACCCATACTGTCAACAGAAGAGAGTGATGAGACTCATCACATTACGGTGGCTCTGATATTATCTATGCTACCTTGCCAGCATGGCAATATTAAATTTGTTTGTACAAATTTCAACTGCCTTGCCCTGAAATCTGAGCTCAAAAGCTTAAATAAATAAGCCAGAGCATACTGCAAAAATATTTATTCAGTTTAAGCTTTTTTTTTTAGAAATCAGAAGTCAAATCTCTTTTGGACATCAGATGCTCCAAAGACAAAATTTGCATCTGTGGCTTCAGTTGTCAGACACTGATCGTCGCCATCCTGAGAGAGCATGGGAATATACAGATGGGGGGTTAGAGCAGGGTCAATTTTAGTATTACAAGATCAAAGTACATTTCCACAAAAATGACAATAGTGTTTGACAAGAAACTCCCCATCCTAACAACATCCTTTAAGATACCCACCTCACTGAAATACTTCTCAATAAGAGCTTGAGCTGCCCGATAAATGGCATTGTTCTCATGGTTTTGAAGAAACTCAATTCGATCCAGCCCTCCCACTTCCTCCACCAACAAACAAAGCTTATCCACCTCCCCAAGTTTCTCAGCAGCCTGCAGAAGGTGCACGGTTCATATTTTAGCATATCCCTCACAACATCAAGCACTGGGAGTTGCAGTAGGATTTACATATTCTCTTTAAAAGACCGGACTCACCAAGAAGATGTTATTTATGGCATCTAAGATGACCAGGACAGTCTTGGTGTCTTTAACATGAAGCAAGTTCAAGATGGCCTCTAAAGCACCGCATTTGACAAGATGTACAACTTGATCCACAGTCCCACCACTTGTGTAGTTGGTAACGGCCCACACTGCCTCTCGCTGAGTTTTGAAGTCGCCCTGTATAACCATTTGAAGAGGTACAGAAGGAGTCACAATGGGTCACAGATCCTGGTCAAATAAACACTGAAAAGTGGGTAGACTTTGAAGATGCATTGCCCATTATGTTGACCAAGTAGGTATCCATTTATGAACCCCAAATAGCAGCATTTACAAACATTAGTAAACCGATGCAAAAACAGACTACCATAGCAGCAATTATCAGAGTCAAATTATGATGACTGCAAACATTAGAAACATTCAGAAATTCTTGCAGAAGATCAAATTCAGTATAGCCATTTGTGTAGCTCTTTTCCATATATTACCTCAAAGATTTGACAAAGCATGTTAAACTATACTTGAAATGCAACATTTCAAGAAGCCCCAGGAGGGGCGGTTTGTGTAATTGGCCTCATTTTATGCCCAGCTTTAGAAGCAAACCATCAAATTCGAGCAAGAACATTTTATAAGCAACTCCGCGTGGGCAAAAGACATTCAACATGCCAGAAAAACATCCGTTGCGACATACATTCCTTAGGAGATCCACTAGAGGAGCCAACAATCCACACGTGATGAGCTGTTGGATCTGTTGGCAGGTCCAGCTGCAATGTTGGACACTGCCCAAGCTGCCTCCTTCTGAACACTGGACTTAGGATGTCGCATCAGCTGGGGCAAAGCACTCAACACGCCTGCATCGATGGCCGCTTGCGTCTGCATGTCTGAACCACTCACGATATTCCCAATCGAACGTAGGGCTGGTGTCTAGATCATATTGGAGAAACTCCTTTTAAGCCATTCAACTGAACCAGAAAGTTAAAAACACTAGAGTACTCTTACCAGCACAGTGAGTTCCTCAAATCCCAAGAGCTCAACCAACCGTGGAAGGATTCCAGACTTGATGACCACATCAATCCGCTCGTTGGGTCCATCAGTGAGGTACGAAATGGCCCAGCATGCATCAGACAGGGTGGATTTGTCACTATGGTGGAGTAGTTGGATTATGGAGGGGAGCATTTGTTGGACTGCACTGAAACGAGGGAAGGGATTCTTGTTCCTACAAAGGTTTGACAGGGTCCATGTAAGGTTGCGAAGGTACCCCACCTGAAATACATTGAGGGTTATGTTGTGCATTTACACTTGCAAATCCAGAGATGTGGGGTGTTCAGAAGAAACTCACAGGAGCATCTGGCGTGAGCCGTGCCAACAGCGCAGGGATGATGCCACAGTCAATCAGGCCATCTCGATATGATGGACCGTCACCTAAAAGGGTGAATGAACACTTTGGCAAATATGTTTTCAGAACAAGTACATCACTTTTTTCATCAAGCACTAGAGTACAAATGCCACTTTCTTTTAGGATGCAGAAGAAGTCCAAAGTATTCTCACCTGCAATGTTGCCTAGAGCCCAGACAGCCTGTTCACTGATGTTCAGCATCGGTGAAGCCAGCAGGGCAATGAAGGCTGGCACTGCCCCATGCTCTACCACCTGCTGTGTGTGCCAGGAGGTGCCAGATGCAACATTAGTGAGAGACCAGGCAGCTTCAAACTGCAACATGGGGTCATCATTCCTTCCTAGAAACTCCACAAAGCGAATCAGAAGTCCAGCTTCTACGATCTCCTTCAGGGGAGGGTTCCTCTCCCGAGAAAGCAGCTTCCTGTAGGCATCAATTTGAAGGTTGGTAATGCTCTATAAAACGTTTTGAGATCACTGATTAAGTTAAGACTGGTTACTGTACCTAGCTGCTTGACAACCTTGTCTCTGCTTCTCTGGGCAGTCACTGTTCACATTGGCAACAATTTCTTGAATGGTTTCAGATATGATCTTAAAACAAAAACTGAGTTATAAGAGCATTGTAAAAATGTGAATTCTAATTAAAGGTTTAACTAGCAAACACCTGTTTGTTGTCAGTGTTATACTCAGGTGACAGAGGCTCCTCTTCTCCCACAGATGAAATATTTCTCTTCTTCATAATACTTTCAACCTTTTGAGCTTTTCGAAGCTCAACACACTCTGCAATTCTGCGGTCACGCATTTTCTGTAAAGACATCAATAGATTTTAAGGTGTGAACAGTTAAAAGGGAGGAAAATTGCCAGAATGGATGCACAGCTCACCGTTGGTTCCTTGCCCTTATTTTTGAACTTGGACATGCGTTTATCAGACAGATTTTCAGTAGGCATTTTGACGCTCAATACACTAGCCAAAGGCTAATCAATGCCAACAAACTTACACAAGAGTTTTTTTTAAGATCAAACGTTAGCAATAAAACAGAACTGAAAGCAGGAGTTAGTATACAAAACCGATGTTTCAATGTCAGACTCAACTGCAATAACAAGCAAGTAACTGCAACGAGCATTAAATAGACCAGCATAATTAGAATCAGGTGATATTAATTTGTAGCTTTGCCACACACCAGGCCGGTTGCATAAACTGCTTAGACTAGTCTGAAGTTAGCATTTTGTTTTCATCTAGACTGGTCATATAACTTTAAAGTCAGATACAAATATGTAGACTGGCCCAATTTTAATCAGAAATGATGAGACTGATTATCTTGGCTAAGCTAAAACTAAACACAGTCTTAACATAATGTCTATGTTTATGCATCTGGCTCAGAGGATGTGAATAAAATGTTGTTTTATGTTTTGGATCACAACTACGGTGTAATAATAAAGTCAAGTGATAACCAGCTAATGCCACAACCTGAGCAAAATAATATTTTTACATTTGTAAATGTTTTCTACAAAATAAAAAAGTATGTTATTGCCATCTAGAGGCCGATAGTAATATGGTATAATATAGAGGAGCTGTATATTGCTGTATTGATGTCATGTATGACCTTGCAGATTAATGTAATTGTATACAGTTAATTTGTAATCACTTTCTTATATAGTATATAAAATAACATTCATTTAAATGTATGTAAATTATATAAATATAAAAAGTACATAAAACATGAAAAATATTTATATAAAATGCGGACACAAAAATAAATCGATAAAACTTTCTCTTAAACCTGTATATAAATTGCTTATTGATAATAAATGTTTGAAAACAAATCTATTCACAGCCTCAGTTGGATGTTCTTCAGAAAAACGTGTTTGCAAGCATTACATATTTTACTATTAAATATTTTATGTAGGCCTGAATAGTATGACTATATATATATGAATGTGATTTTTATAGCAATAATTCCCCCAAATAAGTACAAATGGACATGCGAAACTGGGTGACAGTTGTAGTAAAATACAGAAGTAGATATTTAAATTTTCTTACCTTATACTCTCTTCTTTACAGCTCAGATGGTCTGGGCACAATCCTAGAGCTTCAAACGGAGTTACGTCTGTTTTTCACTCACAGTATTATCAATTGTTTTGGTTTAAAAATTAATCCTTTAAATAGTGGGTAATTTATTGATAATAATGATAAAACGAAATGATATCCTGTAAGTTATGAGTTATTTCTGCATTGTTGTTGATGAAGGGGTACTTGAGACTAAATAATGAGGGGTTGTAAAACAAAGGGGTGTGAAGTAGCTCTAAAATGTAATAAAGAATCTAATATTCTGATTTACCAGATGATGGCGCTGTGCCCGTATGACCGAGATAACTGGCCAGAAATTACTGCGCTCTGTTACAAAACTGAAAGAAATACTTAGGGGGAAGAATTCTAATAAAAGCCTTTTCTAGTTAGTGAAATACCAGATTTTCGAAACTTTTCATTCTGACCTTTAATTAAAAAGATATATAACAATTACCTCAACTAATCGGTTGAGAAGTTCATGATAGGACGAGTACTCCAATGAAAAAGATATAGCTTTGCAGTTTTAAAACATATCTTAGTGGTTTATGGGCATACAACAATAATAATAAAAAACTTATACTGATGTAAATTATGAGAAAAAATATGGATGTAAATATAAGTCACGTGACGCGCCCGAGAGTTGTCACTGAAGTGAACGCGCATCGCACGCGCTCACACACCCAGAGACACTTCGCTTGTGAGGACACAAGAAATGGACCAAATTAACGACAAAACGGTGAGCTATATTATCATTGCTGTTTTTATTATTAATTATGTTGTTTAACACTTTTTCATCAGAGGTCTAATATGCCTCACGCTTAAGTTCACGGTCCTGTTTTTTTGTTAATTTGAACGGTCATATGTTTTATTTGTCCATCACGTTCTTAAGTATGTGTTATGGCAAAATATTGAAGGGGTATTCTGCCACAATATTATTATTCATTGATTCAAATTCACTGGTTTATGGTTGACGCTTCAGACTGTATTTCAGCACCACGGAGAGCTCAGACAGCAGCGAATGCTTCTCGAATCTAGTAACTACGTTTGACACCTTTTTCAGTTATTAATGTGTCCCTAACATGTTGTTTAAATGAAAAATCACACAGATGAATTAATGTACTGCAGCTGCAAAGAAAATAAGTACATCAACCATAGCAAGCTTTATATGCTGCATGATTTCTCTGTACTGTTGAGCAACTGTTGGTGGTTTGTCACGGATCCAATTGAACAGAATGCACTGTATGCGTTTGTCCAACAATTTTGTGTTAGAAGAAATCAGAGTTTTCTGCTGAGTTGGAAAGCTGAAGATATACATTCCTGCTCTTTGAAAATTAATCATAGTTTCTTTGAAATCAGAGAGCAAAACCTAGCAGTAGGTGAGAATAAAGAATCAATCGTATTAAGTATACATGAGGTTCTGTGTTCATGCAGTGGGTTTCTGTCAGTCTATTGAAACAAAAGTACTATAAACTGTGGTTAGACATCAAAACAGTCCCCAAATCCCTCTCCCGTGTTTTCTTGACATGACATATGGTATGATTTCCCCAAGTGATCTGTAAAAGTTATGAGATATAGCCCTCAGACCCTGTAAACTGATGGAAACGCCACAATATGTTTTATGATATACTGTCTCACATATAAGTAACTAACAATCATTCTTGGGAATTCTGTATTTATTTATCTAAACTGCATAACTAATTTTAATTAAATGAATAATTCATGTACAGTAATGAAAAGAGGTTAAAGAGGCAATATAAATATTCCCTGGCTGCAAATATGCATAAGATCATTATCCTCTGGGTCTCGGTGTTGTGGAAAATCTCTGAGGTTTTGATTCTGAGTGAATACATGAATCAGAATAAATACATATTTAAAGATTTACATGCTCTTTGTTTCCAACAGGTCATTGTTAATGATGCATCTCATTACTGAGATCTACAAGAACGTCTTCATGTGCGTTTCAACTTTGTTTTCCTCCTGATCCTGAGATATTTCGAGGAAGGCAGAAAAATCCTCACACTTTAGAATAAGACGTTGCCCTGGCGACAGCTCATCCTTATCACGACTCTCACAAATATGCACCTCTGTGATTCAGTGGGAGGTTGATGATCTCCAGGGATATTGTTCTGAAGATTTCTGCTTCTTGTGACTCTTTCAGATGCCCTGAGGGACCTACCAGTATTCGACACTCTGATCTAAGAGGGCAGGGGAAATGGGGATTTTACATTTGCTGGTGTTTGTGCTGCTCGGAGACAGATTGGGTCCTACACGGCCAGATATTTTAGCGAAGGCCCAAGCAAGCGAGCGACGCGTCTTGGCACACATTCCTGGCGACATCATCATCGGGGCTCTTTTCTCCGTCCATCATCAGCCGCCGGCTGACAAGGTTCACGAGCGCAAGTGCGGCGCTGTACGTGAGCAGTATGGTATCCAGCGGGTGGAGGCCATGATGCACACCCTGGACCGCATCAACGCGGACCCGCACATCCTACCCAACATCACGCTGGGCTGCGAGATCAGAGACTCCTGCTGGCATTCGGCCGTGGCTCTGGAGCAGAGCATAGAGTTCATCCGTGACACTCTAGTCTCAGCCGAGGAGGAAGAAGGTATGACTAAGTGTACAACCGAAGGTGGAGAGACTCCCATGAAAGGGAAGAAGCCCATTGTGGGGCTGATCGGACCTGGATCCAGTTCTGTGGCCATCCAGGTTCAGAATCTCCTTCAGCTTTTCAACATTCCCCAGATTGCGTATTCAACCAGTATGGATCTCAGCGATAAGTCTTTGTACAAGTACTTTATGAGGGTGGTGCCTTCTGATGCCCAGCAGGCCAGAGCAATGGTGGACATCGTCAAAAGATACAACTGGACCTACGTATCTGCCATTCACACTGAAGGTACGTGATCTCTTTCCTCGGGGAAGCATTTTTCTTCACGGTTACTATGAGATTTTCCACAACGCTTCTTAAATGAGCTAAATCTGCCCTGCAACTCTTTTCTTTTTCTTTTGAGCCTATTCATTTGTTAGTTCTGGATGTTTAATTTCTTCATCAGATTAGTATTTCACAAAAGTCTTCCAGTGAGAAAGGCAGATCTCCAAGAGCACGTAAACTATTGTTCAAAGTGTTAAATCTTAGGATTCTCAATCTGAGTGTTAAATTGTAGTCAAGATCCAGGCATCTGCTAATCATTTTATGTACTTGTTTATTACACTTAGTGACACAATATTTAACACCATTCAACTGCATTAAGTCAAACTTTATATCTTGAATGTACATAGTAAGTAATGCTATTTAGTACCACTGAAATGTTATCTTATTAGTGTTTGAATTCTGTTTTTTTTTCTCTTTCCTTTTAAAGGGAGTTAAGTTTTAGCAATTGCAGTTTCTTATATAATATACTGTATATCTTATAACTTTGTATTTTCTTAATAACTTCAAGTTCATCTTAACAAGTTAAAATTCAAGTAACATATTCAAGTAGATATGTAACCCTGGACCAAAAAAAAATGTCTTAAGTCGCTGGGGTATATTTGTAGCAAGAATAGCCAACAAACAAAATATTGTATGGGTCAAAATTATCAATTTTTCTTTTATGTCAAAAATCATTAGGATATTAAGTAAAGATCATGTACCATTAAGATATTTTATAAATGTCCTACTGAAAATATATCAAAACGTAATTTTTGATTAGTAATGTGTATTGCTAAGACCTTAATTTGGACAAATTTAAAAGCAATTTTCTCATTATGTAGATTTTTTGGCACTCTCAGATTCCAGATTTTCAAATAGTTGTATATCGGCCAAATATTGTCCAATCCTAACAAACCATACGTCAATGGAAATCTTATATATTCAGTTTTCAGGTACTGTATACATCTCCAGATGACTGGTTTTGTGGTCCAGATCACATATATTTTATTTCATCTACTGTTTATTTAATTTCAAAGAATGAAAAATGTTGTTCATGGTTTTAATTTTACTTAACTATTAAATATTATCCCTGTTTCATTGTTTTCTGAATATTACTAACTGAAGCGGTTTGGCTAGAAGATTGATGACCTCACAGACAGGTGTTAATTAGGTCAGCAGGTAGTTAAATATGGAGCCCACCCCAGTTTTCACCCACATACAGAACAAGGACCCGTGAAATACTCCATAATGTTGATTCATTTGCTGGCATCTGTAGCTCCATTTGTATTATACATCATACTTTGTCATTTGTAATTTGTGGGCTCTATTGATAAAAATAGAACAGATGTTTGTAGTCACATTTGATTTGACTTGTCAATCAACATGCTGAACACCAACGGAGAATAGGTGTTTTTGCCCTAGATTAACATAAAATAACCAGTGAAATGACTGAAAACACATGTTAATGAATGCTGTGCGTATAGTAGTGAGGTTTACTGTCTTTTTATACAAAAAATATTTTATTAAAGGGATTGAAATGCAAAAATTTCCTTTCAAACTAAGACCATTCAGACAAGCTGTCAAGCAGCACCGCACCTTTCTGCAGATTTGTCTTTCTATTGTTTCATCATGTTCAAGAGTGTCTTTGATGTTTGAAAACACCCATGATGCTTTGCACAGAGCATACACAGTGAATGGTTAATAGACATGCTCATGTATTGTGTTGCTGCTGCGCTTTTGTTATGGCCTTTTTGGCCTCATGACAGACCACAGAACACACAGAAATCATTAGTTGAAAGGCGATCATGATGATCATTTACATCTTTAGCTTTGTTTTCAGTGTATGTGGGCGTTTAATGAATTTTCCTGTGCGAGTGAACACACTGTTTAAAGACTTGTCGCTGCTGCAGCGTCTATCAGAGCGATAGGAGGGAAAGAAAAGTTGAGGTCATCATCAGAATATCTCCGTTATTATGTCCAGAGGTCATTTTACACACATTTGTTATTGCTGATTGTGACCAACCTTTTAAATCACAGGACCACTTGTTTTCTGCCCTTTATTGATGAAATGCCTGTAAAATATTATGTAACTCTATTTTTTATTATATATCCATTTTTATCTAAGACAGAAGGTTCTAGTGAAGTTTGAGCACAGCGAGGGAATTAATTCACCGAACTGGCACAGAGGAATGGAGTGAAAGATTTGAAGAAGATCTTCCCTGAGGAGAGAGATTAGAGATGAAGTCATGCGCATTTGGAAGTACACTTCTCAAATCTAAGACTTCACTGAGATGAAGAATGAGACGTGTTTGATAGTCAAGTCAAGTTAGGCATAGGTTATGCTCTTAGACTTGATTAATTATCCCTTGATTATTTACACAATGGAAATACAAAACAAGGATGTTAAATATAGAAAATATTGCTCAGTAAAGGCAATTCTCTTTTTTTTGTATCATCGTACTGGTTTCTGTAGTTCTAGCAAACAGTTCAGGATTTTCTAAAGTTAGACAAAGCCCAAACATCACAGAATCCTCCAAATTCATTGCTAAAACTTGATGCTTGTATTTTTGTTTTCCATCAATAGTGAAGTAAACGGAGGGTCAGAAAAATGGAGGGTGGTGTCATTCATTTGCATCTGTTGATTAAATAATAACAAAATAATATTTAAAGTTAGTAAAAGGCTTTCAAAACAATATTTAAAAGTAAATAAAGTGTTACAATAATATTTAATATTAATATTTCACATTTTATAATTTAGACACTAGTTTGTGGTTTGTTAAGATTTCTTATGCGTACTAATGCTGTTTGATTAAAAATAGAGTAAAACAGTGATATTACGACATTTTATTAAAATTTAAAGTAACTGTTTTCTGTTTTAATATAATTTAAGATATATTATATTATTGTAATAATAAGATATATTATTGTAATATGTTCTTTTGATTGCAAAGCTGAATTTTCAGAATCATTACTGTCAGTGTCACATGCTCTTCAGAAATCCTTCTAATATGCTGATTTGCTGCTCAAGAAACATTACTTATTATCGTGAACAAAAACAGCTGTGTTACTTAATTGTTTTATAGAAACTATGATTCATTGATAAACAAAAAGTGCAAAAACATTTACAAATTTTAATTTTTGTAACATTGTAATTGTGTCACTTTCTATAAATGTAATGCATAATTGCTGAATATAAATGTTAATGTCTTTTTAAAAACCTTACTGACCAAAACTTTTGAATGGTTATTTATAAAATACTGAGACATATATGATGGGTACATGAAAATACATACAAGACATGATCAATTTTTTTATGCCCTCCATATTTTCATGGTATAGTTCCTGAACAGTACTGGACATTTCTCACCTTGCAGATACTGCTTACTCTCTGGAGTGCTAAAAGCAACCTGGGGTTAAGTGTTTTCCTCTGGGACGTGATGGTGAGGGGGGGTCTCAGTGACCTTATGGTTCACATATCACCTCAGCCAGATTTGAACCTGCAACCTTTAGGTTACGAGTTCAGAATGTTAACCACTACGCACACTTCTAATCTTTTTTAGCAAAGCTCCATCACAGGAATGATCTGGTGAATGTTGTTTTAATCCCTGTAATCTCCATTATCAGAACTCATCATCTTGGGTGTAATTAAGATGCTTGTGCATTGCTTTGTAAAAATCGGTGTATGTTTGCTCTTTATCAAGACATCTTTGAAATTGTATCAAATTCGCACCTCATGAAATGTTTGAAGACTGGGAACATTCCTCGCACAAAAGTAGGTGACCTGATTTTTATGTAAATTGGGGGAGTTTACCCCTGACGCTTTATGAAAGAGGGGCGCCATGGCCTGTTTTTCATTAGTTTTTCAAAGCATGAAAAAGTGAAATCTATTTTTATTTCTTACTGAATATATTCAGGAAACAAAGCACAGAATAAGGACACTTTTATATAACATAAATTATATTTTCAGAGACTTTTCCATAAATATGACGTTTCAATTTCCATTACTTTCAGTTCAGCATTACAAGGTAATTTCATGAGAAATCAAAATGTCCATGTTTTCCACGATTCCTCGAAATTAGTGTTCAATTTACTGTACCAAACATTTCACTACTCTCCCAACTGGACCACCCAGGCCATGGTAATAATGAGAAAGTTGGATAGATTTTATTTGTAAACACAAGAAGAACTAATGGTGAGAGTAAAATGTGTGCTGTTCCTGACTGTGTAGCACCTACAGCTCTTCATATTCTCCTGAAGATTTTAACAAGGCCATTTCAGCACGAGTGTAAAGGTTGAGCATCACGTTTCACTGTGGATTGTTTTGTGAACCAATCAAAATGACGTTTGTGATGGCCGTTTATGTCACAGTTTCATTATAGCTGCACAATTCCAAGCTAATTTATATTAAAACAATAAATTATTTGATATAACTATTTTATTAAATAAAAGTTTCTAATAAAATAATATTTATTATAAATATATGTATAGACAATATAATAAAAAAAGATACATATAATACATAATATAATGCAATATAATGATTTTAACCTTTAAATATCCACAAACTGAAACTGATATGATGGTGTGATGGCCCAAAGTTTTTGAACATGTATCAAGCTTAAAAATCATTCAATCTCTCAATCTTCAGGGAACTACGGTGAGAGTGGAATGGAGGCCTTCAAAGACATGGCAGCAAAGGAGGGCATCTGTATTGCTCATTCTGACAAGATCTACAGCAATGCCGGAGAACAGAGTTTCGACCGTCTTCTCGATAAGCTCAGGAGCCACCTGCCCAAAGCTCGCGTGGTGGCGTGTTTCTGCGAGGGCATGACCGTACGTGGCATCCTCAAGGCCATGAGACGCCGCCGCCTAGTTGGAGAGTTTCTGTTGGTTGGCAGGTGAGTTACCCAAAATATGAACTCTATGCTCATGGATTTATATTTTTAGCAGATATTTCTTATCAAAGCAACAGCAAGAAAACACTTCAGAAATTGTGCCTGTGAGCTGTGGCAAGCACTTTTGGCAGATTCAGAAAACAAATCTTGTTTTTCTTTTTCTCAAAATGTAGGTGGCGTTTTAAAAAGCTTACAGTACATCTATAACACTTACTGCAGCAGAAAAATACAACTAGCATACTTGGGAAATAATGTAGAGGAGACGGAGGGAAGTTGCCACATGTTTTACTCCAGTGACTATTTCTCAAGAGTACAATTTGTTTTGAGTATATTTGTTTTTTTATTTTATATTCTGTTTAGACACATACCATAGAGTCATGACTATCCAATTAATATTTTTCTCTGTAATTGCCAAGGAAAAGGTTTCCTTGGCAAACTTTTTCATATTATATGTTGTATATTACACTATTTTTACAATGACAGTCAAAAATATGGGGTCAGGATTCAATGGATTAAAAAAACGTTATTATCTATCAACCAGTGATATAAATGTTTCTTAGGTAAAAAGGCTCACATATACACAATACAAAAAGAACACACAACAACCTCTAAAATAAAAGCCTAAGTCACAAAACCCTGACAAAACTGTTTGGCCTTGTTCAGAATCGAAATTGCAGTAGGAATAAAATAATTACTGTAAGCCTTCCTTCTAGCAAAAGGACTTCTAAACCGACGACCTGATGGAAGTAGCTGAAAGAAGGAATGCAAAGGTGAGAGGGGTCGGTAACAATAAAAGCTGCTTTTCTCTTTACAACACAATTATAGAGATCCAAAGTTGAGTCTGTGGGAACCCAATAATCTTTGATGCCTGCTTAATTACTCTTGATAATTTCCCCTTGTTTACAGCTGAAAGAAAGTTAAACCAAGAAACAATGTTAAAGGATATAACTGATTCCACAAGTGACCGATACACTGCTGTTAAGATATCCTGCCTTACATTAAAGCCCTTTAGTCTTCTCAAAAGAGATAATCATCGTTGAACTTTCTTATAGACACTATTTACCTGCTGTGTAAAGGATAAATTCCTGTCAATCTCAGTGCCCAAATAGTAAAGGCCTCACCCTGCTCCACTACCTGCCCCCCCAACTTAAGTGGTTCAGAAAGAGGATGTTCAGAGTTCGGTGGACGAAGCCTCTCACAACAGAGCTCTTTAGTCTTACTTATATTTAACTCCAGTGAACTTTCTTGAAACCAGAAAACCATAGAATCAACAAATCGCCTATATGTAACCAGGGATTGCTCATCTCTCATGTAAGCCACTAAGGCCATATCATCAGCATATTTCAAAAGTGACATACCACTGATATCACACTTGATTTTGTTTGTATAGATAGAGAATAAGCTAGGCGCCACACACCCCCGTGGAACCCCCGTACTCACAGTAATACAGTGCAGCCTCTTATTACAATTTAAAGTCATTTTGATTCAAGTTTCAAATTTAGATCAAATTCAAAACTTTATAGTTACTGAGATGTACCTCATGTGATGACTTCCCAGTGTGACAACTAGCCCCAGTCACCCTGTCTTCTGCATCTTCTTTACTGCATGTTATCTTGTGTTCATTTAGTGCTTTTTCCACAGAGATTGTGAGACAGATAGGGTCGCGCCATGAGCCAATTCTGTAGGTATTTTAAAGATACCTTTTGAATTTCCACCTACACCTGTTGATCATCATCTGCAACTCTTTGTGTGTGTGTGTGTGTGTGTGTGTGTGTGTGTGTGTAAGTGAGAGAGAGAGAGAGAGAGAGAGAGCAAAATCAAGATGGATCAAAACATGGAAGCAAGGCTCATCTTTCTCTGTTTTCACCACAAATGTTGCCATCCCCATCATCATCGTCATCATCATCACTATCACAGTCATCCACTACTGAAGCAAGGTATGTGATTTATTTTTATTTCAGTGATAGGCACTTGAGTTATGTTAAGATTATGTCTTGAGTAAGTAAGCCTGTTGATTTTGTAATGAGGACTTGAGAGGTTCAATCATACCAAAGTAATTCTGTAATGCTATATCTGATTTTACAAGTACAGATGGTCTCTTAAACACACAAGCCAACTTTAACTAATAGGTTATCTTCTCATCGAAAAAAGACATCAAAGACACTTCAGTTATTTGTGAAAGATTTCTAATTCAACATTCAATGACTGACAAAGAAATAATTGTATGTGACAGATCCTGTGAGAAGAATATTTTGAGTTTGACTAGGCATCGACATTTTGACATTTTTGCACGTGCTATTCATAGTGTCAAATGAAGTAAGAAATGATTCTTCCCATTTTAATCTCCTGGAGTGTGACAACTAAATTACCTATTTTTAACTTCATCCCCAATTCAGTTCTGGCTGTTCCATTAATAAATCGCTTATGGATATTACGGGCTGAAATAATGTATTATGTCTTTGAGATATTAAACTAAGAATAATCCCTCCAATTTCTCCTTCTGTTCAGGGTCTCTTCGGTTGGATAATTAGACGTTCACTCATTGGTGGACATGTTTTATAAACTTTTAGAGGTGAAGTGTGTAGTTTTTTGCTTTTTTGAGCTTACAATAAATTGACTTCACCTTCTGCTAAATGGAAATGAGAGGAAAAAATAGAATTACTAATATATCAGTTGGAACCTAAAAATGGTAACATGTAAATTAAGTGGTTTTATTCAACAAAATATTTTGAAACATATGCCAAATAAATAGCATTTGTTGGCAATGGCATAAATCTGATATTATTTTCTGTCCTTAATATAGCAGCTTCCCACATAAGCGTGCATGTGTCATTTCTCTTCGGGTTAATTGTTAACAGATTAAAACTGTGATTCGTGTAGATTCCAAAGCATGAAACGCCCACAGACAATCTATTAATTTTTTTTTTTTTGCTGATGGCATGTAAAGCATAGTGAGCATCAATAATTATTTGTTTGTTTGTCTGTTTATTTATAATATTCAATGAAAAATCACCAATTTTTTTTTACAAATATTTGGGAGATAACTTTTTTAAAGCATAAAACATTTTTGTGAGATTTTGATGTAATCTGTTCATATATCCAATAAGAATTTATGAAGTACACTCTTTAAAAGATTTTGGGGTATTTTTACAATGCCCAAACAAACTCCATTATTTTGATATCAGCTCTTTTTAATAACTTTAGAACCAGATGACATCAAAGTATGCATCTGGAAAATTGTTGGTTTGGGGAAGTTTAACAATCCGGTTGATTTGCTCTGTGGTAGGGGCCTATATTTTGCTTATTTATATAGTTTCTGAATATTTAAAGAGGATATATTTCAGAAAATGGTGTCATGGTCTTTATTCTGAGCCTCTGGGCATTCCACACAGCCTGGATGTGCTGAGAGAAGATGCCATGTTTATGGGGGTGTCTGTCTGTGTGTGTGTGTGTGTGTGTGTGTGCGTGTGGGTGCATGTGTGTGTGGGTGAGATGTGTTTGCGTGTGCATGAGTGGATGACCGAATTTGTGTGTGTGTGTGTGTGTGTGTGTGTGTTTGATGAGGTGTCAGACACCAGCTCCAGGGAAAGGCCTCAGTGAGAATATGGCCACTGTGTCTCTGTTCCAGTTTCTTGATCTCTATGTGGCTACAAACGTGATAGTGTCTCAAGACAATAACAAAAAACTCCATGTGCTTTCTTTGGTATATTGGTTGCTTTCTGATTTGGTGCATGCATGTTTTCTTTATTTAGCATTAATTCATTGATTCAATTAATTTTTTTAAATTACCAATATATTATTACCAAGAGATTTGGTTTGTAATGCCAAAATATATTACAAACAATATATAAAAATATATTTAAAAAATAGAGTAAATATGCATGACTAAAGCATATGGAAAATATATTTATGTAAAATGTACATAAACAAAAAAAGGTAATTTTTATATGATTGTAAAAATATATCTGCAATGCATTTAAAAAATATGAATGGTATATATACATGGTATTTTTAATGGCATATGAGTTGATCCTTACACAAAACAATTGTTAGCAAAGGCTGTTTGTCAACATCTCTCAGCAGCCTATTGACAGCCATGGAAACAGTGTTGTCCAGGCTCCTCCGTTCCACAACTGAATGACTTTCAATTATTTACTAATGAGCAGTTTGCAGACTGTACCCAGTCATCTGTCTCTAGTGTGTGAGGACACTATTGTATTCTGTTGTATTATCTGTCAAAATGTTCATCAGTGCAGTTTTGCTGGTGTAAATCTTGTATTATTTCCAGTCCTTAATACAGCAGCTTACCACATAAACGTGCATGTGTAATCCGCTGTGGCCTATTGTTAACAGATTAAAACTGTGTAGATACTGTTGAAAACTCTGTTCTTCTAAAGTGTAGAAAACTCAGAAGAGAAGACCAGGAGACTTCGGATTGGATCGTCAGCAGAATTTCTTTATTCTATGACATGTGTTGTTATCTGTAGTCATCGAAGATCTCATCTTAAGTCATTTTTACAGGGTATCTTTATAGTCAGGATTGGAGGAGGGACTTTTTTTAGGTTGAGACAAAACATCAAAGCTGAGGGCAATAAACCTAACGAATCCACATCTGGCCAGGACAAAGTCATTTGCAGAATAAAGGTTCAATCTCTCAGTAGTCATTGATCTCATTGACAAAAGGCACAGCTGTCCCAAGCCCAAATGGTCAGGAAACAATCTCAAGCACCTTTGCCTTGCCCGACACCTCTTAGTCAGGACGTGAATTCAAATCAAACATAGAATAACATTTGTGATCCTTCAATCCCTCTTTGAGAGTTCTAATAACTCTCACAAAAATACAAATTTAGACACTTAAAAGTTAATTCTTGTAACTTGTAATCGTTACAGGCAAATAGTACATGTTCTGTGTTGTTTATATGTAATTGCATGCTGACACAGAAACAAAACATGCAATTAGGGTCCGTGAAGATTTTACGGGTAATAGTCTTTTCTGGTTGGAACTGTCATTTCCTTGTGAGAGGCGGGCGTCATTTGCTGACAGAAACACTTGATACTGTGGATGCATAGATAGTACGCAAGTAGGAGAAACAACAGCAGAATTGCTATTTCCTTGATCCACAGCCAGGGTTTACCTAACAAGTTTCCGAACCATGAAGAATTATCTTCAGTCATCTGGTGTAATTTTGCTGAAAGACCAAGAATGTCTTGTTGGATTTTGTTCAAGTTCTCTGTTGGATCCATTAACCCGGTGCAGCATTCAGGACCGATAATGGTACAGGCTCCCCCTTGTGTTGCAAGAATGTAATCCAAGGCCACTCTGTTCTGTAAGATCATCATCTTGTGCGAGGCAAGAGTGTCTTTGATGTTGCCCAGGGCCAAAACCGTATCATTGGCCAATTTCTGTACTGAATCCGACAGGCTTCTGACTTGATCGAGAGCCTGCATGACACCATACGATGGGATTAATGCTCCAAGAGTTCTTGACCACCACGTTTGTACACAAGTGAGTCCTGGAATGCAGCCATCTTTGTTGGTAGAAGCTGAATTTTGTAGATGTGGAGAACTTGAGGTGGAGTGTGTATTTTCTCTGATGGCTGGTAGGACATAAACCAGGGTGCACCTGCCATTGAATTGGCTGGGTAGGATGCTGTAGACAGAAGTCCCACATAACCACAAAGTGCCAGTCGGTGGAGGAATCATACACCACTGATTTATGGCAAAAGTTTCGGTAGGGATGGGTTCCCGTAGAGACACTCTTTTAATTCATTCTCCTCTTCGTATCTGATGTAGTAACGTACACATCGAATTCGGTTCTTCTTTCAATCACAAAGCTGCAACGTTCACGAGGAATTTCACCCAGTGTAGTCGATGCTGGAGCATGATTTTCCATGCACCAATAGAACATCCTTGGCATGAGTAGATCTGTCATGATGGGAGTAGCTGAAGTTAGGTTGCAGGATGGTAGTCCAGGAATGCAACACGACGAAGCTGGAGGAATTGTTACGTTGTGACATGTATCCTTGTTGTGTAATCCACTGGTATGATGATCGAATAAGGTACACGTGTCACATTTGGAGATAGGGTGCCACCCATGGGATTCCTGCTCCTACTGAAGGTGCGCGGCATGCAAACGTTCTTTCCAGCAAACAAGGCATTTCTTGACATATTCATCAGCTCTACGAATATGTTGTTTCTGGGGTCTACACTTTGCGTGATGTCCATGATGGTTAATAGTACGAAAATCTTGATCATGTTGATGGATGACTGAAGTTCCGTATGTGAGACTCTGCGTTGTGTATTTTTTTTCTTTTTCTTGTGTGATAGTTGGCTCGGCGATGGGTCTAGTTGTTTTCTAGAGGTTGTGGCTTTATCCGCAGGTGAGAAGGGTGGTGCATATGGATCTCAGGACAGCCATCAAATGGTATCTGCACAGAGGAAGAAAGAAACACAAACAAGAGAGAACAACGGTACAGAGCAGTATTTGTAGAGTCTGATCCTCTGTTCAAAATATAGTCTGCTATGGTTGTTCCTTCTTTCCCTATTTCTTAATTCCTGCGACACCTAAAGAACAGTGAGGAAAGGATGGACTAATGGAGGGGAAAGGCCTATGAGGAAATCTTCACCTCAGGGTTGGCCCCCGAAGCCTGTTGCTTTCGGTTCTTCCCTGGGCTCCTCACTGGTTCTTGTGTCTGCCCTATCCTATCCCTGCAGGGGGAGGAACAATTCTAGACACTTCCTTGACTACCTGTCCTGTGAAGTGGGTACCTTGATCTGAGTCAATGCAATCTGTGTAGATATTTGCAACCGATCCTGAAGCTAGCGTGCATGCTCTAGTTAAGGCTACTAGTTCTGCAGCTTGAGCTGAAAAATGATCTGGAAGACGACCTGAAGCAACTACTTCAGTGGTGGAAGTTACTGCATATCCTGCTCGTCTGTTACCTTCAATAACTTGAGCTGAACCATCAACAAACAACTCCAATTCTGCGTTCTCTATGGGAGTTTCTGCTTTTTCACTTGTCGCTGCATATGTAAGCGTGACACAATCATGAGTCATTTCGCCTTCATCCTCTAACACAAATTCAGTCATTGCAGACATCATACATGAGGATGGGTTCGTGACTGGTGCACGCTGTATAACAATATTCGGGGCTGTGAGAGTTGCTAACTTCTCTTTTATGCTACCTTTCACAAAAATTCTTTGGTCATTGTGTTGGATTACAGGGGAAAGGTAGCTACTCACAGCCCCAATAATTAGTTTTTTTCCTGGTCTTGTTGTGCTCTTAGAAGAGCCTGAACTATCTGTACCACAGTTTCAGTGGTCACTGGCGGAACTACTTCAGGGTTGTGTGCAGGCTGAGAAGGAGCAGAATTATGCATAGCATTTCTTTTACTATCTTGCAACTTCTTCCTACACTCTTTCTCCCAATGTCCTAATTTTGCACAGTATTTGCATTTGCTTTCTCTTTTAGACCATCTATTGTCTTGTTTCGTTGTGTTAAACGTAGCTGCTGCTACTCTTACTTTTGCCTTGACATCAGCGTCTCTTTCCCATGTAGTTAACCTGTCTAGGTTACTTCTGAGAGTTCTGTTAGACCAAGTTAGATCTAAGAATGGTAAAGCTTTTCTGTATTCGGCTACAAGGCCATCTGACCAGATACGAACCAAGGGTCCCTTGTCATCTAGCACACTTTCAGGGTCATCAACAATTCCACTGTAGATTACAGCTGACTGACAAAATCTCTCAGTATATTCACTCACAGTTTCTTCTTTCCTTTGCACACAGGTAGTAATTCTAGACCAATCTATTTTGGGTCCTAAGATATTCTTTAGGATTTTCAAAATACCTTCTCTTAAATCACCCTTACTGGCATTTCGCAGTTCAGAAGTGACAGCAGATTCAAAACTGTTGAATTCAGATTCAGTTAGTATTTGTGACATCAGCTGCGTGACTTCTGTCAACGACATGTCATAAAGACGCATTTTACTGATCAATGTTCTTCTAAATTCAGAAAAATGTGTGCGTGGTAAACTCTGAGATAGTCTCTATATCTTTAGGACATAAAGCTTTGGCAGCAGTTTGTATTTGCACAACAGAAGAATGGAGAGGAACACCATCAGTGTCCTCAATCCCCTGAGATCTTCTCCTAGCCCCACACACATGGACGGAATTTACAGGCACATCAGTTACTGATTGGAGAGCTACATCTGTTTCAAAGAACGCTTGTAAATCAGGGGAAAAGTTATCAGGCTGACTTACTTCCACATCAGTTTTTGCCTCTTTCTTGAGGTTCAATTTCTTGGTCAAAGTGTATATTCTAGCACGGAGTTCATTGTTCTGTTTCTCTAGCTCTGCGTTACGCTGAGACTGTTGTGTCGCTAGCGTTACACTGAATTCCCTGTGACAACAGATAATGCCTTTCACATTGTTCTTACGAATACTTGCTCCTAGTACCTTTTTACACTCATCTACTGACCAAGTCTTGTCTGGATGAATCTCATATTTCTGCGTTAGTTCTTGTCTAACTTTTTCAGTGACTATTAGGTCCATTTTTTTTCCTAACAGTGTTTTGAATTCACTATCTGACCACAGAGGAGTCGCAAGACCACTCTTTTCTGTGGTTGGAATCAGCCTAGCATTCATTCTAACCATTTTGTAAGTTTCTTCGGTACCACACAAACAAAACAAACACTTCTCTGATCAACAGAGGGTACACTTGTTTTTTAGCACGTAAATGCCAAAAAACCTTCCCTGCCTGAAACAACAGAGGATAAACCAAAAATTAGCACGTAAATGCCAAAATCTTCCCTGCCTGAAAGAACAGAGGATAAAATTTCATCTCTAAAAGCAGAACTTTAGAGGATAAACTCTTCCCTGTCTGAAAACAGAGGATAAACGTCCCTGCCTACAAGAACAGAGAAGATAATCTCATCTCTAAAATAAAAAATTTAGAGGATAAACTCTTCCCTGCCTGAAACAGAGGATACACGTCCCTGCCTACAAGAACAGAGGATAAAACAAAATTATTAGCATGAAATGCTAACCTTCCCTGCCTGAACAGAGGATAACTTTTAGTTAAACAAAACCCTACAGATGTATGTTAACTCTTCTCTGACGGCACAGAGGATACACTGGTCTTAGGTTCTTTTGGATTAGAGAACAGCCACTCACCACACTTGGTTTGAGAGAAAAATTCAGTCTGGGAATCCTTGTTGAGCTTGAAGTTTCGCTGGATTCCAAAAGATGCAGATCTTTGTTTTGTTGAAGTCTTTCAGGTGAGAAAGCTGGAACTCTATCCGGGTTCACGGCAGCATCTGTTGAAAACTCTGTTCTTCTAAAGTGTAGAAAACTCAGAAGAGAAGACCAGGAGACTTCGGATTGGATCGTCAGCAGAATTTCTTTATTCTATGACATGTGTTGTTATCTGTAGTCATCGAAGATCTCATCTTAAGTCATTTTTACAGGGTATCTTTATAGTCAGGATTGGAGGAGGGACTTTTTTTAGGTTGAGACAAAACATCAAAGCTGAGGGCAATAAACCTAACGAATCCACATCTGGCCAGGACAAAGTCATTTGCAGAATAAAGGTTCAATCTCTCAGTAGTCATTGATCTCATTGACAAAAGGCACAGCTGTCCCAAGCCCAAATGGTCAGGAAACAATCTCAAGCACCTTTGCCTTGCCCGACACCTCTTAGTCAGGACGTGAATTCAAATCAAACATAGAATAACATTTGTGATCCTTCAATACCAAAACGTGAAACACCCCACAGACATTTTTCTTTTTGAGAAATGCTATAAAGCATAGACATTACATAATTGTTGCAATTTTTTTATTCTCTAAATCCAAATTTATCTGGTAAAAAAAAAAAAAAAAAAAAGTAATACTTTGTAATAAGATTTTACAATGAGCACCACATTTGTTACAGTCATAAACCAAGCCGGAAACAACAGGTAAGTGGATAATCTGGTATTTATTGACACGTATGAATGGAGATCGTGATGAGCAAATGACAGGTGAAAATATGGTTTGAAGAGACAGTTAAATGAGCTTAGCTGAATGCTGATGTGAGGTTAACCTTTGCAGGAATGAAGGAGAGTGGGGACCAGGAATGTGGAGACTTTGCTGGAGAGTAGCGGAACGAAGGTTTGGAGTCCAATTGGGTATGTTTACACAGAGGGGTGCATATGAGTTCTGGGAACTGTTCAGGGTAGCGAACGGTAGACCAGACAGTGCGTGACTGGATGGATCGTGCTTTTGAGTGGTGTCTTGATTGCAGGTGACAGGTGCTGGGAATCAGAACTCAGGTGATTGTAATAGTGGTGGCTGGTGACTGAAGTGAATCCCTTACACTACTCCTCCTCCAGGGGCGGCTCCTGACGCCCTTGTACGGTGACGACCACGGCCTCTGGATGCGGGACGATCAGGGTGGAGACGATGGAGTAAAACATATGTAATTCCTCCAGCAGCATGGGATCAAGGATATTGTCCCGGACTACCCAGGAACGTTCTTCGGGACCATAGCCTTCCTAGTCAACTAGGTACTCCAGCAGACCGCTCTGTCTCCACAATTCCATGATGTCTTTAACCTGGTATACAGATGGCTGGTCCAGGATCTCTGGAGGGGGAGGCTCGTCGGGTTCTGGAGTGGAAGGAGAGAAGGGTTTCAGGAGGGAAACATGGAACGTGGGGAGAATGTGATTAATGGGTGGTAGTTGGAGCTGGTAGGTAACCTTGTTGATCTGCCTCTGGATCGAGAACGGCCCAATGTAGTGGGGACTCAGCTTACGAATTTTATTTACTCATTCACCAGTTACGATTTACAGGGCAATAGGTGATGGTGAAGTGGAACCGGGTGAAAAACAGAGCCCAGTGGACTTGGTGGGGATTAAACCTCTTTGCTTCGTGGAGGCATTTTTGATCTGTGATGATAGTGAATGGGTGGTTAGCTCCCTCCAGCCGCACTTCCGAAGCCAGCTTGATGGTGAACAGCTCTCAATCCCTAATGTCACAATTTTGCTATGCTGGGGTCAGTTTCCTAGAGTAATAAGCGCAAGGCTGGAGGCGTGGAGGTTCACCGGATAGCTGAGTCAGCACGCTCCAACCCTGGGGGTGGAGGCATCCACTTCCACCATGAATGGAACATGGAGATCTGGATGACGAAGGATGGGAACCGTGCTGAAGGCGGTCTTGAGTTCTTCGAAGGCATTGGTGTTCCAGAACAGGGACTTGGGGTTTCCTCGGAGTATAGATGTCAATGGGGCAGTATGTAAGCTTAAATCCTTGAAGCAACGATAGAAATTAGCAAATCCAAGGAAACTCTGAATCTCCTTGATTGACTGGGGAAATCGACCACTCCATGATAGCGGTCTCCTTCCCCTGGTCCATTTGAAGTCCCACTTGACCGATGATGTAGCCAAGGAACTGCACAGTAGGGCGATGGAATTCACACTTCTCCAACTTGAGGTACAGATGGTAAGGACAGAGCCTCTGAAGGACCTGCGTAATGTGGTGGCGATAGTTGGCCAGGTTCCGGGAGTAGATGAGTATATCATCGATGTAGACAGCAAGGCATAACCAGGGAAGTGAATACGGGAGTTTCACAGTCTGGGAGTTCAGAGTATGGTAGTTAGAGGGCCGCAAGCCCCGTTCTTCTTACCCATGAAGAAGAAACTCAAGGCCACCGTGAGCTGGATGGTTGGATGAATCCTTGATTAAGAGCCTCCTGGATGTATTCCTCCATAGCCTTGCGCTCCGGGATGGACAGCGGATACTCTACCCTTAGGGAGTTTGTTTCCAGGCAGCAAATCGATAGCACAGTCCCATGGCCGATGAGGTGGAAGCTGGGTGAATGCCTGCTTTCTGAAGACAACCAGGAAAGCCATATAATCAGATGGGACGGAGGGCATTATACTGGGCTCGGGGCTCTCAATCCACGTGGAGGCGATCTGGACAGCCGGTGACTTGTGAAGAGGACGTGGAAGTTCTGTGAGGCAGTGTTGGTGGCAGAATTCTCTCCAGCTAGTCAAGTTGCCCAAGAAGACAAGGGCTGAGGCTGTAATGGAACGGACTGGAGTGAATAGTTGTACTGAGAGCATGGAAAGCGGGCAAATGACAGGTTCTGACTGAATAGTACTCACCACTGGACGTGGGGGTCTGATAGGGTAGGTCCCCAAGTAGTGATCGGTAGCAACACAGTACAGGCAGAGTCCAGCCGCCAGTCGGCACGTGAATTCCTCACGAGAAACCTGGGTGGAATCCACTTGCATGGGTTCTGGTATTGGAGGACCAGTGGCGGGTAAGACAGACTGGTGAGTGGCTTCGGAGGTGTGGCAGGCTGATAAGCGCTAGGAAATCCAGTTGGCCTTCTGCATGAAGCTATCCAATACAACGGAATCGTCAAAGATAGCCATCTGGGCATGGATACGGAGATCCAGTCCTTGCCTGCAAGCGCTGAGAAGAGCTACATCATTCCATCCACTAGTTAGCACCAGAGTGCAGAACTGCAAGGTTTAGTCATTGGTGGAAGAAGCACCTTGAAGCAGCAGTTGATCTGAAATGGAGAGCACTCCAGCTGCCTTGCCAAAACCTCCAAGAAATGTTTTGAGAATGCTTGATAGGAGTTTATTATGGCCGTGTCGGCATTCCATATGACCTGAAAGGAGAGAGCTCAAGAAGGCCACCTTAGAGCGCGCTTTCGGAAACTTCTGTGGCTGCATCTCCTGAGACAGAGCAACTTGTAGGAGGAAGCCACCACACTCAGCTGAATCACCCGCGTAGGCAGCAGGCATAGCCATGGGACTGGCAGAAGCAGATTGAGGGTTTGCTGTTGACATGAGCGAGAGCCGAAGAGTGTTGACCAGCTTCTCCAGGATATCAGCAGGTGAGGGAGACCGGGGATCCATGTAAGTGTCTGTGTGGGTCCGGTCTTCTGTCATAAACTGAGCCGGAAACAACAGGTAAGTGGATATTCATGTATTTATTGACAGGTATGAATCGAGATCGTGAGGAACAAATGGCAGGTGAGAACATGGTTTGAAAAGACAGTTCAATGAGCTTAGCTGAATGCTGATGGTGGTTTGTCTTTGCAGGAATGAAGGAGAGCGGGGACCAGGAACTGAGGAGACTTCGCTGGAGAGTATTGGAACGAAGGTTTGGAGTCTAATCAGGTATGTATACACAGAGTGGTGCATACGAGGTCTGGGAACTGTTCAGGGTAGCGAATGGTATACCAGACAGTGAGTGACTGGATGGAGCATGCTTTTGAATAGTGTCTTGATTGCAGGTGACAGGTGCGGGGAATCAGAACTCAGGTGATTGTGATCAGGTGATTGTGGTGGCTGGTGACTGAAGTGACTGAGGTGAATCCCTGACAGTTACGGTATTTAAAGTTAGTTAATAAAATTCCAACTGTTCTTTGTTAGTTCATGCTAGCTCAGGTCAATTAAATAATATTAACAATTACAGCTTTTGAATTTAATAATGTGTTAGTGAATGTTTAAATTAATATTAACTTTAATTTATAAATGATTTGTAAGTTTTTTATAGTTAGTTCACATATTTATATGACTAGTTCACTATAAAGCCTTCAGACATCATAAGACTTTACCAAAAAAAAAAGACTTCTGATGATATTTATGCTGTTATTATTGTGTTTGAATTGGGCTGGATATATGGATTTATTAAATCTGAAGAACTTTAATTTATATTTGATTTATTCCATAAACATCTTTGCATGCTGACACAAACAAATCACTGAATCAGTATTTTTGAACTTATTAATTTAAACTAACAGTTTAAAAGATGACTGAAAATGAATCAAATTCAATCTGCACATTTCCTACTGAGGCTTAAAAAACATTGTATTGTTAAAATATCTCTCTTTTAGTGCTCTCATAGCACAAAGAACAAGCGAGAAATGTCCTACTTGTTTGTAAATATCAACATATCAAATGCATTTAGCAAATATTTGGCCAACCCTCATTTTTGCAGTATGTTTTAATGTGCTCTAAACTGGTTTCAGACATCTTTGTAAAGGCAGTGGCGCCTTTGCTTTGGTATTTTTGTTGTCTTTTTTTAAGTTTTCCTGCAGTGGCAGTGGGCAGAGGGAGGCTGACCTGCTGGGGTCAGTGTGTGGGTTTACTGAGCTGTTCAGCTCTTTTCCATGAGATGATTCAAGCTGCTACTAACATGCTCTTCCCTGCTTCCCTCCCATTGCTTTTGCCTCCAAGGACAAGTTATGAAAGCCTCTGCTTACCTACCATGAGAACAAAAATGATACCGCCCACACACCGCTGAGTTGTATAACATTTAGCGCAATGAGTTTAGGAAGTGTTCAAGAACATATAGATGGAGTGGACGCTGAAAAGTGTAGTTTTTTTTTCTTGTGTTTGTATGAAAGGAGAAGATACGAATTGTCTGTTGTCATTCAAAGATCCCTTTGATGCTTAATGGTGAAGATTTGGAGTTCATATATCTCATGGAGAGGTTTATTATGAGTCTGTCACTATGAAATACTGGCCAGCTGTGTCCTCAAGACCTAATTCACAGAGTAACCTGGTCATAACAACTGAGCTTTGCCTGTTATGTGGGTCAGTTTGGACCGGGAGGCTCCCTGACTGTCTCTCAAGGGGGTTTGTTCTATATAAAAGCCATTCATTTCTCACTTGTCTCTTGCACTTTGCAGCGATGGTTGGGCGGACCGCTATGATGTCACTGACGGCTTCCAGAGGGAGGCAGCAGGGGGAATCACTATCAAGCTGCAGTCTGCTTACGTCACGTGGTTTGATGATTACTACCTGAACCTGTCGCCGGACACGAACCTCCGGAACCCCTGGTTCCCTGAGTTCTGGCAGCACCGCTTCCAGTGCCGGCTGAAGGGACATCCTCAAGACAGCACCAAATACAACAAGACCTGCACCAGTGAGTGGAAGACATGCTCACATGAACTCACCACAGCTTACATGAGTTTGGGACAGTTTATCTGGACGTCTGTCCTTTCATCAATTCATCCATCCTCTCTCTATATCTGTTTGTCTGTGTGTACATCTCTCCATCCATTCGTCCATCCACCAATCAGCTCATCTATTCATTCAACTGTTCTTTATTCATTCAATCATCTATCCTTCCACTATTTTATTTACTCATTCATCCATCCATCCATCCATCCATCCAACTATCCGTCAATCCAAAATGTAATCATTTAATCTATTAATTCATCTATACATCATCCATCGATCGATCTGTGGATCTGTTCATCTTTACATCCATTTTTCCTTCCAATACTTTTTCTATTTTTCATTCATCCATCCATCCATCAATCTTTCATTACCTTATTTAATCTATTAATTCATAAATACGTCATGCATATATTAATGTCCATATATTAATTCATCTATACATCCATTTGTCCTTCCACTACTTCATATATTTGTCCATCTGTCCTTTTATTCATCTATATACTAATAAGTCTATCAATTAACACAAATATAAGGTGGACAAAGACTTTACTGTGGCAGATTTAAGCACTGAATAGATATAAAAAAGTGACTTTACAACTCAATATATTGTTTGTTCTGTTGTTTGTTTTCACTACACCATCTCATAGAGAAAGAGTCGCTCCGACACCAGTATGCTCAGGACACGAAGATGGGCTTTGTGATCAATGCCATCTACTCTATGGCTTACGGCCTGCACGCCATGCAGAAGTCTCTGTGTCCCAACTACGCAGGTCTGTGTGAAGCCATGCGGCCGATTGATGGAGGTAAACTCTTAGAATTCCTCATGAGGACAAACTTCACTGGCGTCTCGGGAGAAGTAGTGCTGTTTGATGTGAACGGAGACTCCCCTGGGAGGTAGGAATCATTCATATTCTACTCCAAACACAAGTCAAAATGTGCTTCTAAACTCCTTTCAAAGAGAATGAAAACAATCTCTTGTTGATGTCATTGTGATTTTCAAAAATACCTTCCTTCAGACTGAATGGCTTTATAAGCAAAACATGAATGATGCTGGGTTAATTGTTTTATGCCCATAACAGTGCTTTTATGTGTGTGTTTCCAGGTATGAAATCATGAACTTTAAACAGATGAGTGAGGAGGACTATAGCTACATCCATGTGGGCAGCTGGGACAACAGAGGGCTGAAGATGGATGATGAGGAGATTTGGGCCAACAGCAGTGCCATCATAAGATCGGTGTGCAGCGATCCCTGTGAAAAAGCTCAGATAAAGGTGAAAAAGACAGTAAAGAAATATTTTGAGGAGAAATGTGTGTTATGTCAGTGTATATGTGTTTTTATATTAAATGCGTTTTATTTCAGTGTATATGTACGTATTTATTATACACTACCATTCAAAAGTTTGGGGCTTGTAAGATTTTTTAATGCTTTTGAAAGTCTTTTATGATCACTGAGGCTGCAATTATTTGATCAAAAATATAGAAAAAACACTAATATTGTGAAATGTTTTTTTCAAAAGAACAGCATTTATTTATATAATGTAAATCTTTAGTAACAATATAAATAACTTTGCTATCACTTACTATCACTATAAATGTAATGCATCCTTTCTGAATAATAGTATTACTTCTTTATTTTTTTAATACCCCATTGACTTATACTGACACAGGAGCCTAAGCCATATATTTAGAGAGCAGATAATCATATAAACTTGGAAGTAGAACTTTAAGCACCCACACCTTAGCAACCACATAGCAACCACTCAAAACACCTTAGTAACCACACAGCAATGCACTAAAAACCACTTAGAACACTGTAGCAACCGCATAGCAGTGCACTGCAACCACCCACAACACTTTGGCTTTGTGGTGGCGGCTTTAAGAGCAAGTATTTTCTTCACAGAAATATATAACTTACATAACTTGACCTCTCTGTTCTGACCACCTCAGGTTATCCGTAAGGGTGAGGTGAGCTGCTGCTGGACCTGCACTCGTGTAAAGAAAACGAGTTTGTGTTTGATGAATACACCTGTCGTATGTGTGAGCTTGGATACTGGCCTACAGATGACCTCACAGGTGAATCTGCATCTACCTTTAGAGCAAAATGTAGTTCTTCTTGTAGTTCATCCAGAAGTCAAAGCCATCGTTTACCCATGATTCTAAACTTCTCAGACCAGCCACATAAGCTTGTCATCTCGTACAGCAGTGTGTGATATAAGTATCTGGGTCACGGAATAACATTGGAGACCCGTTTATCTCTTAGAGTGTTATTTGAGAATCTGGACCATGGCAACTTAATGCCAAAAACAGAGATTTGGACTTGGCGGGGGTCCCCATCAGAATGTTCCAGAATTGCTGTCAAGCGTAAGCCCTGAAGCAGCAGTCTCTCAGCATGTAGTACATTACTGAGAGCCGAGGCCGCTCTGCTGTTCATGCAAGAGCCTTAATGCCAGTTTTCCACATTTAGTAGCAGGTGGTTTTGAGTTTGAGTACCTGCCGTTCTTTTTAATTTAGTAGTTTTTGGATCTTATGCTAGTGTTTACAGCATTTATGCACTGTACAAAGACAACGACTCTATAACAGAGAAATTAAATTGTTAAAATTACTTTTTAAAATATCCAGTTACTTTTTTAAAGCTCAACTCACTCTAAAAACTGTATTTTTTCAGGCTGGTTCTGCAGATCTGCATATATGCTAATGCTCTTATTTAAGAGTAAACAGTAGCACTTCATAATAATCTCCAATACTTTACCATTAGTTAATGCATTAGATATCATGAAGCTACAATGAGCTATATTAGTAATTAATAAACACATTTATTGATTTTGGTTAATGTTAATTTCTACATATGCTAAGATAGTTCAAACAGTGGGGATGCTCTATCAATATTTCATTGTTAATGACAATGACAAATAAATTAAATAAATAATATTTTAAACATTTTGAGTTGTATACATTAAGATTAGTAAATGAATGAACCTGAATTAATAATAAACAATAGTACATTCATAATTAAAAAATAATGTAGTGTTAATCTTGGTTTCCAAAATGGGGTTTGATGAAAATGTTATAGTTAATTAAATAATACAAATTTTAAATGAAAATGAAAATTATTTATTACAAATAAAAACGAAATAAAAAAACACATTAGCCTATATCAGAGAACTGTGAACATGAACATGTGTTGTTACATTACTGAAATATTTACTTAACATATCAATGGGTACTTCAAGAAAAACAAGTTTTTGAAGGGGTTCAGCTGACAAAACGTTTGTTGTAAAAACGTTTGGTCATTGTGAGTGTATGATTCATAATTCTTTTAATTCAAACGAATTATGTTGATTCAAATTCATGTTAATGAATTGAACCTTATTGTAAAGTGTTCATGTTTATACTCCAATATGAGCATTAATGCCATATTTGCATATGCCAAGCTGTACTAACCTCAAAATGTAGTTGTTGGTGCTTAAGAAGCACAGTTTATGGTGCAGCTAGTATCATATTTTATTCCTCATTGAAACATGTTATTGAAGTGTAATTTTGATAAACATTTACAGATATTTCAGAGCATGACTAAAATAGCTGCCTAGGGGCATTCCAAATATGGCTGTAAAATATATTAGTTCACCCACTTGCCCTAAAGGCACTTTCACAAAAGCCTTTGATAATCAGAACCGTCACTTTCCAGAGTAGCTCTTGGTGTTCGTGAATCTGACCTGTAAAAACAAACCAAACCTTCAGTGTCATTTGACCAACCTCATTAAAAGCTATCCAAACCAAGACTCGGTTTCATCCTCATTCACTGTCTGCTGATGCAAATCACACATGCTAAATATATCAGCACTTGTTTGTCAGCCTCTGATGTATAATGCATGGCGCTTGGTTGAACGGATGGTTTTGTTGATTTTTGCACATTTCCTTTTTTTGTTTTATAAAGTTGTACAGTAATTCAGCCTCTAGTTTTACTGTGTTCTCTGCATAATGATGTTCTCTGTACAATTTTTAATGTCACACATCAGTGATTCTAAATAATCATAGAAAAAGGCCATATACCGACTAGCTAAATTGGTGTTTTGCATTGCACATAGATCTTTATGCAGTATAATTACAACCCCTGAAATTGAAACATTTAATTTGAAGTTCAAGGGGCAACTCGTAGTAATGCCTTATTTCTAGGGCTGTTGAGGGATTACATTTTTAAATCGAATTAATTAAATGATTAATGTAATTAATTGAAAATTAATCGCACATTCAATTTGATTGAGAATTTCCTTAATGAGTGAGTCATGCAGTCATTCATTCAACTGATTTGTTCAAACAGCTGATTAATTCACAAACTTAGCAAGTGACTGTCTTAATGAATGGGTCAATGAATCATTGGCTTACTTGATCAGTTTAAAAACGTGGACTCGTTCAGTATCGAAACACCACTGTGTGCTGCTGAAGAAACAGTTCTGCTTTGGCTTTGTTTGGAAATACTGCCATACCTACGTTACATGTAACTTAATTTTGTAATTTAATTACAAAATAATGTCACACTTCATTTTAAGGTGTCCTTGTTACAGTGTTATTATTAGGGATGGGTACCGAAACCCGGTATTTAATCGGTCTCGGGGCTAAATTATGAAAGACCGGAGTATCGATAAGCTCTGACATTAAAGGTTCTGTTATCGGTACTGGAGAAATTATGAAAACATTAGGGCTGTAACAATACGCGATATGAAACCGAAATCGCGACACTCAGATCCACCACCCTGTGTCGCGGTGTGATAAGGGAGAATCGCGACACACCCCGTGACTACCTTTCCAATCATGTGACGCCTGCCTGCGAAAGTTGAACTAGTTGCACACAGATTTTCCCGCGCTGAGCCAGAGCACTTCTCTGCCACCTTCACGTGCTATCAGAAACATCCTGTTTCCCACTTATGAAGTCGTGACGAGCTCCTGCATTCAAATTATTTGTTGAATGAATAATGTAATATTCCACTGGTTGATAACCATAAATATTTATGTAAAAATATTTGTGCTCTTTTCGTGTTAAATGTGAAGAATGACAGGTTGGATGCCACAGACTTTATTTTTTATTGGCGGATTATACAGGTGTAATTTTCACTTTACGCAATGTAACATGATTTTATTATTGTAATCAATACTTTATTCTTAAAATATGACATTAATCTTATTTATTTGAGAAAGATAAACTAATCAAACTGGCGCTGGCCGCTTGGTATTGTTGAAAACTCTGTTCTTCTAAAGTAGAAAACTCAGAAGAGAAGACCAGGAGACTTCGGATTGGATTGTCAGCAGAATTTCTTTATTCTATGACATGTGTTGTTATCTGCAGTCATCGAAGATCTCATCTTCAGTCATTTTTACAGGGTATCTTTATAGGCAGAATTGGAGGAGGGACTTTTTGGAGGTTGGGACAAAACATCAAAGAAAGCAAACATCTGAGGAGGCGTTAGTTCGTTGGGAAGTTCGTTACGGGAAGCTTCCCGTGGTCCAATAAACCTAACGAATCCACGTCTGGCCAGGACACAGTTGTCTGACTCATTGACAAAAGGCACAGCTGTCCCAAGCCCAAATGGTCAGGAAACGATCTCAAGCACCTTTGCCTTGCCCGACACCTCTTAGTCAGGACGTGAATCCACATCAAACATAGAATAACATTTGTGATCCTTCAATCCCCTCTTTGAGAGTTCTAATAACTCTCACAAAAATACAAATTTAGACACTTAAAAGTTAATTCTTGTAACTTGTAATCGTTACAGGCACATTGTACATGTTCTGTGTTGCTTATATGTAATTGCATGCTGACACAGAAACAAAACATACAATTAGGGTCCGTGAAGTTCTTACGGGTAATAATCTTTTCTGGTTGGAACTGTCATTTTGTGAGAGGCGGGCGTCATTTGCTGACAGAAACACTTGATACTGTGGATGCATAGATAGTACATAGTAGGAGAAACAACAGCAGAATTGCTATTTCCTTGATCCACAGCCAGGGTTTACCTAACAAGTTTCTGAACCATGAAGAATTATCTTCAGTCATCTGGCGTAATTTTTCTGAAAGACCAAGAATGTCTTGTTGGATTTTGTTCAAGTTCTCTGTTGGATCCATTAACCGGTGCAGCATTCAGGACCGATAATGGTACAGGCTCCCTTGTGTTGCAAGAATGTAATCCAAGGCCACTCTGTTCTGTAAGATCATCATCTTGTGCGAGGCAAGAGTGTCCTTGATGTTGCCCAGGGCCAAAACCGTATCATTGGCCAATTTCTGTACAGAATCCGACAGGCTTCTGACTTGATCGAGAGCCTGCATGACACCATACGATGGGATTAATGCTCCAAGAGTTCTTGACCACCACGTTTGTACACAAGTGAGTCCTGGAATGCAGCCATCTTTGTTGGTAGAAGCTGAATTTTGTAGATGTGGAGAACTTGAGGTGGAGTGTGTATTTTCTCTGATGGCTGGTAGGACATAAACCAGGGTGCACCTGCCATTGAATTGGCTGGGTAGGATGCTGTAGACAGAAGTCCCACATAACCACAAAGTGCCAGTCGGTGGAGGAATCATACACCACTGATTTATGGCAAAAGTTTCGGTAGGGATGGGTTCCCGTGAGAGACACTCTTTTAAATCATTCTCCTCTTTCGTATCTGATGTAGTAACGCATACACATCGAATTCGGTTCTTCTTTCAATCACAAAGCTGCAACGTTCACGAGGAATTTCACCCAGTGTAGTCGATGCTGGAGCATGATTTTCCATGCACCAATAGAACATCCTTGGCATGAGTAGATCTGTCATGATGGGAGTAGCTGAAGTTAGGTTGCAGGATGGTAGTCCAGGAATGCAACACGACGAAGCTGGAGGAATTGTTACTGACATGTATCCTTGTTGTGTAATCCACTGGTATGATGATCGAATAAGGTACACGTGTCACATTTGGAGATAGGGTGTGCCACCCATGGGATTCCTGCTCCTACTGAAGGTGCGTGCGGCATGCAAACATTCTTTCCAGCAAACAAGGCATTTCTTGACATATTCATCAGCTCTGAATATGTTGTTTCTGGGGTCTACACTTTGCGTGATGTCCATGATGGTTAATAGTACGAAAATCTTGATCATGTTGATGGATGACTGAAGTTCCCGTATGTGAGTCTCTGCGTTGTGTATTTTTTTCTTTTTCTTGTGTGATAGTTGGCTCGGATGGGTCTAGTTGTTTTCTAGAGGTTGTGGCTTTATCCGCAGGTGAGAAGGGTGGTGCATATGGATCTCAGGACAGCCATCAAATGGTATCTGCACAGAGGAAGAAAGAAACACAAACAAGAGAGAACTAACGGCACAGAGCAGTATTTGTAGAGTCTGCATACATTAGGGTTGTATCCTCTGTTCAAAATATAGTCTGCTATGGTTGTTCCTTCTTTCCCTATTTCTCAATTCCTGCGACACCTAAAGAACAGTGAGGAAAGGATGGACTAATGGAGGGGAAAGGCCTATGAGGAAATCTTCACCTCAGGGTTGGCCCCCGAAGCCTGTTGCTTTCGGTTCTTCCCTGGGCTCCTCACTGGTTCTTGTGTCTGCCCTATCCTATCCCTGCAGGGGGAGGAACAACCTTAATATGTGACACATGAGTCCAAGTTTTCCTTCCCTGACACAATACTGCAGCTGCTGTAATCAACATCACTTGATGTGGTCCGTACCACTTAGGCTCTAATGGCTTGTTTTTGAATGTCTTTATCATGACCCATTGACCTGGGACGATTGTGTGTCCACCTTCTGGTGGAGTCTGCCAACACGACTCAACTCTCTCTTTGGCACTCTGCACTGCCTTTGTGAGGTTTTCACAGTAGCGATCAGGGCATCTGAAGCAATGTGCACATCAGCATTTCTAAGATCAATCACACCTGGCATCTGCATTGGGCGTCCAGTAATAATCTCATGAGGGCTCAGTCCTACTGATCTGTTAGGTGATGCTCTCATACTACACAGTACTGCGGGCAGTGCTTCAACCCATGGTACTCCTTCCTGATGCATTTTGCTTAGCCTGGTTTTGATTGTTCTGTTTGATCGTTCAACCTGTCCTGATGCTTGTGGCCTATAGGGAGTGAAGGTTCCACTTAATCTTCAACATTCTAGACACTTCCTTGACTACCTGTCCTGTGAAGTGGGTACCTTGATCTGAGTCAATGCAATCTGGTAATCCCCATCTGGGAATGAAATCAGTGACAAGACATTTAGCAGTATGTGCAGCTGTAGCGCGCCCTGTTGGATAAGCTTCTACCCATCTTGAGAACTTGTCTATTACTACCAAAACGTCAGTTTTCCTTTACAAGGGGCAACGATATGTAATCAACTTGCAGGTGACGAAATGGCCCTGGTGGAGCTGGGGTATGTGCTGCTGGTGGTTGCTGGTACATCATTATTTTTCTGACATGTAACACATCTCTTGACTGTTTCAGTGGCTGCGTTTCTGAATTTTGGATTCCACCATTGATTTGAGAACCTGTGATTCATCGTTGCTGGACCACTATGACCCAAACTGTGTATTTGTTGAGCCAAATATGGCAACAGTGATTCGGGAGCAACATACTTTCCCCTTTGGTCCAGCAGCCGGATGAATCCACAGTGGCTCCTTTGTCTAACCATGTCCATGCTTCATATAGAGGAACGTCTTTATACAGATCAACGATTGATTCAGGAGGTAGAATTATCTTCTGTGCTGTACTACCTGAACACACTTGTACAGTTGCATAGAAACAAGCCTGTTTAGCCGCTACATCAGCAAGAGCATTACCTTTAGCTTCCGTAGTATTAGTTGTGAGATGTGCTTTCACTTTGATCACTGCTAATTTCTTTGGGAGTTTCATGGCAAACATTAAATCTTTCACTAATCCAGCATGCTTAATGGGGATCCAGCAGAAGTTAGAAATTTTCTGGTTTGCCAAATGACACCAAAATCATGAATTACCCCAAAAGCATACCTGGAATCTGTGTAGATATTTGCAACCGATCCTGAAGCTAGCGTGCATGCTCTAGTTAAGGCTACTAGTTCTGCAGCTTGAGCTGAAAAATGATCTGGAAGACGACCTGAAGCAACTACTTCAGTGGTGGAAGTTACTGCATATCCTGCTCGTCTGTTACCTTCAATAACTTGAGCTGAACCATCAACAAACAACTCCAATTCTGCGTTCTCTATGGGAGTTTCTGCTATTTCACTTGTCGCTGCATATGTAAGCGTAACACAATCATGAGTCATTTCGCCTTCATCCTCTAACACAAATTCAGTCATTGCAGACATCATACATGAGGATGGGTTCGTGACTGGTGCACGCTGTATAACAATATTCGGGGCTGTGAGAGTTGCTAACCAATTTCCCCAACGGGAGGAGGTGACAGAAGTGACTTTTGCTTGATTCATTAGTGCGGACACTGTGTGAGGGCATTTTACGTTTACAGTCTGACCTAACACCATTCCTGATGAAGCCTGAAGCGCTAGATGAACTGCCTGTACTGCTCTGAGGCATGGGCCCATACCTTGAGCGACTATGTCAAGTTTACCGAATAGTAATGAATTGGGCGTAAGCTGCCCCATGATCTTGCATTAGACATGCAGTCATAAAGCCTAAGTGTTCATGGACATAAAGCACAAAGGGTCTATCAGATTGGGCAATTCCTAATGCTGGTGCTTGACATAGTCTCTTCAAATCATTAAAAGCTTTGAGATGAAGTTCTTCCATACAAACAGTATCTGAATCTTTACCATGGCCTTTCAACAAATCATAGAGAGGCTGAGCAATCGAGGCATAGTCTTCAATCCAAGGTCTACAATAACCTGTTGTTCCTAAAAATGAGCGGAGTGTTTTAATGGTATTAGGCGGAGGTATGGCTTTGACTGAAGCCGCTCGATCCTGTGTAATGGATCTATTTCCTGCACCAATTGTTTGACCCAGAAATGTGACTTGCTTTTAGCAACTTGAGCTTTGTGAAAGCTGCATTTGTGTCCTTTTATGCAAATAGTCCAACAATGATGCCAATTCAGTTTGATGTACCTCATGATCTGTTGAGGCAATCAAAATATCATCAACATATTGGATCATAGTGGACTGTTTTACCGGACATTCTGGGTCACACAAATCACGTCTGACAGCCTGATGATATATGGTTGGGGAGTTTTGAAATCCCTGTGGCAATCGTGTCCACTGGTATTGTTCATAGTCAACTGTGAAAGCTAACCATGGCTGGCTGTCAGAGTGCAACGGTACAGAAAAGAATCCATTAGACATATCAATTACTGAAAAATCTTACAATCTAATGGTAAGCCATTACAAATTGTAGATGGATCTGCCACTAGGGGTGATTTTTTCAATATGTTTATTGGCTACTCTGTAGTCTATTGTAAGTCTCCATGTCCCATTAGATTTCTTGATGGGCCATATGGGTGAATTACATGGACTGTTGGTTTTAACTAGCACTCCTTGCATCAGCAAATTTTCTACAATAAGTTTGATTCCTGTATAGCTTCCTTATTAATCGGATATTGTTTGGTGACCGGAGGTGGAGTTCCTGTCAATTTAACTGGTTCTACACCTGTCAACAACCCACAATCATCCTTGTCTTTAGCCCAAATTGGATGATTCTGTAAGAAAACATACTCGGGAGGGGTTGCATTATTGGTAGAAATCTGTGCTGAGGAAATTTTTATGCTAGTAGATTCTGAGGACATGTCTAAAGTTAGATTTATTTGTCTCAGAAGATCCATGCCTAAAATTGCACCTGTATTTAATGGAGCGCATAGTAATTTTGTAGTCAGAGTTTTTGGGCCAAATTGTACCTCTATGGGCGGAGTTTCATACAAAACAGAATCTTCACCTATTACACCAGTTAAACAAAGTTTGGTTTTCTTGTATGGGATGTTTAAACCTTGTGCCAATTTTGTAGGAATTACTGTAATTTCTGCACCTGTATCAAGCAAAAATCAATCTCTTTCTCTTTTATGCTACCTTTCACAAAAATTCTTTGGTCATTGTGTTGGATTACAGGGAAAGGTAGCTACTCACAGCCCCAATAATTAGTTTTTTCCTGGTCTTGTTGTGCTCTTAGAAGAGCCTGAACTAACTGTCCTATAGTTTCAGTGGTCACTGGCGGAACTACTTCAGGGTTGTGTGCAGGCTGAGAAGGAGCAGAATTATGCATAGCATTTCTTTTACTATCTTGCAACTTCTTCCTACACTCTTTCTCCCAATGTCCAAATTTTTCACAGTATTTGCATTTGCTTTCTCTTTTAGACCATCTATTGTCTTGTTTCGTTGTGTTAAACGTAGCTGCTGCTACTCTTACTTTTGCTTTGACATCAGCATCTCTTTCCCATGTAGTTAACCTGTCTAGGTTACTTCTGAGAGTTCTGTTAGACCAAGTTAGATCTAAGAATGGTAAAGCTTTTCTGTATTCGGCTACAAGGCCATCTGACCAGATACGAACCAAGGGTCCCTTGTCATCTAGCACACTTTCAGGGTCATCAACAATTCCACTGTAGATTACAGCTGACTGACAAAATCTCTCAGTATATTCACTCACAGTTTCTTCTTTCCTTTGCACACAGGTAGTAATTCTAGACCAATCTATTTTGGGTCCTAAGATATTCTTTAGGATTTTCAAAATACCTTCTCTTAAATCACCCTTACTGGCATTTCGCAGTTCAGAAGTGACAGCAGATTCAAAACTGTTGAATTCAGATTCAGTTAGTATTTGTGACATCAGCTGCGTGACTTCTGTCAACGACATGTCATAAAGACGCATTTACTGATCAATGTTCTTCTAAATTCAGAAAAATGTGTGCGTGCTGCTGGTAAACTTTGAGATAGTCTCTCTATATCTTTAGGACCTAAAGCTTTGGCAACAGTTTGTATTTGCACCACAGAAGAATTGAGAGGAACACTATCAGTTTCCTCAATCCCTGAGATCTCCTCCTCGCACCACACACATTGAAGGAATTTACAGGCACATCAGTTACTGATTGGAGCTACATCTGTTTCAAAAACGCTTGTAAATCAGGGTAAATGTTATCAGGCTGACTAACCTCCACATCAGTTTTTGCCTCTTTCTTGAGGTTCAATTTCTTAGTCAAAGTGGATACTCTCGCACGGAGTTCATTGTTCTGTTTCTCTAGCTCTGAGTTACGCTGAGACTGTTGTGTCGCTAGCGTTACACTGAATTCCCTGTGACAACAGATAATGCCTTTCACATTGTTCTTACGACCTAGTACCTTTTTACACTCATCTACTGACCAAGTCTTGTCTGGATGAATCTCATATTTCTGCGTTAGTTCTTGTCTAACTTTCTCAGTGACTATTATGTTCATTTGCACTCCTAAAAGTGATTTGAATTCGCTATCTGACCACAAAGGAGTCGCTAGACCACCTTTTTCAGTTGTGGGGATCAGTCTAGCATTCTTTCTAAACATTTTGTGAGTTTCTTTGTTATCACACAATCAAAACACTAAAACTTCTCTGATCAACAGAGGGTACACTTGTTAACACAGATCAACTATTGTTAACCTTCCCTGGCAAAGCAGAGGATAACACAATTCACTAGCACTTTACGCTAATCTTCCCTGCATGAACAGAGGATAACCAATTCTTCCCTGCCAAAACAGAGGATAACAAATATTAGCACGTAATGCTAAATCTTCCCTGCCTGAACAGAGGATAACAAATCTTAGCACGTAATGCTAAATCTTCCTGCCTGAACAGAGGATAACAAATCTTAGCACGTAATGCTAAATCTTCCCTGCCTGAACAGAGGATAACCTTCATCTCTAAAAAGACATTTTTAGAGGATAACTTAGTTAACCAAACCCTACAGCTGTCTGTTAACTCTTCTCTGACGGCGCAGAGGATAGCACATTTGTTCTGGTCTTAAAGGTTCTTTTGGATAGAGTGACACTCACCAACCTTTGGTTGTACGGAAAGCAGATCGTTGTTTGAGCTTGAAATTTCAATCTGAATTCAGGTGAGGAGCTCTATCCGGGTCACGGCACCATCTGTTGAAAACTCTGTTCTTCTAAAGTAGAAAACTCAGAAGAGAAGACCAGGAGACTTCGGATTGGATTGTCAGCAGAATTTCTTTATTCTATGACATGTGTTGTTATCTGCAGTCATCGAAGATCTCATCTTCAGTCATTTTTACAGGGTATCTTTATAGGCAGAATTGGAGGAGGGACTTTTTGGAGGTTGGGACAAAACATCAAAGAAAGCAAACATCTGAGGGAGGCGTTAGTTCGTTACGGGAAGTTCGTTACGGGAAGCTTCCCGTGGTCCAATAAACCTAACGAATCCACGTCTGGCCAGGACACAGTTGTGACAAAGGCACAGCTGTCCCAAGCCCAAATGGTCAGGAAACGATCTCAAGCACCTTTGCCTTGCCCGACACCTCTTAGTCAGGACGTGAATCCACATCAAACATAGAATAACATTTGTGATCCTTCAGTATTTAAAAAACAAAAACTTGAATTTAACAAACATAAAATGTTCCAATCATATTTCTGAATTAAATTAATAAAAACTAAACGAATTAATGACCACTTTGCTATTAAAACCAAACTGAACTATTTTAATGGCCATAAAAGCAGATTTATAATGTTGGGGAGAGATAGAGAAAGACACGGGCTCTGGTCGGACTCGGGCGGTCTGATAAACTGCAGGGATCTATATTCATTCCCTAGTTCAATTAAAAGTTCCCCGGACTAATTGTGAACAGATTGCTCTCCCGTCTTCTTCCAGAGCATGTGAACATGTTCATTTAATATATGAAATAAGTTATTGTTATAAAGACAGACGTTAAAATAATGTTCACATAATAAGCGCCGTCATTCAGGCTGTTCACAAGAGAGGTCTGCTTCCCTTTCGGGTTTCGGGCCGCGTTAATATTTAATGGATAGCTTCGGGCTCGAGTTTGTAGCTAAACCAAAACTATATGCAGGCTACGCTGCTTTCATAGACGCACGCGCACACACATTATTGCACAGATATCAGAGATCGCGCAGCGCACAAACAGCACAGGAACTTTTACTTAGTAAAATAGCTTCGATAGGCTACTGACTCGCAACAGTCAGTAACAGTTAATTAATTCATTAATTAATTAATCAAACGGTTACGTCTTTTTTATGAATGTTCATGCTAATTTTTAAAATATAAATGTCCTAACCTTATGAGCAGTTGATTATCGACGGACTGTTCTGTTAATAAATGCCTCATTCGGTTATGTTATATTAATATGTTTCAGCAATCATAAGTTATGACCATTAATTGTCTCAGGTTAAGATAGACTATTCTCTAATTAATAAAACTGTTATCTTACAGATTAAAAGCCTGAATAGTTTCTCTCCTTCTCTCTCTCTGTGTATGTGTGTGTGCGTGGGTGGGTGGGTACATGCACGCGAGGGGTGCGATTTTCGAATAGTAATCGAATAATACCCAGCGATTACAAATTGATATTTTATATTTATTTAATGAAATATTTATTTAACATTTCAGAATATAAAGCCATGTTAATTAAGCTGCTAATCTATCAAATATATATTTCATACATATATGTGTATGTATGTATGTATGTATATATGTATGTATATATATAAATAACAAAGTACCGATAAGAATACCGTTAAAGTACCGGACCGATAAGCAGTATCGATAAGAGTAGTAATACCGTTAAAACCTTAACGATACCCATCCCTAGTTATTATACACCTTAACATAGTGTTACCCAAAACTGTAATTGTAATTCTATTGTAATTGTTCAATTCTATTGTAATTGTAATTCAAAATTGTAACTCTAATTGTAATCTGTTACAGTTACTGACAAAAATGTGTAATTCAATTACAGTTACTTGCAAAGGGGGTTCAAACTGAATATTTTCACACACATACAGATAAGATTGATTTCTTTCCCAAATTGCATTGACTGCTTTAAAATATGAGACACCAAACCTTCAGGAGTTTAGGACAGAATAGGACACATACTTAAGCAATAACTGTTTATTTTCTATTTGGGTTTATATATGCTTTTTTTTTTTAGATTAACTATTTTTCACAAGGAATTGTTATATTTGTAATTGTTATAGCTATGCAAAGTTTTCTTATTATGTTTTTAAATATTTATTTAACCTCAGAACATTCTCAAAGAGGTGCTAAAGTATAATTTTGTGCTGACTGTGCCTTAAAATTCAATTATTATAATATTAATTCTAGTGAAGTATTTTGTCCAGTCCCGTCCACACCAGCGATCGATATCGTCTGTTTATTCTCGGCGTCTGCTGTTTTAAATTCTCCAGCTCATTATAACAAGATTGATTCTGATTGTTTCATCAGCTGGAGAAAAATCATTCTGAAAGTGATTCCAATGACATTGTTTCTCTTTGCCTTTATCGTTAGAGTTGTGTTGTGGACTCTTCTATTGTTTTAATGTTGAGAACGAGTTTTAGAACTATATGTTTATCGTTATCTTTATAGTTATCGTCCTTGGTGTGAACGGGCCTTTAACAGTTAAAACATCTGTGAAAATTTAGATTTAATTAGTTACATTACTTTAATAAAGTAATTGAAATAGTTACACTACTCATTACATTTTAACTAGGGTAACTTGTAATCTGTAACCTATTACACTTCCAAAGTCATTTTAATGCATTTTCTTCCAGTTAACATGTTAAATCAGCCCTACTAATTATATTAACGTCTCAAATTCATGTCCCTCAGGCTGTGAGCCAATCCCGGTACAGTACCTTCTGTGGGGAGATCCTGAGCCAATCGCCGCGGTGGTCTTCGCCTGCCTCGGCCTGCTCGCCACCATCTTCGTCACTTTAGTCTTCGTCAGGTTCCACGATACGCCGGTGGTGAAGTCCTCCAGCAGGGAACTGTGCTTCATCATCTTGGCTGGCATCTGTTTGGGCTACCTGTGTACATTCTGCCTCATCGTCAAACCACACGTGGCCTACTGTTACTTGCAAAGATTGGGAATTGGGCTCTCGCCGGCCATGAGCTACTCTGCCCTGGTCACCAAGACCAACCGCATTGCTCGCATCCTTGCAGGCAGCAAGAAGAAGATCTGCACCAAGAAGCCTCGTTTCATGAGCGCCTGTGCCCAGCTGGTTATCGCTTTCATTCTGATCCTGATTCAGCTGGGTATCATCGTGGCACTCTTCATCATGGAATCTCCGCAAGTGATTTACGACTATCCGTCTATACGCGAGGTGCACCTCATCTGCAACACCACCACGCTCGGAGTGGTGGCGCCGTTGGGCTACAACGGGTTGCTTATTCTCAGCTGCACCTTCTATGCCTTTAAGACCCGCAACGTCCCTGCCAATTTCAACGAGGCCAAATACATCGCGTTCACCATGTACACCACCTGCATTATCTGGCTGGCTTTCGTGCCAATTTATTTCGGGTCAAACTACAAGATAATCACCATGTGTTTCTCAGTTAGCCTCAGCGCTACCACTGCGCTGTGCTGCATGTTTGCGCCCAAAGTCTACATCATGTTGGCCAAACCTGAGAGGAACGTACGCAGCGCTTTCACCACGTCGACGGTTGTGAGGATGCACGTGGGTGATGGGAAAGCTGCCTCGGCCGCTAGCCGGTCTAGCAGCTTGGCTAACCTGTTCAGACGACGAGGCTCTGGCACAGACACTGTCAGGTCAGTATGAGGCCAGTGTTATTTAAATTTTATATATATATTAGTATTTTTTATATATACTATTACAGTTTAATATACATTTTTAATTAGCATTTTTAGTTAGTTTGTTATGTGCATTTGTCAATTTTATTTGTGATTCTTTTTTTAATATTACTATTAAGAGGTCATTCATTTTTAGTTTAGTTCGTTTTTTCATCAAATACATTTTTTAATTTTATTTATTTATATTTTAATATGTATAATATTTTATTTTGATGTAATATTTATGTGTTAATATTATAATATTTATTTATAATTTTTCACATTAATTGTTTTATAGTTTTTCTGTTTTTACAATTATCAAAATATAAGCATTTTAGTCAATATATGAGAGGTTACAATAAATGCTTGGTCATAATTTCAGAACTGAGATTACGTATTTTATTCATCTCTCTGAGGTTGGGAATTGACACATATTTTTTCTTACTTTTTCTTTATTCTTCTTTAAAGCTCTTTGGTTTAATTGGATTCACGCTGCATGAATTGAAGGATAATGAGGCATGACGTGTCAATTCTTTTAAATGTCAGTTTTGAAAATCCTTATTTTTACTTCTTTATAAGAAGATGATGTGCAGTCACTGCTCTCAGTTGCAGATGAAGCTGCTTCTGAAAAATAAATAAAGCTCGCATTAAATCTGTTTATCTCTCAGAAATGCGTGCCAAATGTTTGCTTTTGAGGATGAAAATGAGTTTAGACTGAAAATGAATCAACTCCCCAACTGAGCATATTTTAGAGCACATGAAAAACCCGTCAATATTCCCCTCGAAAGAGAAAAAAAGCCCCTACCAATTACCCTGTATGCCTGTGAGTCATTCCTGGAGCAGCTCTGGAGTCACACACATTTGGGTCGATGAGTCCCCAGGTGCATTAGGAGAAGTGAAGTTAGAGATTTCCTGTCTGACGTACAGGACTGGATGAGGGTGGTAATTGCGCTTGGAATGGATGGATTGGAATGTCTAATTGCAGGATCTATTCTCTCTTGCCTTTAAGCTGTAATGTCACACATTAGCAAGGGTGTAGCAGCATTGTGAGGATGATATCTCTCTTCACTGTTTTAAAAAAGGTGATTCTGTGGCCTGAATAAATCCATACTAAAGTTCATAAATGCAGTCTAAATCTCTGTGTTTTAAAGGCAGATAATTATTCAATTGATATATGCTAGCATGTCCTTTAGCATAATTTCCATGACAGTCAAGTAACTTATTATCATCACACAGAGGCACAAAACCCTCTATTCATTCTTATTGCTACATAAATCACAGTCAATTAACAATGTGCTCTTATTTATTTTTACATATTATCTCCTTGTAGATTTTAGTGATTATTATCAGTAGCCATATCAGCACACATTTTTTAAAGATATGTCGGTAAAGTCGGTATATGTCGGTAAAATATAAAGGTATATATATATATATATACATATATTGTTCGTAATTTTATCTCCCATTATCACAGTTTATTCGCTATAGTTTAGAAAATGGCGATAAAACATAATGTAATATATTTAATATATCATGAAAGGTATAATGAAATAGGTTGAATAGCTGTCAGCTATTAAATTTAAGTACAAAGGTTAGATGATACCTTTTTAGGTCAACCTATTACCAAGCAATGCTTAATTTTGTTCAGTCTGTGGTGTTAAAAGCTCGTATTAGCAATTAAAGAAAAAAAGCACTTAAGCAAAACATGGTCAGGTCAAAGTGACTGCATCATTTTTGGTCCTATGTTTTTATCAGCTTTACTGGTAGTCCTCTGCATGAAGAACTGTTGGGTATAATATGTCACAGTTTACTTTATTTTGCTATTCTCACTTACATAAATAAAACAATAGTGTACTGCACCCACTAGTAAAAAATATTAAAATGATATCTGGTGCCTGAATAATTTTTGGTTTGAGTGTGTGTGTGTGTGTGTGTGTGTGTGTGTGTGTGTGTGTGTGTGTGTGTGTGTGTGTGTGTGTGTGCGTGTGTGTGTGTGTGTGTGCGTGTGTGTGTGTCTTATAACATTTCAACCAATGACAAGCAGGAATTGTGTGTGTGTATTAATATATATATATATATATATATAATTAAAATACTAATACAAATTTTATACAAAATATTTTGTATAACTTTTTATATACACATTTTTTTACATTTATCAATCATTTTTAAATTGAGTAAAATATAATTTTTATGGAGATTAACATGTTTATTTATGTTTAATTAATCAATAAAATGCACATTGCTTTTTTCTTTCAACAGTTCCAACGGTAAAACAGTGACCTGGGCACAGAATGAAAGAAATCACAGGCCAAGCCTGTGGAAGCGGATCTCAATCCACATTAAGAAAAAAGAAGAGGCCAACCAGACTGCCATTATTAAGCCCTTCTCAAAGGGCTGTGATCGGCCTTCAGACCCCGGGGTGAAGCTGGCATACGACGGGTCTCAGAAAAACCAGCGCTACCCTGTAACCTACTGCCCCCGGACCCCTTCGCCACTGCCAACCGTGTGCCAGCGGCCTTCGATGCAGCGGCGGAAATGGAAGAGCGCAACGAAGAGCGTGCGCCAGTGGTGGTTATACCCTCATACCTGACAGAGCGCCTGGAGCACGGCGCCCCGTCCCAGACCTGCATCATGGATCAGATCAGCTGTGTGGTCAGTCGATTCACGGCTAACATCAGTGAGCTCAACAGCATGATGCTGCCCGATTCACCTCCGGGAACAGGCGTACATGCCGCCACCGCCAGACCCTGTTCCCCTACTTTCCGTCTCCACCCGCAAGAAAGGTCTCATCCAACCACCGTCACCACCTACGCAGACGTGGTGGCCGCAGCGAACACCAACCCTCGCTCCGCGGTCGGCATCACCGGGGGCATCATCACCGGTGGGAGTAGCCGGGCTTCACCCGCCAGCCTTTTTGACAGCACCTACGACTCTTCGTGTGCGGTCAGGACCACTGATTTTGAGGACCTGGGCGCCTTGACACCACCTTCGCCATTTAGAGACTGCTCCGTGGACTCGATCAGCGAATCTCCCACATCGCCAACATCGGAGCTGCCGTTGTGTGAGCCCTGCTCCCGATATATGACCAGCTGATGCTTCGGCACTACAGCCAGAGCTCCTCTTCGCTCTGAGAGATTATTCGGAGTGCAGGAAGGAGACGAGATGCAGCTACTGAGATTCTGCATCTGCTTATATTGCAAAACCCAGCTGTAAATGTCAAGGAGTGTAAACTCTTAATATAGAAGCACTCGCTGAGGACGTTTTATGGTGCTTGGAATCCAGCCCATCCTCAAAATCCCGATCTGCGTAGGGGAAGGCACTTCACCAAACTGCTTTTCAGATAATTAGGGATGTACTTGATATGCTCTTGAGCACTAGAGCACTCTGACAAGTTTATGGTCCTTCTTGGCGAGAAGTTTCTGCTGTTTGTCAGTTTGTGTACTGCAAGTTTTCATGGCTTTACAGCTACTTAATAACATTCCAATGACGTCAATCTACACAGGTGGGAAAAATGACAAAAGTTCTGCTCCAGGCGATGTCATTTTTATCTCTCTTGTTGCCTGTCAGAGCACGGTTCTTCATGTACAACGGAAACGCAAACGGTTGAATGTAGGACCAAATGAAGCCTTTGAGCACGAAGTAGTTTGTTTAAATATTGTTCATTTTTGTTATTTCCCTAGTTTAGAGGTTGCATGTTATGCCACTTCATATAAAATACTATTTATTATTATATTTTTCATAATTAATCATATAGAAGGGGTTGTAAGGGCAGGTTTATTTAGATATAGAACAAATCTATTAATGTAGATAATATGTCTTTCAGATGACTGAATTTATTTATATGTCCCGGTATTACCTGAAGTATTTAATACAAAATTTAAAGATGAGATATAAGAGAAAATGATACAAACTTATGGGAGATTCAAGAAAACTCAACTATTTACACTACCACTTAAAGGTTTGGGGTGAGCAAGATTTTTTTTAAATAAATGTGTACTTTTATTTAGCAAAGATACATTAACTTGACCAAAAGTAACAAAATAATATTGAAAATAATCACTGTTTTCACAAACATATTAAGCAGCACAACAGTTTTTGAAATTGAAAATAATAAGAAATGATTTTTAAGCATCAAATTAGTATATTAGAATGATTTTTGAAGGTAATTCAGCTTTGCCATCACAGAAATAAACTAAATTTTAAAATATATTAAAATAGAAACCGTTTTTTTGAAATCGTAATAATATTTCAATGTTGCTATTTTAATGTACAGGCGCATCTCAACAAATTAAAATGTTGTGGAAAAGTTCCTTTATTTCAGTAATTCAACTTAAATTGTGAAACTTGTGTATTTAATAAATTAAATGCACACAGACTGAAGTAGTTTAAGTCTTTGTTTCTTTTAATTGTGATGATTTGAGCTCACAATTAATAAAAACCCACCAATTCACTCATATTCATCTCAACAAATTAGAATACTTCATAAGACCAATAAAAAAACATTTTTAGTGAATTGTTGGCCTTCTGGAAAGTATGTTAATTTACTGTATATGTACTCAATACTTGGTAGGGTCTCCTTTGCTTTAATTACTGCCTCAATTTGGCGTGGCATGGAGGTGATCAGTTTGTGGCACTGCTGAGGTGGTATGGAAGCCCAGGTTTCTTTGACAGTGGACTTCAGCTCATCTGCATTTTTTGGTCTTTTGTTTCTCATTTTCCTCTTGACAATACCTCATAGATTCTCTGGGGTTCAGGTCTGGTGAGTTTAATGGCCAGTCAAGCACACCAACACCATGGTCATTTAACCAACTTTTGGTGTTTTTGGCAGTGTGGGCAGGTGCCAAATCCTGCTGGAAAATGAAATCAGCATCTTTAAAAAGCTGGTCAGCAGAAGGAAGCATGAAGTTCTCCAGAATGTATTGGTAAATGGGTGCAGTGACGTTTGTTTTCAAAAAACACAATGGACCAACACCAGCAGATGACATTGCATCCCAAATCATCACAGACTGTGGAAACTTAACACTGGACTTCAAGCAACTTGTGCTATGAGCTTCTCCACCCTTCCTCCAGACTCTAGGACCTTGGTTTCCAAATGAAATACAAAACTTGCTCTCATCTGAAAAGAGGACTTTGGATCACTGGGCAGCAGTCCAGTTCTTCTTCTCCTTAGTCCAGGTAAGACGTAAGATGTGTGGTGGCTCTTGATGCCTTGACCCCAGCCTCAGTCCATTCCTTGTGAAGTTCACCCAAATTCTTGAATCGATTTTGCTTGACAATCCTCATAAGGCTGCGGTTCTCTCGGTTGGTTGTGCATCTTTTTCTTCTACACTTTTTCCTTCCATTCAACTTTCTGTTAACATGCTTGGATACAGCACTCTGTGAACAGCCAGCTTCTTTGGCAATGAATGTTTGTGGCTTACCCTCCTTGTGAAGGGTGTCAATGATTGTCTTCTGGACAACTGTCAGATCAGCAGTCTTCCCCATGATTGTGTAGCCTAGTGAACCAAACTGAGAGACCATTTTGAAGGCTCAGGAAACCTTTGCAGGTGTTTTGAGTTGATTAGCAGATTGGCATGTCACCATATTCTAATTTGTTGAGTTGGTGGGCTTTTGTTAAATGTGAGCCAAAATCATCACAATTAAAAGAACCAAAGACTTAAATGACTTCAGTCTGTGTGCATTGAATTTATTTAATACACAAGTTTCACAATTTGATTTGAATTACTGAAATAAATGAACTTTTCCTCGACATTCGAATTTATTGAGATGCACCTGTAAATGCAGCCGTGTTGAGAATAAGATACTTCTTTCTAAAACATAAAAAACAATACTTACTGACCCCAAACTTTTGAACAGTTATGTAAGTTAACAGATTATTTATACATAAAGCAATATATATGAATGCAGGCCTATTCCAAAAACATAATAATTCCATTTGCAAATCATTTACGTTTTTAATCCACTCAGGCTTTTGTTCTAAATCCATACATGCAGTAGATGAGCCAAAACTAAATTCACATTCTTATTACACTGTGGACATGATTCTTACACACAGGGCATTACAGTTTTCATTAAAAAAGCTTATAAACAACGTGAAAGTCTCCAATTAAAGATAGGACTTTTGTATGAACTTCATTAACTTAAGTGAAACTGTTTAGACTTAGTAGGAATGCCCATCGTACCTACCAACAGACAGCTATTCTTTTAATCAATGTGCAATATTCTTCTTGAATAGATGTAATGTACTAAGGTCACATGTTTGCATGCAAAGCAGTGCCATTAGCTGAAATAAGTGCTTAATGTTCTTTTGAGAACTTTTGTACATTTTCTAAAAGTCTTTTGCATTTTTCGCTCTTTGCCTTTTCTGACAAGACATTCATAGAATGTAGGTTTCAGCCGTGTGTGCGTGATGTATTTTTCTACTAACTATTTGTGCTGATTCAACATGATGGTCATAGTGGATTAAGCTTTGTGACAGTGGGACGAATGTAGCTTGCAAAGTTTCTGTTACTTCGAGGTTTTAGTTATGGTGTGGATAAGCCTTTTTATTTCTCTTCAAAGCGTGTAAAAAAATTGTTTTACGTGAGTGTTATTAAAGGGGACTCAATTACAAATGCTTTTACTTTAATCATTATATATATATATATATATTCAATGTGAATACATATAAACACAAATGAAGTCTTTGGAGATGCTATGCACCACGACTGGAGTTTGCGTGGTTGTGTTATTTTCACAGTTTCCATGATTAAGTGTGGAATGCAGTTCCACCTCCTCTATAGTCTCTCCTTTATGTAATTATCTCTCTTTTTATGTTCAGATAGATAGATAGATAGATAGATAGATAGATAGATAGATAGATAGATAGATAGATAGATAGATAGATAGATAGATAGATAGATAGAAAGTGACAGACAGTTGCATAACACCAGACAGACAGACAGACAGACAGATAAATAGATAGCTTTGTGTCTGTCATCATGAGTAAACAAACTCTGAATGGCAGGATATTTAGTGCACGAGCAAACAGAGTTTGTCTGACAGCTGGTCACAAGTTTCCCCACGCCCTGGGCGGTCCCTGTTTAAGTTCAATGATGACTATAGTTAGTGTGATAAACTCTGGACTCACAAATGTCCTCAGCGATGCATAGCAATCGGAAAGAGCATTTGTACAAAATTCTTGTCATCGGTGATTTGGGAGTAGGGAAGACCAGCGTCATCAAACGCTATGTGCATCAGACGTACTCCACTAACTACAGAGCGACCATCGGGGTGGACTTCGCGCTCAAAGTTCTGAACTGGGACTCCGAGACGGTCCGGCTGCAGCTGTGGGACATCGCAGGTAAGAGAAAGTAGGCTATAGCAGTGTGTCAAAGCTAAGACATATCCGTGCCAGCGTTTGTTAAAAATATGCTGAAATGCAAAAAGTGCTTTTGTTTTTTAAGCACACAGCTTAACTCGCGTGATGAAATTGTCACTTATATTCATGTATATATATAAAACTTAAAAACAGTTACTACAGTAACCATAGATTCAGCAAAAATGTAGCCTAATAGTTATTACTACAATAAAACTGAGAGGTGAGCCACAAGTGTCTTTAAATGAATAACATTCTTAAAACATATGTAACAACTGTAAAAATATTAGTCATTTGAATGTAAAATGGGCTACTGTAATTTATCTTACCGTATAGGTCATATTACAAATGTACAAGCCTAGTTTAAAGAAACGTAATGTCATGGATTTATTATTAAAAGTTTAAATTTGACTACCTTATAATTTAATGTTTTTCTTTGTAATATTATTTAATTAAGGCATAATTTAAGTTAAAATATTGTTAACATCTTATCATTTTATAAGGATAAATCGATAAAGTTTTGTAACGTTGATACAATTATTAGCTAGTTTCCAAACGAAAATTAACCATAGTTTTACTACAAATAAAACCAAAAAAGCGAACCATGATTTTGCTACTCTAACCATGATTTAATCATGGTATTTGTATTAAAACTATGGTTATATTTTATTCATTCCGCCAAAAACATGGTTACTACATTTTACTATAGTGAAAACATGGTTAATTTTCGTATATAGGGCTGGTTTTGTAAGGTGGAGATCCATGAAAGTTAAAAAAATGTTAGTCCATTACGGCTTAACTTTAAACGTTAAATTTAAAGTCAGTTGATCTTGTTTTGCGTCAATATATCACAAACCAGAAGCTTTTGCTCGTTCCTGTTCATCGTCCTCCTCACGTGTCAGGCACGCGCCGCTGAGAACTGGTTTTCCGCGTGCCCGCTTGGAAAGGTCTCTCATGTGAGCGAGATTGAGAGATGAGGCACGGATGAACTGTCGGGAAATCTCCGTAAACAAACCACTGGCAAGTGTGTATTTCCAGCACTCACTGTTCTCAATCCTCGGTAAATTTCACTTTAAAACAGCACACCTGCTCTAAACATCAGCGCATTTAAAAACAAAAAGACTTTGAAAACCATAGAACATAGAAAACCAATGTAGTTCTTAAAGATGTTTACTTATTTATTTAATAGGCTATATATAAGTATATACCATGGCAACTTCAGTTTGCACCAAAATAACATGGTACAGAGTTATTCTTACTACTGTAGTAATTATAGCCTTCAAACTGTAGTCTGACCCAGTGTACATGAAGCTAAATCTTGCTGTCATTGTTTGTTTGTATCACTGTAGTTGTAGTAGGCTAACTAACTGTGGTAACAATGGTACTTTAGTGTTTAGCAAATTTTAATAAATAAAATAGCATACTTAGGAAAAACAAACACTTTTGAGGAAGTCTATGGTTATGATAAGGTGTATGAGGCCTAATGTAGTACTAAGTCTAAACCACTCATATTCTAAACCGGACGAAAGACCTCAAGGGCGTGCTCTTCATCATTATTATACTGTACTCATCGTGGGCTTCATAAACACCTCATTGCTGTCCAGGAAGTCATCGGACATACAGTTTCATGAAGTGAAACATGAGTTCATTTTCCTTGTTAGTGACTAATAGTTTTTATTAAAAGCACGCACAATTTTCCAATTTTCCAAGTTGTCAAGTTAGGTGATGGTACAACTTTCTGTAAAGGACATTCCCATTCAGTCATCGATAGCAGCAAAAACTCTGATTCAAACCTGAAAATACATTTTGTTCATAAATGCATTAAGCAAAGGCAAGAATTATGTGCACTTGATTGATGATTTTTATTAGAATTCGTTGTTCATATTTCATTGTATCACCTGTGCAATATCTCATACGGCCATATGGATTAACAAAACCAATAAAGCATTTCTTGTTTCATGGTCCATCAAGAGCGAAGCAGACTGCTGTCAGACCCACGGAGATAAACACACACCTCCTGATTCTAATTTTGAACAAATAACAGAACAAGCTGAGAGAAACAGCTGTCCTGGGGAATGTTGTATAATGCTGGCAGCCCAGATGAGTGTCTGCATTCAGAGTCAGACAAGAGAAAGGCGCTCAGATGGAATGTGCTATTAGCTGGAAAAGTCAGTCGTAACGAGCATATTCGACTGAATAAGAACAACAGGAAAGTTTGCTGTGGATACTGGTCAGAACGATGTGCATAGCAGGAAGGTGCATGCACAAAGAATAGTTAAAGAGTCATGTGTTCTTCACCAGTGGATTCATTATACTAAATGTAATCATGCCAGATTCATTTAGCCTGCCAGCACAGCTCTTTCTTTGAATGTGAGACCATGAGCTGCTACTTAAAATATCCTATTATGTATAAGCAATTTATGCATTCAGCATAGTGTATTTGGACGTTTTTTTGTTTTTCTCAAGAAATGAATACTTTAATTCAGTGAGAATTAAAGTGATTTTCATTTCAAAGAAATGCCGTTCATTTGATCTTTAATTTCATTGAAAACAATATGAAAAAGTACAAGTGTTTACAACATTGATAACAAGATATATTTCTATAGCACCAAATCAGCATATTAGAATCATTTCTGAAGGATCATGTGACACTGAAAATTGGAAGGGCTGCTGAAAATGCAGATTTTCCATCACAGGAATAGATTTTTTAAATATATTAAAACAGTTTAATATATAATTATTATATATGTAATAATATTTCACAATGTTACTTTTTTTACTGTATTTTCCACCAAACAAATTCAGCTTTGGTGGACATAAGAAACTTCTTTAAAAAAAACGTTGTTTTAAATCTTACCAACTTCAAACCTTTGAATAGTACATTTACATTTACATTTATGCATTTAGCAGACGCTTTTATCCAAAGCGACTTACATGTATTCAGGCTATACATTTGTATTGTCAGTATGTGTGTTCCCTGGGAATCGAACCCACAACCTTTGTGCTGCTAACACAATGCTCTCCATCTGCACTGGAAGGTCAGGAGCGGTTCGGGAACATGACGCGGGTTTATTACCGGGAGGCCATGGGGGCGTTCATTGTTTTTGATGTTTCCAGACCCACCACGTTTGAGGCTGTCTCCAAATGGAAGGAGGATCTGGACTCAAAATTAATACTTTCAAATGGCCAGAGTATCGCCACAGTGCTCCTGGCCAATAAGTGCGACCAAAATAGAGACTTTCTGACTAACAACAGCCTGAAGATGGACCAGTACTGCAAAGAGAATGGATTTGTGGGCTGGTTTGAGACATCTGCTAAGGTAAGGCATAATATTTTGGTATGATTATAGATGAAGCAATGACAGAGAATATTTGTGTCTGTCTACAAAATAACCTTTAGTATCATGTAAATTCCTTGGTATGTAAATATAGTAATGATTTATAGAGAGATCTTAGATTTTAAACTAAAATCACACCTAACATATGTAATAAATTTGTTCCACAGATAAAAGTGTTGGGAGAGTTACATTATTTTGTTTGTCGTGTGATCTCAACATGGTAGCTACCATTAGCAAGGACCACCTATAAATGTATAATAAAATGGCTTTTCTATCCACTGACAGCGGTCTGATAAATATCTTTTGACATGACTTGTATTGTCGGAGCCTTTAGTTCTTGATTAAAGCTTCTGCTTGAAGGTTATTAATATTTGCATGCTAATTAGACCTGCCACTCACATGCAGAGCAGTTGCTAAAGGGGAACAGGAGAATGGACTGTTGGTACATTGGGACAGTCTCATTAAATCCAATAGAGAGGTTTCAAAGGGATTTATTTATTTATTTCAGCACCTCTATCCATTCATCCTTAATGAGGACTCCAATCAGACTTAAATTAACCTCCATCTAGTAGCATTTTTCATTACTGTTCACAGGTCAAGTTCAATGGTGTCCAAATGATCAAATCAAACTATCTGAAACCTGTTGGCTAAAAAATGTTTAATGTATGTTCCTTCTCTAAATTTTAGGAAAACGTCAACATTAATGAAGCTGCCAACTTCCTTGTGAAACACATCATTGCCAGTGAGAATGATATCTTGAAATCAGTGGTTCCAGGTACCATCTCTCCTCAGCTCCACTCTGATAAAGAAATGAGCTGTTCTGCATGTTTCAAACCCTGAGAGAAGTATCGGTGGTCCTTGGACTGAAGAGGATGACCTTCACACCCTCATCCCTCTGATTCCAGCACTATGGTCAACCATTGATGAGCCGCAACCACCACAGAGATCTGTCCGTTAGTTACAGCATTAAACTACAGACACGTTGAGCTTGCACACAGAGTAAATGTATTTATGTTTGAAGCTGCACTCTTCGTTTTTTGGTCTTATTTATGTCTAACAAAACCTGGGGAGTTCTGGACTGGCTTGCTTAACTGAACAAGACGAGAGATTATAAAACTCCTGACAGACACAGACAGCTGGTTATGTTTTCAGAAACAGAAAGTGTTATCAGTATGTACATCAAAATATAGTTATTATTTCTGGCTCTGGTGGACTGAGTTTTAATAACCCCAGTGTTATATTAAAAATAACATTATACTTTTTTGACTGTGTTTAATGTGCACCACCCATGTCAAGACACTTACTGATTTGCTTCTGGATTTCAGCTATATTCCTGATATAATGTCACTAAAAAATGTAAGATGTGTTTGTGTTATGCATTTTCATATTCACTCTAGAGAGCATTTGAGTGGACAAAAATCAGTGTCATTCAGGATGAGTCATCAATATTTTCCTTTGGTTTACTCATAAGAGACGGCAATTCGTTTTATTAAAGCTGTTTATTTAATTAAAAACATATTTTTATTTTATTTTTAAAAGTTATTTTGTAAATGCATTGATCTTAATATGAACAATGCATCCATGCAAATGTTTCATTTAGATATTCAGTCTGCTTTCATCCAATCTACCAGGGCATTTAACCAGAATTAATAATTCATAAATGTACTATGGTATTCTGTAGTATGCATATTACCATATTGACAGTGTTAAAGGACTGTCATGCTAAGACAAATACAACTTTATGGGCTTTTTATGGTTTTAATGTACAGGATATGAACATGCATTCTGCAATAACACATATTTATAATTCAATTTAAACGTCTCTTAATTGTCGATTTCTCAAACTACGTCTGAAAACGAGAGCTGCCAACCTCTTTCCTCATCCGCTCTGTCTCCTTGAACATCCTGGCCCTTCTTATCTACTGCCATCCTTCCTTTTCATCCCTTTTTCTCTCCTATTTCACTCTCTGCGTCTCACATCTCCCTTGCAGTGATTCACTGTATGACTCATTGGCATTATATAAATCTCCCATGATTCCCTATCACCATGTGCTATATTCAAATCCTTTAATGTGGTTATTGATCTACTGCCTTTCCAAATCCATCTGCACCTGCCGCAAACACTGAGTTTTTATTCTCAGATATTATTTGTCTGTGTGGGAAGTGTTGTGTTATGGGATTGTATTGCATCGTTAAATATGTATCCGTGAGCTATTTCATCAAGATGTTGTCAAGGTATAAAAAAAACACTTTGAAATATGAAAATCTGTTTTGTTTTGCAAGGTAATGTAACAAAGAAACATTTTATCCTATGGCAAATATTCAATGACAAATGTGCGTATTAAGTGTTCATTTAGAGTAAATAGCTGAATAAAATAAAACCCTTTGTTTTGTTGACTGACTTCATTCTTGCATGATTAGCACTATAACATAACAGTTATCATCACCAGTTATATTTAAATGGGTGTATAACAATATAAACGTGATCTCTCGGGTGGAATAACAGGCTGTGGGAAGGTTAGACAAATTACAGCCTTGTAGTTCTTTCCATAACTATATTCAACTCTGTTATCACCATGACAACTGCATGCCACTTTTTTCATATCTTTGTGTTTTGATTCCTTATAGACCATGAGGAGGCACTTCATACAAGCTTCCTGGAAATCTGCTCTGCTGAAACACTTATAGATGCCCAAAATGAAGAGAATTCACATTGATTTAATTCAGTGGTTCTCAACCCGTGGCCCACCACGCTGAATATAATACAAATATTACTTTCAGTTTTACAGTTTATTTTAGTTTTTACATTAATTAAAAAATGTACTAAACAAATATAAGCTATAGTGTTTTTGTTAAGTAAAATCATTTTGTTTTTCATATATTATTTTCAGACATGAGCAGTAGGGGAGAGTCGGGACGGTCGCAACACTTTTTGCATTTCCTTGAGTTTTTCAGAGACTGTTTGCATTAGAACGTTAGAGTTTTAATACAATAAAGCCACATCAGTTGGCTACTCATTGCTGTAATACGTGCACATATGATTATATACACACAATTTATACTTGAATAGACAAAGTCAAATGTTGCAACTGACCCCACAACAGGGGACGGTTGTAACAGTCCACAGGGGAAGTTGCCACATTAATTAATATCTAATTAAAACCATTCTTGAATATCATTTTGCAGTTTCTTTATTTTTATTGTGCATAGACATGGTCTTTAATAAGTTAAATTGACTAAAAACAAAGAATAGTAAATGGAAAAAAATTAAGTAACAACCTTGTCTTGGTTAATTATTTAAATACATTTGAACTACAAAATATTAATTTAATCAGATTCAAGACACTAAAATGTGATAATAGCCTACTTCTGTTAGCATCTGTGAAAGGTTGCAGAACCAAGGCCAGTTGCATGAACAGATTTGTCTGAGGTGTGAGGTGTGTTAAGAGTGACTGAATCTGCTCAGAAGAACGTTGGAGACGCACCGATCATGAATCAGAAATCCTGATGTGTGGGGGGGACACCGAGGATAAACGCGTGTCTGATCTGCAGATTATCACGGGAAACGAAACAATATCCAATCAGAAAGCGAGCTGACAGAAGACGGAAGCATAACAAATTGAAGCAAGCAGCACAAAAGCATTTGGACACTATCAACGCATTTTCATACTGCCATTACCAAAGACTGGGACTTTGCCTTAAATCTATTCTTTGAATAATTTGTAATTATTTATACTTGTTTAAGGAAATAAAATTTTCTTATTGCTTTTCTTTTCTTTTTTCTTTAATTTATTTATGTATTATTGTTTTCTGTTTATTATTGTATTTGATGCAAGTTATATGCTATTGCCCTTGCATGTTCTTTGTTCTAAAAAAAAAACAAAAAAACAACAACAATCTTGTTTATTCTCAAGTCTGGAGAGACTCTGCGAGGTTTCCCGTGTTCACAGTCGGTACTCTGGTTGAAGATCTGTTGGTGTGTGGTGTGGTGTCTTCATCACATCACAGCACACCACACACTATAGGAGCAAAACCATTCAATCTAGGATTATTTTGTCCTCGTGTGTGGTCTCTCACATTTTGAAGATCTTATGAGATTTTAAAAATCTTTTAGTGAGAAACATTACATCTCCATGGGTATTTACAGACTGATATCACAACTTATTGTGCTGATGGAATTTCACAATAATTGGTCAGTAGATCAGGTGTTATATTATTTAGAATTTATTTCAATAAATGTAATCGTTTAGATATCATAACATTTAGGCAATAAATAATATTATAAATCTGGTTGGTTTGTATTGGTGACGTAATATAATAGGACGCAAGCCCGTGAGACTTGCACTTGGACCATTGTCCAAAAAAAGTTTGAGAACCACTGATTTAATTAATAATGTGCCTAGCTTTCACTTTTTTTTGTTGTTTAAAAAAATGCGTTCAGAATGAGGATTCTAGTGTGTTTGGTTATTTGTGCTGAACAAGATGTTCATGGATGAGGACAACAGTGATATGAGAACCTCTGTGTCCTACTAATGGACTACATGACTGCATCTGCTTTTCTCGCAGGAATTAGATTTGACTACCAGAGATAGCTGGAAGAACGCATAGACCTGCCGCAAGCTCATAGTCATATGAGTGCCATTACTCTGCACATAAGAGCTTGAGAGAGAGAGAGAGAGAGAGAGAGAGAGAGAGAGAGAGAGAGAGAGAGAGAGAGAGAGAGAGAGAGAGAGAGAGAGAGAGAGAGAGAGAGAGAGAGAGAGAGAGAGATGAAAAGTATTATTCTCAAAGACTCATCAAACTAGCCTGAGATATTCTAAACATGTCGTTTTTCTCTCCAAACTGGCGAGTTATTTGGTTATTTGGGCTGTTAGTCACGATGATGCAGTTATTATGAAAGTAAAACTCCTGAAAAAAATGTCTTGGAACAAGGTCACCCTGACTGGCCACAGTGGCTAGGCATATACTAAGCATAAAAAAAAAATAGAGGAAGAATAAATAAATCCTGTGAATTGAGCCTATTTGATTGGTTTTTGGGCAGTTTAGTGTTCTGAAGTTATAACAACTCATATGTCAAAAACTTCTCGTTGCACCAAGGAGCATAACAGGGGAGTTGGGGTTGGTTGTTAATGGAGGGGACTGAGTCATTCAGATGACTCTAATGTTTTAATTTATAAACCAAAAAGATTCATTCAGAAGCCTTTACGCAAAGCGTTTCATTCGTTGTTGCTTTAGTAGGCTAGAATCTTTGCATTATGAACACAAACTGAGTCACCGAATCAAGCCTCACTACTTAAAGAACGTAATTGTAATTGAGTATGACAACTAGCCTAAATCATGAAGCTCCAAATCCATTCATGTGACTCATTTAGTTAATCAGGTGTAGCTATTGGTTAAGTAAGTAACTTTTTTAATAATTTAATTGTTTTTAAATATTTTCAAATTAGATTTTGTACTTATCAACTGCTTAACAAATTGCTTGTCGCTGGGATCTTATCGTGTTACATAGGCTATAACTGCACACGTACGTCTGCAAGATGTCTGTTAAAGATCACTGATCTAAACATCTGCCGTTTACAAAAATCTGACAGATGTCAAGAAGATGTCAGTTTTACATACATTCTAAATCATAAACATCTTAAAGACATATAATAGACATTTATTTGACATCTGATAGGAAACGTCCTATGGACGTAGCCGTCTAATGCAGATGAGCAAACACTAAAGAAAATACGTCTTGCAGATGTCAAACAAGATGCTTAATTACATAATTGGATTTCGGGTGGTGCTATTGAAATAGAATAGAGAAGCTTTAAATGTGGAGTTTATGGGGGAGTGGACATTTGCATGGCTACCTATGTTTATTAAAAGCTCTGTGCGCTTCTCTTGAGCTCTCTGAACACTTCACATTAGCTTTGCTAGAGAGAACATCCCACACACAGACACCCACACAGCCGCTGAATCTCTTATATAGAGCGATATTCACTCACTCTCTCTCACACACACACACACACACACACACACACACAGATGGAGATGAGCACACATAAACATCCCCCCACTCACATGCGTTGCATTGTTCAGACTTATAGAGATAGAAATTGCACTTTCTTTCTCATTACTTTTCCCCATACTGTGTAAAACCGTGTATTGGACATGATGTACTCAAAGGCATTCAAGGATTGTGATGTTACTGCCATGATACGTCCAAAAAATAATGCACTGCTGTGGTTTGTGCTAAAATAAACATGGTAGCTGTTATGATGCCCCCAAAAACCTTACTAGTGTTTTTGTTTGTGGCTTGTCTCAGTTCTCTGCATTCATGCAGTGCTTCAGCCTGAAAATTAAATGTTGATGTGCTTATATTACATAAGGAACCATTTAGATTAAAGCAGATTACTGGATATCGGATCAGACTAAATATCAAATGAGATTTTCCAACAAGAAAATCATGATTTAAAAATATTGAAGAAAGTTTTGTGGTGGAAGAATAAGAATGAATAAATATTGCATATAAAACGACAATGGGCAGTACAGGCCCTAACACATCTTTCACAATTCTTAAAAAAAAGGTAACAATAAAAATGATACCAACAACAGTAATAATAATAATAAACAAAATACTGTATGTATGATATCTAATATATAACAATACTTATTACTGTTATTATTATTATTATTATTAACATGCATATACATGTACTGTAGATACAGTATCTCACAGAAGTGAGTACACCCCTCTCATTTTTGTAAATATTTTATTATATCTTTTCATGTGACAACACTGAAGAGAGGACACTTTGCTACAATGTAAAGTAGTGAGTGTACAGCTTGTATAACAGTGTAAATTTGCTGTCCTCTCAAAATAACTAGACACACAGCCATTAATGTCTAAACCGCTGGCCACAAAAGTGAGTACACCCCTAAGTGAAAATGTCCAAATTGGACCCAAAGTGTCAATATTTTGTGTGGCCACCATTATTTTCCAACACTTCCTTTACCCTCTTGGGCATGGAGTTCACCAGAGCTTCACAGGTTGCCACTGGAGTCCTCTTCCACTCCTCCATGATGACATCACGGAGCAAGTGGATGTTAGAGACCTTGTGTTCCTCCACCTTCCATTTGAGGATGCCCCAAACATGCTCAATAGGGTTTAGGTCAGGCATCAAGGCAGTGGTTGTTATCATGTTGGCAAATAAGTTTATCTTGGTCTCATCAGACCACAGGATATGGTTCCAGTAATCCATGTCCTTAGTCTGCTTGTATTCAGCAAACTGTTTGCGGGCTTCCTTGTGCATCATTTTTAGAAGAGGCTTCCTTCTGGGATGACAGCCATGCAGACCAATTTGATGCAGTGTGCGGCGTCTGGTCTGAGCACTGACAGGCTGACCCCCCACCCCTTCAACCTCTGCAGCAATGCTGGCAGCACTCATATGTCTATTTCCCAAACACAACCTCTGGATATGACGCTGAGCTGGATATGACGCTGAACTTCCGGTGACCAGTATGAGAGAGTGAGAGTGATAACACCAAATTTAACACACCTGCTCCCCAATCCTACCTGAGACCTTGTAACACTAATGAGTCACATGACACCGGGGAGAGAAAATGTCTAATTGGGCCCAATTTACAAAAATTTGAGGGGTGTACTCACTTCTGTGAGATACTGTATATCCATGAAACAACAACAATTATAATTATTTTTGTTGTTATTATTAAACAAAATATGTTCAAATATAAAACAATAACAATATTGTTAAATTACACACACACACACACACACACACACACAAATATGTGTAAACATGGAGATATCTTACCTTTAAAAATGGCAATATGTGCATGGACACTGCAGTTTCTAAAATGTCTTTCTCATTTCTTGAAGTACATTTATATCTGAGTCTGGTAGTCAGTAGTGCAATTTAAACCCTGTAGGCACACAGGCAGACTCACACAGTGAGAGGAAAAATGTTGACAGACAGAGAGATAAAGAGAGATAAAAGATTAAAACTAACAGAAAGAGAACACATATCCAACTGTAGTATATCTCGTGTCCCGATCGTATCAGTCAATGTCACACCAAATGTGAGAAAATTAACTGTTTCTGGAGGTTTCATGGACAGATAAACTTTATGTGTGAGAAACTATAGAAAGATGTCACATTTAGAATAGCATTCCATCACACATTATTTTTGCAGTATGCAGTGCACTATATACTATGTTCTATATGCATGCAAAACTTGGATGACCTTGCACATTTGCTCAAATCTGAATATCGCATGGAATACTAAAACCCACAATGCAATTTAAATGAATCAATATCAATCTCATTGATGTATTATTTGTTCATACTGCCAAAAATGACATTTTATACAAACTGTTTTACAAATAAAGAACAACCACAATTATCATGATAATGCATATGACATATAATGACACTACTCAATGACTTAAACACAAATGTTCATGTGACAGCAAATGTAGCATACTAAAATTTGACCCTTTTTATAATTAACTATTTAAAAAAAATTGTCAGTAGTATACTGTGCAATATGCAGTCCTCTTCCATTCTATACAGACCCTTAGCAAAAACCCACCCTCCTTAGTTACTGTTCCTATGTCCGACAAGCCATGCTGCTCTCACGCCACAAATCATGTTCTCTCACAATAAAAAAGACAGCAGAGCAAAAAAACTGACAACATACCGAAAGACAAGACAGAGCAGGTTACTTCTGCTGTGAAGCTAAATACTAAATTAATGTCTGCACACTTATATAACTGCTCCATAAAATGTTCTATTGCAAAGTTTCAACAATCAGGTCTTTGTGCCTTTTTTGCATTTTTTACTTCTGGTATGAAGCAAAGTCTTAGCTCTCAAATTTGGTCATTTTTTAAAGAAATTAAAACAATAAACACCATCTTGTGGCTCTAATGTAATGTGTCGTGACAGATCGCTGTAGCGCTTCGGTTCAAGCGGCACATGTAAACCGATCGTCTTACATATTTACTTAAAGTTGCAGTCCGTAAGTTTAGCCTCTGTCGCCATCTCTGTTTGAAAACCTGGAATTGAAACTCTATGCAGAATTATCTTCATTGCGTGGGTTGTACACTGGCACGGCTCCAGCACGGATGAATCTAATGTTTTGAGGAGTATGTGTGGCAGTCCGTCACTGCACTGGTGTGAATCATTCTTAGTAATCACAGACTCTAGCCTACGTCTTGGAATATATGACCCAAATAAGAATAATCGCTGTATATTGTCATCTGAACAAGTAAGTAGCAAGTCTGCCGCGTTTGTTCTGACCAACTGAGGAAAAAAGCATTACGATAAATGGCGCTACCAATGGTGATTAAATCTAAAGATCGGTTAGCTCATATCACATCAAACCAAGCAAATTATTATTGTTATAATTTATTCTCAAATTATTAATGTTGACAACATCAGCATTGCGTGACTATGAGTATAGTGTGTATTAGCATGTACATTTCAATTTCTGTACATTCTAATCTCTAATTGTCATACCATTCAAATATCATTCCAAGAAATTATTTTAACCCAAAAAGCTAACTATGCTCCCTTCGAACTGGTTTTCTTTAAAATCCAAATCTTTTTTTAAATCCAGCACTGGCTGGTCATGTACTTGCTCAAATATTGATTTTGGATCATTTTTAACCAAAAACAGTTACGGAAATAAAGTGTGAAATAAACATGAATGAAGATCAAAATGTATTTTATTTCAACTGCAGAAAGACGTCAATACACACAATTTTTCAAGTCTACCCATGTTAATCTACTCTTCTGTCTGATTTGTTTGTTGGAAAAAATGACAGATTCCGTGTTATGATTGGTCAGAACACCTGTCAATCAAACTCCTTGCGAAGGGTCAATTTGCACTGCTCTAATAGGAATATGATATTTGATCATTGTTTAAATGCTTGTTTGTGGTCTCTCTTGTTTGATCGGCTGAGTTTAAATTATAACAGACACAAGAGCTCATTTACTTCATAACACTTGGTTGTCCAGATTTATGAGAGCTGTGTGGGTTTAGGTGGTTAAGAAGAGCCAGATATTGTCCATTATGATGCCCATTCTCTTCTTTTCTCAGACTGTTTCTCTGTAGTAGTTAATCGCTTTGATGTGAGCAGGGCTGATGGCTTTAAAATGCTTTTAAAGAGATTCATTCATTTAACTTATAATAACAGTGTAAAGCCATTGTCAGGGTCATTAACAGCATTTTCTCATAACTAACATTAATTAATTAATTATATTATCTTCTTTTACTTGACTCAGTAAGCAACCACCTAGCAGCAACCCTAGTAAACGCTCAAAACAACCTGGCACCAACTTTGCAAACCTAGCAACCGGACAGAAATATTAGCAGCCACTGACAACACCTTAACAACTGTATAGTAACCATATCATCCACCCAGAACATCCTAGCAATCTAAGAGCAACCCTAGTAACTACTTAGAACACAACACCTTAGCAACCACATAGCGACTCTAGAATCCACTCAGGGCAACCATATACAACCACCCTGGCAGCTGCATGACAACCCTAGAATCCACCCAGAACATCCTAGCAACCGCATAGCAACCCCAGCAACCACTCACAACACCCTAACAACTGCATAGTAGCCTCAGAACAGAACAGAAGTTACATCTTAGCAACCACGTAGAACACCTTAGCGACTGCATAACAACCCTAGTATCAGCCCAAACATCTTCAAACAGAAACCTTAGCAACCACCCAGAACACCCTAGAAACTGCATAGCAACCCTGGCATCCACCCACAACACATTAGCAACCACATAACGACTCTAGAATCCTCTCAAAACACCATAGCAACTGCATAAAAACCCTAGCATTCGACCACAACACATTAGCAACCACATAGCGACTCTAGAACCCACTCAGAACAACCATATACAAACCCTAGCAACCACACAGAACACCATAACAACCACTCAAACCACCCTAACAACTGCATAGCAACTATAGAATCAACCCAGAATGTCCTAGAAACATAAGAGCAACCCTGGCAACCACTTAGATCACCCTAGCAACCACATAGAAACTCTAATATTCGACCATAACACCTTAGTAACCACATTGTGACCCTAAAAACACTTAGAATACCTTAGCAACCACATAACAACCACCCAAAACATCTCCACACAGAAACCTTAGCAACCACCCAGAATACCCTGGAAACTGAATAGCAACCCTGGCATCCACCCACAACACATTAGCAACCACATAGCAACTCTAGAATAATCTCAGAACACCCTAGCAAACTTATAGCCATCCCCTCAGTGACTGCATAGCAAACCCAGCAACCCCTCACAACACCCTAACAACTGCATAGCAAACCCAGCAACCCCTCACAACACCCTAACAACTGCATAGCATCCAAAGAATCCACCCAGAACATCCTAGCAACCTAAAAGCAACAATAGCAACCACCCAATAACCCCCCTTTCTGACCACAACTCCTTAGCAATCACATAGCAACTCTAGAACACACTCAGAACAACTTTATACAAACCCTAGCAACCACACAGAACACACTGGCAACTGCATGGCAATCCTAGAATCCACCAAGATAGCAACCACTCACAATAACCTAGCTACCACATAGCAAATCCAGCAACCACTCACAACACCCTAACAACTGCATAGCAACCAAAGAATCCACCCAGAACATCCTAGTAACCTAAAAGCCACCATAACAACCTGCAACACCCTGGCAACCACCCACAAACCATTGTGGAATGGAGTTTGACTCGAGTCATTCATATTTTTTTTCAGAAAATCTATAAATCTAGTTGTACAATCTCCAAATGTGTCAAAGTGTCAATCTTCTCATAAAGTTGATGAGTCACTCCTATTGCGTAAATGACTGTAGTTTAATTTGCTGTTTAAAGAGGAAGAAATTAATGGAGTCATGATGCAGGTTGTGACTGTTATTGGATCAACTCTCAGGAGTATTTCAGGAAACAATGAACACACTTCCTGTCTGCTGTCTGAAGTGACAGGCATTTGACAGCCCTCTAAATGTATGTCAGTCAAAACATGCTGCTAACACTTAAAGTGCAGCTGGAGGATGTGTGGTGACATCAGTCAAGCGCTCAGAGCACAGGACTTGATTGAAACCCCGAAATCTGTATTGCTGATGTGTGTGACATGCCTCTGTTTTCCTGAATGAGATATATCAGTATTAGGTAAGCCCTTCAAAATATACTTCAAGGATTATACATCCTTTGTTAGTTTGGACAAAAAGACAGATTTGGTTTCAAAATGTTGCATTCATATTGTCAAGCTTCATATTTTGAATCTCATTGATAATTTTCAGTCCAACAAAGTTGCAGGGATCTCTATTGAGATCCCTGTGTGATCTCTATTGTGATGTGACAATAAAAGTGATTTGATTTGATTTGATTTATTGTGTGCCGAACAAACGACAGGTCTGTCATTTCCTTTTGGCAAGACTAGCACACCTCCTTCCATCAATAAGTGGAACATTTAATATAGACCCCAGAGTGGACTCTCAATGGACTAGAGTGAATCAAGAGCAGCCAGTGCTCAATATAGATTCATGTTAAATGAGGTACAGACGGTACAGTATGCCTGCACACGCAGTCAGAGCTCAGAGAGCACATCTGTCTAATGTAGGCTGCCTGTTGAGAATTACAACAGCTCTGAGGCCAGTCTGCCTGCTCTGCATGTAGTACTAGATTAAGGGAAGTACTAGATACTACAGATACTGTAGTACTAGATTAAGGTCTGTAGTAAAATTAAAAATGAACTTGCTATATAAACTGCAACCTAAAATAATACAATTATCTAAACCTGGTGGCATTGTTGTTTTTGTTAACTAAAAACAATTAAAAATATTTTCATTAATAGAATATAATGGAATAGAATAGAATAGAAAGTGTAAAAAACTTAAATGACAATTTGCAACTAAATAAATATATTAAATAAACAATAAATATGTTGAAAACTAAAAATAAGCTGAAATAAAGTACTAAACTTACTAAAACTCAAATAAATATGAATTAAAGCTAAATACAAATTTGAAAAATTAAATAAATAAAAAAGACCAAAAAACTAAATAAAATTACTAAACCAAAATAAATCAATATGAAAAATAAAAATAAAAGCCAATTCAAATAAATTCAAATTACAATCAACAAATGGAACTATGGAACAAATTCCATAGCATTAATGATACTAAAATAACAATGCCTGGCGGACCACTAGTGTGTTCTGGAAAACAATTTTTTAATTAAAATAAAAATTATATTTTATTTTATTAATTATTGTATATTTTATATATAATCATATTTAAATTTGACCAAAAAATGAAGCCACATGGACAAATATCCCATCGATTTGCACAGGATATGATACCTTTTGCTTTGTTTTTACATAATGCGTGGTTAAAAAGACTCATATTTCTGGACCCACATAAATGAACAAAATGTTTGATTTAAATGATATTTTTGTTAACATTTGTGAGATAAACAAATTTTGTCCTCCATTTAATGTCCAGTGTAAAATCCAGGTCCTTCAGCAAAACCAGCCTAGAGCCCATGATTGTGAACCCGAGACAGTGAGACTACAGTCAGACCCAAGTGACCAAGAAAAGAGCAGCTTTTTCCACAACACACAATAACCGTGTCATGGCCAGAGATAATGCCCTATATTGGCTGCTCTAGTGACTCACTGGCTCCAATAAGCTCATTCCTGTCTGCCTTGGCCTCTTCATCCACTCCATGGCACCAGACAATGTCAGTAGGGTGACATTCTGTCCTAGATTTTATGGTTATGTTGCAGGTTTATGAGGTCCATACAGCATAAATGTGTAATGTTTAACTCTGTTTAGGTCGCTGAGGGATCAGTAGACAGCTAAAATGACTCGACTCAGTCTGCATCCAAACGGTTATGAGAGAAACAAGAACCGTCTGCAGTTTAGATTTAGTGGATTCTGCATATAGAGCAGAGGTGTAGTAATCACCTCGTTCCTGTAATTAGACAGAGCACCAGTGAATGAGAGAGGACATAATGTGTCCCGGTCTGTTCTGTTTGGCACTCTTGGGCCTTGCCCTCCAGACATGTCTAACAGGAATAGAATGTAATTAAAAGAGATAAAGAATGAATTTGGAAGTCTCTGAGATTAACAAGCAACAGAGGGCTGATTCAATATTTAGTAGTGATGAGGTGAGCAGTGATTGAAAGTTTGTCTTTTGATTCATTCACAATATTTTTCTCAAAGTTTGCAGCTTCATAAAAAAGCTAAACGTGTTTTAAAACTTGAAAAGGGTCAATAAATATATTTAAACAACAAAAAATGTATTTCGAGATTGTAACATTAAAAGCAACCGGAGTCAGGGTTTAAAGTAGCTGTGTATTGTAAAGAAGCTTGTTTCGGCGACTGGATGGTAAAATGAAAAAATGTAGGCTAATTGTGACTTTGAATCTCACAATTCATTTACGCAATCTTGAATTTATATCTAGCAACTCTGAGTTTGTATCTCACAGTTGAGAGACTTTTTTGCAACTTCAGAATTGTAAGATATAAACTCGCAATTCTGAGAAGAAACGTCTCAATTGTGAGATAAAAATTAGCAATTGCATGAAGGTCAGAAATCCACTAATGTTTGACAGTGTGAACGTGTCCATACAGTTGTTTTCTAAATCATAAACAGTACATCTATATACTTAAAAGAACTTAATGCCTAACATCATTTCTCTTTTTCAGCTTTCTTTAAAATAAGTGCCATTTGGTTTGGTTATTTTAAATTATATATACATTTGAATGTCCAAAACTTCTAGGGGCCAGTGTATAATAACATTTGCTTTCTTCAGCATGTGAGATTTAAAAATCAAATAAGCTGCAATGCAAAATGTCCCATTACTTTTTACAAAACAGACTTTAGATGAGCAAGGGATTATGAGTTAATGAATGTGGTGAGCAGTATTAATCTTCTCAACAGTCTGCCTGGAGTATTCCTCACTCGATAGCTGCCAGACTCATTAACATATATTTATATATATGATATAATTATTATAACATATAATCTTATATAATAAATGCATTAAAATAGGCTTAAGTAGATTCGATTTTATGTGGCGGTCCATTTATTAAAATCCCTGAAGGTCAGCCAGGCCACTCAATACGGTGTTCTGTGACTGTAATAGCTGGTGAAATATTCTCAAGCCAAATCAATCCAAAGTGTAGCGACAACACAAGACGACTTCACTGACATCAATACAACAGCAAGCATCACTTTGATGCGAGCGTTTGTGTGACCTCATTCTGCCATGGATCCTGACAACCTGGAGGCAGAGGCAAGAAAGGACATGCCATGATTAGGTGTGCATCTGTGGCTAACCACACACACACACACACACCTCTTACCGGTTTCTAACAAACATGACAGCTTGACATTGCACCTGGGTTCGATTCATCTGGATCGGGTCCCAGACAAGTGTGAAGAAGAGAGACAGCACGGGAACCGAGACAAAGAGAGCTTGCAGCGCTCCTAGTAACCTTGTAAGGTGAAACATCGCAGCTTCTGCACATTTTGAGTAATGCTCGGCTGCTGCACGTACAGTATGGAGATGATTTTCAATAAATACACTCTGGCTGCACATTCACACTCACATCCTCGGAGGTACTTCACACTGTTTGATGAGATTCAGTTGCCATGGAGACAGTTGAAAATGATTGATTGGCCAGCACCTGAAAAGTGCTCACCGAAACTTCTAGATCAACCGGTTATTTTTAAAGGCCCTGTGGGAAATCTCAGCATGAAGGACGTGGATCAAGAGAAAGTTTGCTACTTCTACCACGTGATATAAGCTGAAGGTCATTGTAAAAATACTGGCACAATTAAAGACAGTTCTACCATTAGATGAAATTAGACCACTAATAGACTCTGGGGGGGATGGGTCCTTTCCAACAATTAGAAATGGGCAAATTGTTGCTTATTATTAATGATATCGATGCTGCTCTGTTTGTTGTTTAGGCTGCTCTGTCTCAAAGGTCTAAGTGCTCGTTAATGTCAAAGTGACTGGGATGCCAATCAAATCAAAAAATGACAGAATTTAGTTTTTGCCAAGTGAATGAGGTAAGATGACAGCTAATATCTGACCACTGTTTTATGGTAGAAATGTAAAACGACCAGCAGTAATATCACGTGATGTAAATTACTGGACAATTCTTTCAGATTTCGCTGTTTTGAATTGAAAATACAGGCTTCATTTGCATTATTCGGTTAATCAAATTCATAACTGAATGTGCCAAGACAAGAAACATTTTCCGCTTATTCTTATTCTGCACATTTACTCGTATTTCAATTTAGGCCTATAAATATCATTTGAAAATAGTTTAAATCATTTAAAATTGCCAAATTGATTACACATCAAATGTTTTATTTATTCCTTTAACTTGAAAAACAACATACAGATATCTGGATAGACTACCTGTCCTTCAGATGAAGTCTGTCCACAGTTTGTGGAGTTAAAATATAACTAGTACTGATCATAATGATGAATAATGAAGAGTGCCCTGCTGAAAAAAACAATAGAACCTGCCCAAAACACAATAGAAAATGTAACGGATTTAATGGTTACAATGGGAATTGTATTGGTTTTAATGGAAACCATAATGTCTACTGGTATGTGATGGATTCTATTGGTGGGATGTTAAATCCTATTGGAAAAATGCCCAAAACACACTACAAAAAAATTATTTACTGGAAAAAGCTAATGGTTTATAATGGTATTTTAATGGAAACCATTGGAATTTCTGTGATGGTATCTATTGGGCTTCTATTGTTTTTTCTTTAGCAGGGGGAATAATCATCACAAGTTATCGGATATCAAATTAATATTTCTCCTTGGAGATGCAGCAAGGACAGTCTTAAAAGCATCTCACATTTAATTCTACTCCATTTCCATCATTAGAACGGAGTTGGAAATGCAATTAATTTTTCAAAGAATTCAATTTTATTTCTGATAAGCATGACGTCAGCAATGTCAAGGTCACGGGTGCGATTCCAAAAACACACACTGATAAAATGTGTACTTTGAATGCACAGAGAGTTTCACTTTTGGATAAAAGTCTGGCAAATGAATAAATGTACTTTGGAGGTCAAGTATCTTTTTTTGGGCAGCTCAGAGTTTTCACTTCTCTGCCAGTTCGAATAAATCATTATCCACTCTCTTGTACGCAGGCATGAACAGATCCTCTCGGGAATTAGACATGAGTCTATATCACACTGAGTCTCTCAGAGGGACGGAGACTGGACAGAAAGGTAAAGTCTGAGAAACATATTACACAAAGGCTTCTCTGCAGACGAAGACAATGAGAAAGTAAGAGGACAAGACTAAGCCATGTGTAACCATTTCGTAGACAGTTCGTTCTGCATCAGGATTGTGTGAACTGAATACTAAGGCCAACGATGACAAAAACCTCTCCTTGGTAGAAACGAATAGAGTTTAGTCCTCTAAGGCCATGTACATTAGGACACAATTAATTTGTATTTATTTTTGTCTGTATTTGTGGATGCATATAAACAAAGATGGAGTATTAAGCATGCACACAGCATGTGCAGGCTACTACAAGAAATAAAGATACTGCTATTTAAAGCCCCGTTTACATAAAAAATAAACACTATGTACACTATTAAGAGAATTGAAATACTGGATGACCTGCGATTTAAATGCAGTATAACATCGCCCTCCAGTGGATGTATACACGAATCAGTTACCTTTGCAGTGTAGCGCTCATCTAAATATTCACTCTGAAACTAAATTTAAGAGGGACATGTCAATTTTTTTACAATAAAAATAGGTTACAATTAAATTGTCGTAACATGATGTAATTAAATAAAACACTCTTAGAAGCGTATTTTGTCAGAATTTGTTTAATATAAAGCTTTTGCATTTATACAAACAAACGTCGAAGACATAAGGCTTTCTTTCTTTTTACATAAATTACATTTCAAATACACAGCAATACTTCGATTATATTGTCAGATTTTACTCTATCTTGTTACTGCTAATTAAAAAAGCTCTGCTACTGAAAATGAAGGTGAAAGTCCTTTAGGATGAGTTTTAATCTGCTTTTTTCTCCTGAAACTATCTGTGACTATTATCTGCAATAAAGGTGGGTAATAAATGTTAAGTTGTGTACTAATAACTTTCCATAAAACCTATATTTATGAGAAGGTCTCAATATATTCTTATGTGTACAGTAAAGACAGAAGAGATCATACACAACCCTGGTGTCAGTAAGGTCTTTTTACCCGCAATATCCTGACTATCCAGACAGTTAATTACTGATTTGATCATTTTCGGTAGGATTTAAAATGACAATGAATCCAGAATCACCTTCTGAGGTGGCTATTACAACTGTGCTGTAAACAACTGCATCTGTACTTTCCTACCTAGATTTAAAAAGAGAAAAAAAAGATCCCAAGCAGTCCAGGAATTGCTGAGTTAGCATGAACACATTCCTGCACTGTCACTCTGTCCTTGAAAATCCAATAAGCAACCATTATTCTATGAACTTCAAATCATCTTCAGACAAACCAATGCTGATATTGTGCGTACAAAGAGGTCACATCTTGCCTGCAGTAATTACACTGTAAAATGTTTCAGATCCACATTAACGTAAACATAACTTCCATCACACTTTCACATTTAATGACATAGAGTGCCAGGGAGAGAATGTAAGAGAGAGAGAGAGATCGTGTGCAAGAGCTTTCCGTGCCTTCATGTCATGGTTGGTCTCTGGGAAGACATCTCGCAGACACCCACAGGCCTGTCAGCCCAGCTGCACGTCCATGTCGATGGGACACAGCACATATCTGGGGTCAAGTTTAGGCGTGAAGTCACCAAAGCGTTTGGAAGCCTCGGTCCCGAAAACATCAAGCACTTTTCTGTTCATCAGAGCAAACCTGGACAGAGAAATCCATAACTTGATTCAAGGAATCATATGCATAATGAGACTTATTAATAATAATTTCCACTAATACACACCTGCCCTTCGTCAACCGCAGTAGAAACTTCCAGTACGATGGTCTCAGATTTTGCACTTCCATAACCGCCTGATAAGAAACACCCAGGACAATTAAACAAAAACATTAACAATGGGCATGTTTCTGTCATGTTCACACAGCAAAACTATTCCTTGGACAAACTTATTTTATTTGGCTTTTAAAGTGCACTTAAAAAGTGCTCTCTCTTTAAATTAAAAACACACATGGAGTGATTCTCATTCAGTTCATGACGGAGTCATCAATAAGTCACAGTGGCACAAACAGCTTCTGCATTTGAAAGGGCTTTGTATTTTCCCTTGGTGTAAAAGTGTCCTTGGTTATGCAGAAGGTGCTTTTAGTTAGGTCGATTTTAAAAACACTTTAAACTTACCGCTTGAAAACAGATGGCAGTGGAGATGGCATAGATTACTGTGTCGGCCTCAGGGAAGTACGGGAACTTGCCTGTCTCGATCCCTTTGAAATACAATGTCTAAAAAGACAGTGAATAGATTAATAGTAGACTATCGTACACACACGTGACCCTGGACCATAAAACCAGTCTTAAGTGTCAATTTTTCAAAATTGAGATTTATAAATCATCTGGAAGATAAATAAATATGCTTTTCATTGATGTATGGATATTTGGCTGAGATACAACTATTTGAAAATCTGTAATCTGAAAAAAAAATTAATATTGATAAAATTGTCTTTAACGTTGTCCAAATGATGTTCTTAGCAATGCATATTACTAATCAAAATGAAGTTTTGATATATTTACGGTAATAAATGTACTAAATATCTTCATGGAACATGATCTTTACTTAATATCCTAATGATTTTTGGCATAAAATAAAAATGCATATTTTGACCCATGCAATGTATTTTTGGCTATTGCTACAGATATACCCCAGCGACTTAAGACTGGTTTTGTGGTCCAGGGTCACGTATTATATTGCAACCCATATAGAAATACATTTTTAAATCATCATATTTGTTGAACCTTCATATGAGTAGCATAAATATGTATTTTCTCCCATGCATGTTTATGAATCATATTTAATATGGAATGGTTGTATGGTACTTTACTGTGTTTATATATAAATACATTACTTCTGGTGCTTTTTGCATCTTCTCAGGTCTAGTGTTATTGTCTGAAGAAGAGCAGCTTGAATTAAAATAACATGGTTTTTAAATTATAAGTGTTGATTCAAGAACTTTAATTTGTTGGTAACCCGATAAACTGTACATTCACAATTCTCTGAGACACCAGAGAAGTCATTGAGAAGCAAGCCTTACTCATTTTAAAAACAAAACACTAAAAAGCCAGAGAATCGCTACCTCCACTAGTTTGGAGAAGAGGTACATGGAGATGGAGGTGCTCTTGTAGAAGAACATTGAGGTGCCAGCAAGAAAACCTGAAAAGATAAATGGAGAAAAAGGTGATATGAGAACCTCTAATGCTGTACAAAGGGAAAAGGGTTCAAACACTCTTCACCTGCTACGAGAGCATGGAGCTCGTCGTCCAGGTTACGTATCCATCTCAGTAAACAGCTGGTGCCCTTTCATAAAAAAGCGAGTTGGAGAGAGGGAAAATTCACAACTGAAAAAAGTGAAGCAAACAAAACCTCCTAAAAGCTGCAGAGAAACTTGCTGTCTCAGAAAAAAACAGCACTGGCTTTTAGTGGAGATGAAGTACCTTGTATATACTGACAAAAGATCCCAAGAAAGCTCCTAGCTGGAAGTTCTCTTTGTTGTAGAGCAGCCAGAGCAGTTGAGAGGGTTTTGTAAAGGCCAGTCTGAATGCTGATGGAATCTTCAAACAGCACTGAATGAGGTAACCCACGCTGAACATTCGGATGAAACCCTTCAAAAAACACAAAGCATCTCAGAAGCTGCTCTCCAGAAAACATCTCGCAACTTCACGTCAGCTGTCAGTTAGTGAGCAAAGGGCACTGCTATATCGACAGAGCCTTTAACCCAGAAAAACACAACACGTTTATGCATTCACATTCAAACAAAGGCTCAGAACAAACATGAGTGGTTTGAAAGATGGCAAGTTAGGAGGTCTCAGACGCTTACTTTAACACAGTAGGAGATGCAGTTGTCTTGATAGTGTTTGCAACATCTATGTCTGGGTCCATGTTTGCATCTAAAGGGGACAACACACACACACACACACACACAATTAATGCAAACACAAAATATGAGGCAGGGAAACATTCATATATGAAAATGAAGCTGAATGTTGAACATGCAGGACCGAAAATTAACTCCAAGTTTCAAATGCAAGTAAAACTATTTTTTCTCACTATTGTTATATATACATTTGAGGTCACAAGAAATGAATACTTTCATAATAAAAAAATAAATGCTGTTCTTTTGAACACTGTTTTCATCAAAGAATGTTTCACTGTTTCCACACTGATAATAAGAAATGTTTTGTGAGCACCAAGTCAGCATGTTAGAATGATTTCTGAAGGATCATGTGACACTGAAGATTGGAGTAATGATGCTGAAAATCCATATTTGCCATCATATAAATTACATTCCAAATATAATACAATAGAAAAAAAACTGTACTGTAATAATATTTCACAATATTATGGTTTTCACTTTTAAAACATGTTAAAAAATACTATTAAGCTAAACTTCTGAATAAGTGTTGTGCAGTTTGGTGTATAATTTCCTCCCTAATATATATGGAGATTTGGTTTAAAATTTTACATTTTACTGTAGTCAATAAAATAAAACTGATCTCAAACATTATTAATAAAATTGATAATTACAATTAATTATTTTCTTAAACATTTTTCATACTTAGAAATCCTTAAAAATAAATTTTGTAAGCCAATTTTTCCCCTTGTATTTTCAAGAATAAAAGAGACTTTACAAGTATGAGTAATTACGTCCAGAAAAAAATTAAATAAATACATTTTACTTTAACTGCAAGTTGGATAACTCTATAAGAATGTTCTGGTGGTGTTTGATAGAATTACATTTTCTGTCAAAAATACCAAAGTCTTGCATGATGGAAATGTATGTTTCTTTTATGTATATCTCTCACTCACATAGAGTCTAGGAGTTTACGTGTAAATGCTCTGATGCAGCTCCCCCTGGAGACAGGCGTGTGCTCCGGTCTCTCATCCGGCAGCTGCGCGTCTCTCTCCGAACCCTGTCCGTACGCATGCTCAGCCACACAAGAGTGTGTCGGGATCTCTTCCTTGCCAACTATAAATCTGCCACAGCCAGACACATAATCTCCTTTAACAGTCTGACATGAGTTTGGTTATGCTCTTAACAGGGTGTTTCCTAGTGCCTTAGGATTAATGGCAAATCCTCGGGAATTTAAGAACTATGTAAAGTCATGTAAATAGATGAATAAACTTACTTTAAGGCAGAAAATGCAAAGCCATTCAGTCCGTCTTTACATCTGAAGATAAAACAAGAAGTTAGGAAGTTAAAAGGGTCAATGTTTGTAATTGAACAACTAAGTTTTTATTTGTACTGAAGAGTGTGCATCTCAATCCTGCTCCTGGAGGACCTCTACAAGTCTACTAATGTCAGAAGCAAAAGGGTTAGTTCACCCAAAATGAAAATTGGCTGTATTCACTGTCACCTCACATCATTCCAAAAATTGTTCAACTTCAGATATGTTTTATCAAATCTGAGAGTTAGTTGCACTCAGTTACGTAGCTGAACAGTGTTAATAAAAGCTATGTTAAGCTGATTATCGTCATTCAGTGCTTCATATACATGTGGAGAAACAACGCTGAGAAGAATAGTTGAATAAATGATGTTATTATTGTTTTCTTTGCGCACAAAAAGTATTCTTGTAGCTTCGTAAAATTACGGTTGAACCGCTGATGTCACATGGACTATTTTATTGATGCCCTTGCTACGGGTCGAGCTCTCAGATTTCATTTTTGGGTGAACTATCCCTTTAAAGAAATAAAATAACCAGGCCTGGCATCTTCCAGGACCAGGATTGAGAGGAAGTAACCTGACCAACTGACCTGAAGAAAAACATGTAGAGAGATGCAGTCAAGCAGAAGAGAAGAACCTGGGGGAAAAAAGTGCCAATTATGAGACAGACATCACATCAGACTTTATGATCAGGTCAAGGTTAGTTCAAAGTAATAAAGCTTTTGCAAGTATGTAAAGTGGTGTTGCATCATTAGCACCAAATGATCTCAATGCATGACGTAATAACGTCCATTTACACTAATGCTTGCTTGGGGTCAGTATATTATTACAATTTAAAATACATTTAAATAATTATTCTTAAATTGAAATGTATTGCTGTGATGGTAAAGCTGAATTTTCAGCATCATTACTCCAGTCTTCAGTCTCACATGGATCAGTCTCACATGGTTCAGAAATCATTCTAATATGCCGATTTGGTCTCAAGAAACATTTCTTATTACTACCATAATACAGTTGTGCTGCTTCATATAAAAAACCATGATACATTTTTTTATGAATGGAAAGTTCATAAGAACAGCATTCATTTGAAAAATAAATTAATAAAAGCATTAATTTCTTTCAAAAAAATCGTACTAACCCCAAACCTCTGAACGGTAGCATGAACTGTAACGTACCTCTCCATGTACCATAGGCTTAACAAGACCCCTTGTGACAGCCATCCGGAAAATCGTCTCTGTTGCCTGGAAATGACACGGAGCACTTCAAATCAAAATCAGATGAGGTTTCCTCGAAACAGACAGTTTGGATCACAGCTTTCCAGAAAAAGTAACACAAGTGACAGATAACAGATGTGATGTTGACTACTGCCAGGAAATGGTCATGCAACTTTAAAAGAACTGTCAAGACATAACGCAGCGGAACTGAACAGAAGCAATGCTGAATCGTCTTACCAGGTTCGCCATGTAAATCGTTAAGAGTCCTCTCCTGAATGAGAAGACAGACAAATTATTGTTTTTACGACATCATTTGTACTTGTTCACACTATAACTATAAATAATAATATTTACTAATTGTTATAATTCTGTTTTAATAGTGAAGTCCTCACAGCAGATATAAAAATAATACACAGGGGAACAATATAATTGGAATCAAATTCAAAGCATTTTTTCCCAGCTGATGAACAATATAAACATTGACAACCTTCTGTTGGTGTGGATGCTAATATAGTTAGTGTTCTAGATATCATTCTTGATGTGAATGGGCCTTTATTCCATCAGAGTACATTTCCATATGCAAGTTCAATGTAAATTTGGTTTAAACTTTGGATCATTTGTATAAAACAAAGAGCAAAGGAAATCTGTGAGGGAATGTCAGGGCTAACCTGCTTTTCCGCTCTATTAGTATGGCGATGTATGAAGCCGGCAGTGCCGCCCCAAAGCCGGCTGACCAGGAGTAGAAACGTCCCAACAGCTTCCTGAATGACAGAGTAAACAATGGAAAGGATATCTAGTCATTTATAAATCACAAACTAATGGACGTGCTTTTAGCGGAGGATAATATCACGGTTGAATATTTGTCTCATTTAGAAGGGATTCAAATAATTAATTCACAAATTAGGTCAGTGGTCCGGTCATGCTGAATGTCAGCCATACATCCCAGTGCATAATTTATTTGATGTGTCAATGGTCTTTACCATCTTATTTTGGACGGATATCTGCATAGACTAAACGGCTGATAAGGACAGGGATTCAAAGGTTGCTTGTGTTTGAACAGTCACACATGTGGGATGGCAAATGTTTCCAAGAATTGTTTGTTAGCAGAATTGTGTTAAGATTACCGGAGAATGCAGAAAAACGCGATGTAGAGGCCTCCATTCGCTGTCAGGAAAGATGTAGATTGCAGGATCTCGGGAAGCAGCCTTTTCTTGTAATAATCCTTTTTCCTTCTTCTTAAAATTGCTGCAATCTAGAACACAGAAAAAAAATTCAAGTGCATGTTAGAGAAATGTTCTGTTATTCATGGAAATCCATTTCTGACTTCGCTCTCAGTGCATATTTTTTTCTTTAAGTGCTCTATTTTAAGCAAAGACATGTAACTCATCATGTAACACATTGTTTCTGTAGGCAACATGTTGACGCTGTGTGGTTTGTCACCCAAATGCCACTGACCTACTGTCTATTGATAGACTGAGCCATAGTTTTTCAAAACTGAATCGATTGCCAACTCTGTAACCCTAATCTTCAGTTGTTGCAACACTAACTACAGTTTTGCAATGGAAGCTAATGACATCCAAAGTCGAAACACTGATGGAGATGGTCCTCACTGCAAAACACAAGATCCAGGGGAAAGGTTGGATCCAGATCCCGATAAACCTACCCGTCTCCACCCCTAATCCCTAAACCCACCCATCTCCACCCCCTAGATGTGGATCCAACCCAGGCCCGCCCCCTGGATCTTTGTTCTGCAGTGAGGGGCTACTGTAATGATGATCCCTCTGTCAGATCTATAAAGACTGACAGCCAGTTACACTAGGTCATCACAGTCAAGTAAATACAAGATAACATTCTCTGATGAATATATTTACTAATGTGGCATTTAGCCAACAACCTGTGGTTAAGCAGAATTAACCTTCAGGGCTCAGAAGGTCGATGAGCCATTATTGTGTCCTTAAAAGCAGTGCACTTAAATTTGGTTATTTTAAACAGAACTGGATGAAAAAAAAAAAGAATCTACAAATTTAGTAAACATTCTGCTATAAAAATAACTTTCCACCAGTCAGTCAAATCTTCAGTTTACCTCAACATTTCTACTCTTAATTCACTCGTCGGTTCTAGCTATGATCATTATGAATAGGTTATAAATCTGCTACCAAACAAACTGTGGTAAAGACTAGTGGTAAACAGTTTAGGTTTAACGTTAATGAGAATGACTGCAAATACAAACTTGGCAGTTTCTCATCAAATTAAGTGCGACACGCATAATTATTCAAAAGAACGAAACAAAAAGGCAAAGGTATTGCACAAAATTCCGCAGAGGATCATCTGACAGTTTGATCACTATCATCCAGCAGCTCTGTCGTTATCTGACCGTGTCATCAGTCGAACGACATTTTTCTACATTGAATGCTATTAAATGTAAAACATAACGGGCTGAGACCTATGTCTGTGTATTTATTTCTAAATAACTTTGCGACTGCTCTGGGCCTTGCATCGCCCCGAGACTCTGGTGTAGCTGCCAGGCTAACGTTAACTGCGCCCTTGCCCCGGCGAATGAACGGACAGATCCGCGCTGATACACTCACCAGATACAGAGGAGCATATATCTTGAAGGAGGCCTCCAGAGCTCCGGCTGTCACCTGCAGAGTGGAGCTCATACATGAGGTACTCCAGGTGTGTCCTATCTCATAGCAACTATGCGGTATGGACTTACTGAGAGCAGCCATGTTTAGCACCGCACCGCGCGTCCACTGTTTCTCGCAAGAGCGCTCCCGATGGACGCGCGCTCCCGGGGAGGGACTAGAAAACATAACTACCACAGCAACTTCCAACAGTAGATTGATTCATTTATAGATTGTTTATGTAGTCGATTTAGTTCAATTTTAATAATATTCATAATTGAGCTAAAGAAAGAAAAATCCGCACATTGATTAAAAACAAAGCTAAATATTGAGTTAACGTTAATAGCTGGAGATTTTTTTCGAATGACGGCTTTAAAATATAATCCAGTCATAAAATAAAATGTACTGTAAATAACCTTCTATGCATTACTTTAAGTGTGTGCAATCTTTTGAAATTCATCTTAAGTAATTTAACAAATTTAACAAATATATGTCTGACATAAAATGTAATACTAATAGAGTAAACAATATAATTGTTTTATGTAATCCGACTCACACAAAAACGACCCATAATTTTCATTCAAATGATCTGTAGAAATTGGAGCTAAAATGAAGTGCTCCAAAGACAACAGGAGAGGGCAATGCTATAAAGTACACATCTTTTAATTTGTAACATTAAATTCACTGCAAAAAAGTGGATTTTGGGGAAGAGAGAGGTGAATGAGCTCAGCATACCAATCCAATATTTACCCCAAAAACTGCTAGAATTACCATCACCACAATAGTCATGTTGATGTAACTACAAGAATAATAGCTGCAATTGTGCAAACTACTGTGATGATATAGATTTTATGGAAGAGAAATTGCAGTTTCATTCCATAAAAGCCATTCTTTGAGCATGTTTGAGATAATTGTGCCTAAATGTTGTAACAGTTAAATGTTTTCAAGAATGTCAAAGCATAATTTTTTTTGCCCACAAGCATTACTCAAAACAAAAGACGAGGAAGCTGACAGATCAAGTGCCTTTATTGGGACCAGAATAACAGCTCAGAGCCACTCATTGTTAACGTGGATGCTTCTCCTAAAAAAATTAAAGTAAAAAAAAAAATACAAACAATAGGGGCTAGATATTAAATACACAACACTTGAAAAGCTAAGACGGTGACAGAGAGACAGGCTAGTGACATCATTCATCATCATCCCAGTCCTTCTTTCCTTGTGGAGCTTTGGGTCCACCAGCAGGCTTGGCCATTATAATCTGTGGAGGAGAAGCAGACACTGTCAGACACTTGCAGAGTAAAAGACAGTCACTTGTGCGCAGTGCAATATCCTGTGAGGAAAAGTGCTGTTAATGCATGCAGCATGCAAGTTAATTTCGCCAAAATCCCCAAATTACATTTAAAATGTCACAGAGAATGGTAGTAGGCACCTTTCCATTACCCTTCCAATTGCAAAAATTAAAATTGAAAATACGCCTAATGGAAACGCATAAATTTTACAAAAACTCCCATATATCGCAAAAAAGTTTTTACGCTCACATGAGGCGATTCTTCAGGCAATTCTAAAAAGGAATTTCGCAAAACTGTAATGGAAACGTTTTTTCCCGCATTAACCGGTCACATGAAAAATGTCATAATCATTCTTCAAGGTACTATAACCTCCAAGAAACACTTCATACGTGGTCGCTCTAATATAAGACACTTTCTCTGCCATCAATGCTTAGATCATTTACACTGCGGCTCAGATATGGACACTGAAGCTGACGCTCTAGTCAATGCTTGTTTATTCCAGCCACACCACGCATGCTTCTGAAGCGGCTCTCTGTCTCTGTCGGTTAAATCTGTTGCCATGACTTATCGCGAGAGGTAAAAGTTTAAGTCGCATATAATCGGTTAATGGAAACACCGTCATTTCAAAATACTTTTTTTAATCGACATTTATAAACTAAATAGCGAATAACGAAATTTGTTTAAAACAGACAGTTCAACCATCATACTCATCTCTAGGAGTTTCTGAATAGTTGGTAACCAAACAGTTGCTGGTAGCCAGTATTTTTTTATACTATGGAAGTCAATGGCTACCAGCAGCGGTTTGGTTCAGAACACATCCTACATTCTTCAAAATATGTTATTTTGTGTTCAACAGAAGAAACACTCATATGGTTTGGAACAACTTGATAGAGAGTAAATGATGACAATTTTCACTTTGGGGTGAGCTGTATACCCAACTTAAACTTAACCAATGCTTCTCAGCTCAACTTAAACAACGTAACTATTTTGTCGGTGGTGTAATAACAGGTTAGACTCATTTTGTCAACAAATTCTTGGTGAATTTTCACACAGTGTTCATGCAGCCTGAATCAAACTCCAGTGGTTAGGCACTCCAAACAGTGGCGTATTTTGTGCACCTTTGCAATTATTTTGGATTTCTTATCAATGATGTGTATCAAATTTGTCTGGCTCCTCATCCCAACCGTCTTTGTCCCAGTGTCCTTGCTGTTTGGGGGTTTTGGGTCCCCCTGCTGGCTTTGCCATAATGATCTGGCATATACACATCACATTATAATCCAGAAAGTAACAGGCTAACAAAGCACCTAAATTGATAAACATGAACGGAATAAGAAACTGAAAGATACATAATTGTAAAGCGAAGAGCTAACCTGGTCCACACGGAGAACGGTGATGGCTGCGTTTGTGGCTAATTTGATTCCCCAGTGCTTGGCCAGGTATGGCTCGAGGATACCGGCCTCCATCATGTCCCTCACTGCAGGTCCCTCTCCCTGAATGGTTTAAAACAAGTATATAGCCATCAATTACACCTTAAAAGGCACGATTTAGGGTCCTCTTTCTATTTATATCAGAACGGTTTTGTCTCCATATTAGAAACAGCGTCTTGTTCCCTCACCTCAATATCAAAGCCAGAGTTCTTGTTGCCCTCGTGGTGCACGGCGTACAGTTTGGAGATCAGCTCATTGCCCTTGACACCAGAGTTTTCTGCCAGAGCACGGGGCAGCACTTCAAACGCCTCTGCGTACTTCTTGATGGCGTACTGCTCCAGGCCTGGGCAAGACTTTAGAGGACATGTTTATATTATTTACACTCTTCAGGTTTTGCCAACAGCAAAATGAGATGAGACAGATTGCTTACTTCTCCATAAGAGGTGATGTGTTTCGCCAGCTCAATTTCAGTGGCACCGGCACCCGGACAAAGACGTCCGTCCTGAGGGGAAATGTTTCTGTTAGGGTCACATTTTGTCATGATTTAAAGACTTATATTAGAAGTGTTTTTTGGGGTGCAGTTTTAAAGTAGCTCACCCTGACAAGGACTTTGAAGGTGTTAACTCCATCGTCGATAGCACGCTCAATGTCATCCATCATATTGTCTGTGGACCCACGAATTACTAAAGTAGCGATGGCGCCATCCTCTTTATCTAGAATTAAACGGAGTGAGATGACATGAGCTGTCTGAATACATCACCCCCAGACTAAACAATATATTCAAAGCTCAGTTTGCTTAAGCTACATAATCAAGAAAAAGTTCACAGACATCTATCTACAAGGGGGATGTTGGTGAGTGAGTGATTTAGCCACATTTCCCCAAAATCATAATAAGAATAATAAAGTATATTTACATATTTTAATTGTGTACATTTTAGCACTGGTTTACTTTGGTTTAGATTTAAGTTAAAAAATAATAGCATAAATCATTAAAATCCTTTTTATGGTTACAATACCCGTTTCTTTTATTTTAATATAGTTTAAAATGTAATGAATTCCTATGATTGCAAAGCTGACATTTTAGCAGCCATGCTGATTTGATGCTTAGAAACATTTCTCATTATTATCAATGTTTAAGAGTTGTGCTGCTAGATATTTTTGTGGAAACTGATACATTTTTAAAGAATAATAATGACAAGACCAGAATTCATTTAAAATAGAAATCTTTTGCAACAATGTTGAATTTTTACATGCATCAATAATGCATTAATGTATTAGTTCACATTTTTGAACAGTGGAGTATGTATATGTATGCATGTGTGTATATATATATATATACACACATATACATAGATACACACATTATGTATAGCAAGTAAAAATAGAGTCACATTTTTCTTACCATGTTTGAAGACCACAACCTGAGTATCTCCAACTTCAGAGAGGTACACACTGTCACAGTGTCCCATCTCTTCTGGGGTCGGGGGAGTCTGTTTAAAAAAAACAAAATCAACAAGATTGAGACTGAAACGAGTGACGATGATGTCATAATGATGTCAACTGGCTTGTCACCAACTCACAATATACAAAAAGCACCCATGAAACATAACTCAAAATTAAAGCTGCAAGCAGAAATGAAAGGGCCCTCGCACCCGAGCTCACCGCCATCCCGTGGCCATAGGAAAACAGTGAATGGTGGGCAATATGCTTTTAAAGTGGTAAATATAGGAGGCATATGATATACAAAATTTCCTGTTGCCAGCGGGTAGCGCTATAACTATAACTGAATATTGGCCTTTAAATGTGTTCAGGCCAGGACTCTTATAAAACATGTGAAGTTTGGGCAGATTGGGCATTGTATGCATGAGTTATAACTTCCTGTTTCATAGTATTAATAGCATCCTTTATCACTTAGTAAGTGTTGCTAGCATGTTTGAGCATAGTTCTAACATTTTTAGCACACAATGGCATATTTTACGGTGTAGTTAATGACAGCTACACCATAAGTGCATAACAGTGTTAAACAAATCACTTCCTATAGACAGTAGGGGTTGAACGACTTCTGATTTTTTTAAGTCGACTTTTATGTGATGAAAGTTGAAGTCGACTAGTAGCTGATGATGTCATTAATGAACAAATAAGTCTGGAGTTGTGACTAGGTGGCGCTATCAGTATAACCGAATCTTGGCATGTAGAAGTGTTCAGGACAGGACTCTCATCAAACTTGTTAAATTTGGGGCAGATAGAGCACTGCACGCCTGAGTTACAGCAACTTCCTGTTTCACTGCATTAATAGCATGCTTTTGCACTTAGCTAAAGTGTTACTAGCATGTTTTAGTAACATAGTATGTTTGTAACATGTTGCCAGCCTATTTAACACTTGTTTACACTTTGTAATATACCCCAAGGAGTCCATAACAGAGTTAAACATGTCACTTCCTGTTGCTAGCAGGTGGCACTTTGACTATAACTGAATATGAGCATGGATATGTATTCTGAACTGGACTGAACTCCAATCAAACGTGTGCAGTTTGGGGCAGATCGGACATTGCTTGCCTGACTTACAGCAACTTCCTGTTTCATGGCGAAACATCGAACTTTGTCAAGTCGCCAGGGACACGCCCCTAGACAAAAACTCAAGATATTCGCAATTTAACATCAAAAAGGCTTTATAATTACACTCAGCAAATTAAGACGATCCAATTAAAACTGTAGGAGGAGTTCGTCAAAGTACGAGGCCTGAAAATGACAAACTGCAAAAAAATCATACAGGAAATTCAAAATAATGGACCTCCTGCTGGGTTTGGGATTTCGTACCAGTAGACTTTTGTAGGTAATGGTGTGTTACGCGACATGCGTACCGAGTTTCGTGCATATACGTGAAACGTAGCTCGAGGGGCACTTCGTTGAAATTGTATAGGTGGCGGTATCGAGCCATTTTGCCACACCCACTTCTGAAACCCATATCAGACGTACACTTTCGCCCGTTCTAGTGCGTGTGCAAAGTTTCGTGAGTTTTGGAGCATGTATAGGCCCTCACAAATGCGATTAACTTTGGAGAAGAAAACGGAGCAATTCCAATAGGGTCCAAACACCATCAGTGCTCGGGCCCTAATAACTCACCAGTCTGGGCAATGCTGTGGCTCCCAACGTTTTGCATAGTCTTCTGAGGTCCCATTTTGAATTCAGCCTGGGTCAAGTACAAACAGCATTTATTAATTTTGCTTTTAATCTAATTTAACAAGCCAACACATAAAAACCTGAAAAAATGCTGAATCAATCAGCACAAAAAAAGAAGGGATCTTCCTCTTTCTCACCTGACCACCATGAGCTTGTACTTGTTGGCGTAATGAAGGGCCATGTCAGCAACTTTGCCCCCAGTCACAACCACATTGGCTCCTGAATCAGCGATAGACTTCACCTGGGCCTCCATCTGGTCCTCTTCTCCTTTACTGAAATTCATGAGCTCCTCTGCATTCTTTATAAGTACTGTTCCCTGTGAAGATTTAGAAACAAATATTTAAGGAAGAAAGCCTAAAAGCAAAGGAGAACATGATTTAAAGCACATTCTTGAACAACATACAAAAGAAATACTGTCATACAGTCCATCGAATCCAATAAGCATTTTTCTACCTTTGTTTCAGTAAGCATGCAGTCAAACGGACAGGAGAACACTGCTATCTTTGCGTCTTTCACTGATGTGATATCTCCTTCCGTCTCTTTCTTAAATACCATCCCATGAAGCATCATAGAAGAGTTCAGTCCACAGCCCTACAAAGAAAAAAAAAAAACAAATAACTGAAACTTCCCCACATACACCTCATTCATTTAAAGCAGTGCCTAAATTCAGGTTATACTTACCAAAATTTTGCACACTCTGACGCTATCGACATTGAAATTACCAGACTCAGAGAAGATAGAGACTGTAAAATAAGTAGTAATTAAATAAAATGATTAACATAAAATAAAAACACTATCATAAAATTAAACTGAAATTTCCCAGAGTACACAGAAGCAATCATGTCTTACCGCAGGCCTGTGCGATAAGGTTGGCCAGGAAGTCCTCATTGCCGTACTGCTTGCTCATGACGGCTGAGCGGATCATGGCTGTGGCCTCATCCAGATCGTGCAGGTTCTTCGCAGATGAACAGACACAGTCGGGCAGAATCTCCAGAGTTTTCTTACATGCCATCTCGTAACCCTCAATCACCTGTGATTCAACATAATCATCAGCTCAGGCGAACATGCTATCAATAATGCAAATAAATTATATCAATTAACATGCATTTGCAGAGATTAATCATACTATTTGTGAAGCAGGACACCACAAAACCAGTCATAAGGGTCAATGTTTTGAAATGGAGATTTATACATCACTTGTTAGGATTGGACAATATTTGTCCGAGATACACTATTTGAAAATCTGGAATCTGAGGGTGCATAAAAATCTAAATCTTGAGAAAATTGCCTTTAAAGTTGTCCAAATGAAGTGCTTAGTAATACATATTACTAAACAATTTTTTTTATTATTTATTTTATTTACCAAATATTTTCATGGAACAATATCTCTACTTAATATCTTAATGATTTTGGCATAAAAGAAAAATCGCTAATGTTGACCCATACAATGTATTGTTGGCTATTTCTACAAATATACCCGTGCTACTTATGACTGGTTTTGTGGTCCAGGGTCACATTTAACCCAGGTCTGTTCAGACCCAGAAAAGATACATAAAACATTCTAAACAAATAAATATTTTTTTAGTATGAGACTCTAAAACAGACTTTTTTTTCATACCACTTAATGCAAACCTCTTTCCTGACAGTGCATTAGCGTGGTTGTTTACTGACCTCTGAAACAGACAGGCCCATCCTCAGCAGCTCCTCTGCTAGCTCCAGCAGAGCACCAGCAAACACCAGCACAAAGTTTGTGCCATCGCCTACTTCCTGCTCTTGCATGTGGGATGCCATCACGATCATTCTGGCTGCCGGGTGCTGAACCTTGAGGGAAGGAAGGAATGAACGAAAAAAAGAGAGAGATATATACAAATATAAATAAAAAACAAAGAGACATATTCTTCCAATTATATGCATTAGTTCTTGTTTTAATGGCAATTACTAGTATTTACCTCCAGCTCTCTGAGAATGGTGGCAGCGTCATTTGTGACAAAGAGTTTCTCCAAATGGTTGATGACCATTTTGTTCATACCTAAAAATAATTAAATGATCATGTGACATCCAGTGATATCACTAAACAGGTCTAATACATCATAGTGAATCAATAAGCCTCACCATTGGGTCCGTATGCAGTTCTCGTGGTCTGTGCCAGTTCTTTGCATGCTTGGATGTTCCTGTAAACAGCCTCCTCAAGACCTGAATAGTGCTGTAAACAAATAGCAAATGTAAGTCAAAAGTAATTTCATCTTTTTAAAACATAAAACATTTGAGGCTGGTTAGTGGTTTCAGTATTTAAAACCGAGTAACATGATTATTGATTATTTCAAAATGAGATACAAGGCAGCGAGGTATCAGTTGAAATTTCTATAATGTATAAAGTAATATTTCTCTAAGAAACTTTGCATATATATCATGCTGTAATTGTAGATTCACACACCATAACTATCATACAAAGAAAACTAAAAGCATCTGTGCTACACTGGTACAGATCTAACAGAAAGAACCATGAGTAACTGTTAGTAGTTATAATATTTGCTGGTATAGTGATGTTAATCAAAACTGTTTTTGTCAAGAGCTATGGGCGTGAATGTCTATTAAAAAAAATCTCAAATACTTAATGTTTATTAGCTACACCGTTACAAAAGCAAATTAACTGGAAATTACAAAACACAGAATCTCTGAAAGCAAATAGTGTTATTTGGTTAAATCCTATAATTAAATTACCTGATCAGCATATCAACAAACCAAATATACAGAGATTACGAATGGGGAACTGCCCTTTTATGGCGAACTGCATCCTTTATTGTTGGATTATTCATGTTATTTTTTATAGATGTTAAATAAAACAGTACATTTTAATATTTTTGTGATTCTACAGCTAACCAAAACCATGTACCTTCCTATTATTAGCTATAATAAGTCAGTTGGGTGAGTGATGGAGGTGTGAGCAATGTCTGTCTGTCTCTCTGTCAGTGGCACATGTCTTCAGCTAACATGCTAACTTCATTCATCCGTTACTTTCTAACGGAACACAATTAAGTTACTGTCGAACCCACGTTATTTCATTAAGGCCTAATGGTAGTGACGGCCTTGTACAATATATTATTCTTCCGTTAAAGTCTGAGGCGTGTGCTGGTTTTACCGGTAGTCGGGCGCTATGAGGCCCATGTTCTAGAAACCTCTATGCGGAGTCACTGCGTGCGCTCTAAAAGCATCACAATACGAGCAAAACACTGCTTAAACAGCCCTACCTTCGCACCATCCTTTAACATCTGAGCAAAGCCCGGGGCTTTGGGGACGTGAAGAGCCATTTTCAGCAAATAAGCTAGATATTACACTGATGCTGGATGAGGCTGCAGCGCACGAGAAGCATGCAGCTAAGAAAGAACAGACGCCGCCGCAGAGCACAGAAACACGGATTACTGATCCCGACAGACGAGAGAGTGGAGCGCCGATTGAGTCGATTGATCCCCACCCAATAACAGAAAATACAAGGTGTTTTTATTCGTCACATACTCAATTATACAGAATATAATCCGTAGTGAAATGTAAGTCAGGTCAGGTCCGCTCAATGGACAGTGCAAAATATGTTACACAACACAAGAGGATAAACATAAATATAGGAAAAAAAAAAAACATAAGAAGAAAAAATAAAGAGTAAAATGTGCAATAAAATAAAATGTGCAATACCGTATACTGTGGACTTAATAAATAATAATATAAGCAGGAATTAATTTATTTATTACGAGTGCGTGAGCATATTATATATAAATGTTATAATTAGTTTATTACAATTTAATTTATAAATTTAGTCTAATATCAATATATGAATATTAGTCTAATTTAGTTTAATATCATCAAAAAATATTTATTATTTTGCTATATTTCATTTGATATATCTTTATATTTTTATTTCATTTTAAATATTTGTCTTTAAAATTAAATAAATTATACTTTAAAAACATTCAAAAATATAAAAATGACATAAAAATCTAAAGATGTTTAAAATGAAGTACACTAAATAAAACAGATTCATAAATAATAGAATAATAAATCAATACAGTAGAATAAATTCATAGATTAATTTGGCTCAAACTAATTTCTCAAATGGCTCGAAACACATACATTTATTATTTTTATTTCCAGATTTTGCAATCTATTTGGTGTGTGTGTGTGTGTGTGTGTGTGTGTGTGTGTGTGTGTGTGTGTGTGTGTGTGTGTGTGTGTGTGTGCATGTGTGTGTGTGTGTGTGTGTGCGTGTGTGTGTGTGTGTGTGTGTACAATTTCTCATTTTAAATATTTAAATAAATTAATATTGTTTTATAAATAGTTTCAATAATATAATAAAAATAATTTTGATATGCCTCATATATGTTAAGTATGCATATCACTTTAAATTAATTAATAATCAAATTAATTGTTATAATTTGTTTGAGGCAACTTAATCTTTGAACTTATTCTACTTTATTGATTTATTATACTATTTATTAATCTATTTTATTTAATCTACATTATTTTAAATATATATATATATTTTAATTTCATTATATATATATCTTTATATATATATTAAATATATGTAATTTATTTTCTGTGTGACCCATGTTTTGCAATCAATTTGATGTACACAGCTCTGAAAAAGTTACAAATCATGACCCTGAACCATCTTCTAAAGAAAGTAGAAAACTACTAGAAAAAATCAAACCTTTGCATTGTTCTTGTGAATGTGAGTCTGACTCAAAGCTGATTGGAGGGATGGACATTGTTGTAGTGTAAAGTCATGCCATCTGAGCCATTTAATTGGCATCTAGCTGGCACACACAGAATCACAGTACCACTCCGACAGAGCCGTGATTACTTTGGCTGTGCTTGTGAACCTGCTTTTGACTTCTCAGTGTACACTACGAGGATTACGACTAGTTTACTGTGACTTTTTACAGTATAAACACAGTGAAGAAGATCTACAGGATTCTCAATGGAGTGTCTTCAGCTCTGTGTCTTTTGCTGAGCGACTCTTGAGGCTCTTTAAAGATTTGTATAAGAGAGTTTTCTGTAAATACGTTTCTACTGTCAGGTAAGGGTTTTTATTGTTTCCTATAGTCATATGTAACAAATCGAACTTCTTAAAAATCTTCTTTTAGCTTTAACAAAATAAAGTTACAGTAGTCAGTGAGCTTTAACAGGTTATAGTAGCCTTTTCAAACTTTTCATCACATTAACATTGGGCTTTCAATCTTTTGTAAAAAAAAAAATTTATAAAGTATAGTCAATATACATACATATAGTATTGCTATAAATATACCCAAATATGATTTCATAATTCATTTCAACACTAAGAAGCACTGAGCCACTACAGAGGTATGATCTCATTTGCTGGCTGGACGAGGATTTATCTCAATTGTTTAATCCCTGATGCAACATGACACATGATGAAACCTTCTCATGACCCCCGAAAGGCTGCTGATCTCATACATCTGAAGTATAAATAAGGTTTATAATATCCACCCGTTTAATTCACTTCTGCTCTTTTTCTAGGAATAAATGATCACCTCAACTAGACGAGTGTCTGCAGATAAACCTGAAGTACAAATCGCTTTCAGCCTCGATGAAACCTCAGGTAATGCATCTGTTAAGAATATCCAGATTATTATTTTAGATGTTTACATGCTTGTGACAAAGACACTGTGATTGAGAGACTAAAATAGAGTTGCGTCCCCCCCGCTCTGCATGGCCCATACGATGCGTGACTTCTACCAAAATGGCAACAAGCAAAACCCACCCAAAGCCTCTCATGTGGGATCAGTTCGACTTTTGCCATCCTTTACAAAGAAACAGGTGCCCCCTCTATTTTAGTAGATCTCTGGCATCTTAAAAACAAAATATCTACCTAGCCACAAAGTCAACAGCGCTGTCAAAGTGTTTTACAGCTATTCGGACAAATGCTTTGATGGCAGCTGCTGCCTGGGCATTGCAGCATCAGGTTTCTGTTTTAATACCTCACTGCTGCATGATTCACTCATTTAGTTTTAGAACACTGGCCTAAATTTAAAAGCATTTAATACTTCACGCTTCGCCACTACTTCGCCCAGCATCCTTTTTTTTCTTTCCCAAAAGTGGTACACTAATAGAGTCCTTCACATAAACATGCTATATTTTAGTCTTCTTTCTCATAATCCCTCCTTCTTTACTTTGTGTGTGTGTGTGTGTGTGTGTGTGTGTAATAATTTAGTTGAACTGAAATAAACAATAAACAAATTAAAAATAACAACTGTGGAGAACAAAAGATAAATTAAAATACATTTTCATAACTCTAAAATAAATAAATAAATAATAAAAGCAATTTTGTGTGTGTGTGTGTGTGTGTGTGTGTGTACACACACATATAATGTATATACACTCACTGGCCACTTTATTATGTACATCTTGCTAGTACCTGGTACCGGTTCAAGCAATTAAACAGGTTTACCTAATAAAGTGGCTGGTGAGTATATATATATATATATATATATATATATATATATATATATATATATAAATATATATATATTATAAAACTATTATTATATATACAATAATTCTTATATACATTTCTACAATTCTATACAAAAACTAAACACACAATATATATATATACATACACACACACACACACACACACACACACACACACACACACACACACACACACACACACACACACACACACACACACACACACACACTATTATTATACATAAACAAATTCTAATATCAAATTTTAATTCCAAAATTATTTATACAAAAAAATGTAATCCTACACACACAAAACTGCATGTATACAGTCGGGATCCAGCCCTTACAAAGACCTGAGATGACCGAACACCTGAGAAGAGATGATGCCAACCCCTCAGACAATAAACAAAATGAACACGTTTTGCTAGAAGTTTGATCTCAACATATAATCATTGCTGTTAATAGTGTTATATGTTCTATATATATATTTTAAACATTTGTACATTTAAATAATACATTTACAAAAATGTCTATATTTTTATATTATATTATATTATATAAAACAATGAAATACTGATGAAGTGGGGGAAAAACTATAAAATTCCAAATAATAGGCCTATATATCAGTCAGTTAGCCAAAATTACATGAAATTGTCATGCTCCTCCCCACCTGGCCACATTCTGCAGAAATCACGTGCATATCACGTTTCAGATAATAACCTTGCAAATTTGAATGTATATTTATATTTTAATTGGCCGTCTGGCTGATGCACGACTGTAACCAGGCCTGTTTTAGCTGGTTGCATCAGAGGATTCTGAGCGTGAGTGGGTGAGCCCAACTTGGACATAGCTAGCATGGCGGGAATCAGTGCAGACAAGCTGTCTGTCAGAGTGCTCGTTAAAGACAAGTCACTGCGAGGAACCTGGGAGATAGTTACTTTCAATCTGTCCGTTCAGGATTTAGAGCCCATGGCCGAACAGCTGGTGCTCGAGTTTGGATTTTGGCACTGATCTGGAAGCAGTTTCTAGGCGAATAGCCACATGTGTGTTTACACAAGGGAAACTGGACCTGGATCAGTGTAAACAGCTAAATGGACATGCTGTGGTGTCGTGTGCACTGTGGTATGATTTAGCTGATTAGATGGATGTAGATGTCACCACTAAGGCCTTGGAGTAAATATCTTAAACATTAGCATTCTCATACCAGACATGTTCCTCTGGCTTTCTTTTCCTCTCAGAGTTGAAAGATGCAGAGGATCCCCTTCCATCATTCCCTGACCTTGAGCAACGCCTGCAGGTAAAGTTTATTAATAATCTGTTTAAAACATGACAGCATAGTAGGCTACTGCATGCTTAGAATACAATTACAGAGTCTGCTGGATAATACAGCTGTAATAAGCCTCTGATAGTAGTAGATATTATACATTATATCTCACAACTAAAGATTGTTGTGTGTGTGATAATCACAGTTTGGGGTCATAGTGTGTGTGCAGAAAAAAACTGTAAAAAGGCTAAATCCACCAAGCTAATAGTTTTTAAACAAGTGAAATGATCCTGCACGTAAGATTCAGGAAGAAAGAAGCTAAACCAGACAGGAATTGTCTCACATTAACCCAGACAACATTATGAACATCCGCAGGTCACAGAATATCACTGCTGTTTTAAAAGGTTTCCGTTGTCTCTTCCTTGACTGAGGACATGTGCTCCTCAGGGCTGTGTCCTCAGCCCACTCCTGTACTACTCCCTGTACACACATGACTGTACAGCCACACACAGCTCCAACGGTGGTAGGCCTGATCACTGACAATGATGAGACGGCCTACAGAGAGGAGGTAGGACCCTGACTAAATGGTGTCAGGAGAACCACCTCTCACTCAACATTGACGAGGAGCTGGTGGTGGATTTCAGGAGACAGAGCAGAGAACACACCCCCATCACCATCGACAAGACACCTGTGGAGCGGGTAAACAGCTTTAAGTTCCTCAGCGTTCACATCACCGAGGATCTCACATGGTCTGCTCACACAGATGCAGTGCTGAAGAAGGCACATCAGCGCCTCTTCTTCCTGAGAAGGCTGAGGAAGTTTGGAACGAGCCCCAGCATCCTCAGGTCCTTCTACACCTGCACTGTGGAGAGCATCCTGACCGGCTGCATCACCGCCTGGTTTGGAAACAGCACCGCTGGCAACCGCAAAGCTCTGCAAAGGGTCGTGCGAACTGCCCGTCATATTGTTGGAGGTGAGCTTCCCTCCCTTCAGGATATCTACACCAGGCGGTGTATAAGGAAAGCCAGGAGAATCATCAATGACTCCAGCCACCCGTCCCACCGACTGCTCTCTCTGCTGCCCTCAGGGAGACGTCTCCGCAGCATCCGATCCCGCACTAGCCGACTGAGGGATAGCTTTTTCACTCAGGCTATCAGGCAAATGAACAGTCAGAACTAATACACCCTACAGCACACTCCCACTTTACAATATGCCATGCACTGCACTTTAACTCTAAAACTGGACTACACGCACACACTGCACTAACACAACAACCTATCTGCTATCACTGGATACCCTCCAATGCACATCCATGACATTGCGTATCCAGCTTATCTGTTGCACCTTCGCATATTATTGTGTGTATATGTGTACATAATTTAGAATGTGTACATACGTTGTATAATGTGTATTGATATGTCTAATAGTACACTGTGTGTACTAGTATATATGTGTATATTGCATAATTGTCATCTGTATAAGTCTGTAAGTATGTACTGTCTATGTGTAAATTGTTTCTACACTGTTTGGAGCACGCTCTCAAGAATTTCACACATGTGCTGTGGTGATGTGACAATAAATGTGATTAGATTTGATTTGTTCCTCCTTTGACTATTTTCAGTTTGATACGCAACTTTTATTCAGTTTATTTAATGGGACATTATAGAGAATCCAACTTTCTCATTGAGGAAAGTTTCAGTAATGCTTCTGTAAGACCACAAGATGGCATCAGTTTTATTTACTTTTACATTATCATTAGACAACTGGAAATCAAAATTGAATGATAATATCAAAATGACAAATGATAGATTTGAAAGAAAAATTTATGTATATTAAATAATATAATATAATATAAGTAAGCAATAAGGTACTCGAGGCCGTGCTGTATAGTGAATAAATCACGGCTGAAGGGCGTTGTTCGGCACGACGCGAAGCGGATAAATCCAGTAATATTCCCTCCTCACATCGGAAACGGCAGTCTTTCACTCAGACGCGCGCCGCACACACATCAACACATCTCCCTCCGCATGAGAAGCGTTTATTTAGACGGGGAAGGGCGGGCGGGGTCTAAAATAAAGATGTAAGATGCAACATAACGCCAGCAGGGGTCACTCATACTTTATTAAATAAATAGCAAACAGTTAATTCTGTCGAAATACATAATACATGAAACAGTTTTGATGCTATTGACTGTTTATGTTGCTAAGGGCGTTGTTCAGTGCGGTTGGGTGAAGTGGTCATAGCCGTGAATTGAATAAAACACAGCTGCTGACCAATCAGAATCGAGGAATGTATTTAACCGTTTTACAATAATAATTATTATAATAAAAAAATACCATTATTAATACAAAATAATAACTTTAACTTTAAATATAACTTTTAAAAATTTGACCATTAGAAGCCCATGCATTAATATTATTATTATTACCAATACATAATGTAAATATAAATATATTTATAAAATAAAAACTGATCATTAATTAAAAAACTTTGTAAAAATCCTTTTCACTAGAAGCCCAACAGTTGTATTATTATTATTGCTGTTGTTGCTATTATTATTATCAAATACAAATCTTTATTACAAAATCTTTATTACATAAAAAATAATATAAAAACATTTCATCTTTGTCACTAGAAGCCCATCAGTTTTATTAATTATTATTATTGTTTGATTAATATTAAATAAAGATCTTTATTATATAAAGAAAACATTAAATAAAAAAGTTTAGCTCATAAATTACACTAAGTATATAATATATCTTGTTTGGTCTTATTGTGAACATTGTGAGAAATAAATACTTCCTTATAAACATGAACCAACTTTTCTCCCCTTTAAATATGTTGTTTCACTCAAAGATACATTACATTATGCAAGTAAAATGGAGAGTGAATGCTGTTTCATGCTGACATAAAGGATTGATTTTAATCGTTGACAGCATAACTAGATCAGAACTTTTTCTCATAATATTTCCTCATAACTAGAACATTACTGATACAAAAAAGGCTTTGTCACTAATATCGTGCTAATACTCTCACAGACTGTTTTGTTTTTGCGAAAAGGCTAAAGGGAGCAAACTCTAAGAGCTTCCATGTGTCTCTTCGCATCATGAAATGTGCGGACTATTGTGTAGATTAAAAAAATCTGTAATCTTTATCTTTTAGCAATCTATAAAGCTGTTTATTTCGTTTTTATTTAAATTTGTGCTGCTAGCATTTAAAGAAAGATTCCCCATAAAAGTGTCCCTCTCTGAAATGCTGAAATTGTCCGACATCAGAAAGCATAGGCCGGACTTAACATGCACACCCACACAATAGGGGAAAAACTGGGAGAAGTTGAAGCGTTTTGTCGTGTGGATGATAAGGACTGTGGCATGAGTCATTGCGAAAGAAGAAGTTCCTGACACAAATGGAATAAAAAAATTCAAGCGTCTCACAAACTGTTTCCACATATGATGTTTCATCTATTGATTGAAACCCTCTTGTCAGGCCGAATGACGATTCTGTGTATATTCCAGGATGTAGCAGACAATCCAAATATAACATCATAAAAAAACAAGTTCCTGAATTCATCTCCAGTCACTGCAGCTAATTTATAGATAGACAGACTATGTGTCAACTAACTCATTAAAAAGAGCAATTGTGGTTTGTGCTGAAGTATTATGAAAAAATCAAACACTTACAGTTTTACCAATAAAAAAATGTGATTTAATAATGTCATCACCTTCCTCACTAGCCGGTGCTGCCGTGTCGGTCTCTAAAGGAGTCCATAGAAGTGTACAGAAACCACTACAAGATGGCCAACGAGTTCAACCAGGTCAAACATGAAATCACCAGGCTGGAAGACAGAAAGTAAGCTGTAAAAATAACTCAAAACACAAACACACATTCTGATATTACTGAGATTGATTTCAAACTCTGTTAATTGCCCAATTAGTATGCCATTATGTTTGTACAACCAATAGATATACTCTCATACAGTATGTTCTGTATAAAGACTCACATCGTTGTAAGTATGAACAGACTATTGCTCAACACTGCCATTGTCATGCTGCTCTACTGGTTAAAATAGGCCTGTGTAATCATGACAAGACCTGGCATACTGTATTGTGGTATGCAGGACTTTTTGTTTTTTTAACATTTACATTGCAAAACCACACTTTGATGAAAACGAAAGTGCACTGTAAAGCCTATAACAAGTATACTCCACTTTTTAGGATTCCAAACGACTCGTTTTTTTTTTTCAAACACCTTGTTGAGTTTTAAAAAGTACATTTGTATTTTCAAACTACACAGTATACAACGATACCTTGTAAACTAGTCATGAAAATTTATGTAAACATAACTAACATTATAGCTCCACAACTTCATTTAGTCTGGTTCCGTTTTATTTGTAGATGGAAAACACAAGACCTTTCTTTCATCTAAATGCCACTGTAAATTTCCAGTGTTTGTGCTCTCTCTCTCTCTCTCTCTGATTTTCTTTTTTCCTCTAAAGAGGAAAACACGTGATTTTGTTTACAGATACACTGAATTTAGATAAAACACCAAGCTCAACTAGAGTACCATTTCTGATGTTCCCTAGTGACATACTGTATATGTCTTTAATTAATCGTTGTGCAGTTAAACACCTTTAACCCTTTGTTTTCCACATTTTAAACCATATTAAACAATAGACAGAAACGTGGCTGTCACCACCCTACAAAGTTAACTATGGTCCAAAGGCCATATGTAGATCACCCACTAGCTCAGAGCCATTGTGAGCTAGTGAAACATTACAAACCACAGACAAGTCTCTGCATCTAGACATCTTCTGTCTATAATATTGTTTTGTTTTTTCCAATTGCGATTATTGTATCAACCCAGGTACCCTAAGCTTTGGCATAGACAGTTTCACTTCCTATTAAATAGTTTCGGGTACAGAACCGCCGACTGTAGTCACCCATCTGACACCCAGCCCACATAATGTTATTTTGGCACACACCTTTCATATCATCATTATATTATATACAGTCATTAAAATGTGTGATGTAATGAATGATTATAACATGTTTCCCCGTTTGTGTGTGTCACGCTCAGGAGAGAGCTCATGGCAGAGCTGCTAGAGGACGAAAAGGTATCTATGGAGTTTGTACAACTTGAGGAGGAATACAGGATACTTACGGAAGAGAACCAAAATCTGATAACAGTCCATAGCCAACGCGCACAGCAGGTAGAGACGCTCCGAGTGATCAGTCAAAAGAGGCAGTGCTCCTCGTGACCTTTGACACCAGTGCGAAAGAGCTTTCACCTCTGGGTCTTCACTACTGCTTATAAACATCTCAGCGCTCCTTTGGTGCGTGTGAAATGTACTGAAGCAGAAAACTGATCTTGAATCAGTGTGCTTAGACTGAGAGACTTAATCAGTGTATATTTAGTGTATTTTAAGCTAATATGGGTCTATTTCAGAGCTGATGGTCTTGTTGCCCAAACTTGAGCTGCGAGGTTGCCTCACTCATATATGTCTGACATCGCATTCTGAATATATACTATTTTTCTTCTTTGTGTGTTTTAAGGGTGTGTTTGTTGATAAATGTGCTTCACTCACATGCTGTACAAATGAAACGAATGTGAAAGTTGTTCTCAGTAAGTTTTTACTATCTGCCAATTGCATAAAAAATGAATTAAGGAATTACATTTCTGTTTAGCTATTTGAGCTCAAGCTAGGTGATGATAAATGTATGACTACACACCATTGTTTAGTCACTCAGCAATAGGGAACTTGGGTTTCGAAATGTGATCTGCTCATTTTAGGATTGTGAAACCCTTCAAAAATATAAATGGCTGACATCCCCATCCCACACACAGCTGAAATACCAGAGGTGTATGTCCACAAACCAGTTTAGCAGCATGAAAGGTTTGCTTCCTCCAGATGTAGGGTTTATTTAGTCTAGAGCTTTGTTTAGTTAGTGAAGGTTTCCTTTTCTTTATCAGAAATGATTGTGATTGTTAAGAATGTTTATGCCATATGGTTATTCTGACATTTAGTCTCAGTGAGTAGCATTTTACACTAGTGTTTACTAACCATAATATGTAAATTGTACCATAAAATATTTACTTTTTCTATTAGCATTATATAACTCACAATGTATGTAAAGACTCTAAATAAAAAAGACTATTATGGTTTTAAATGAACGATTTTACGCATTATACTAAATTTTTTTGAAGTTAAGAAGACACAAAGTGTGCTTGTGTCTGGCTACATTGGTCCAAATATTCAATAAAATGAATATTTCATTTCGTTTTTGTTTGTAAGTTTCCCAACACGGGACTGACGAGGTTAAATGTGTCTGTCAGTCTGTACAGTGGACTATGGGTGAAAACCACGGAGGTCTGGCGGCGAAAACAAGGAAGTGGTGACGTCAATGACTGACATGACAGAGGGCCAATGAAAAGAGGGATGTGTTTGAGAAGGCGGGACAAAAACAATTTATTGGCAGAAGTCACGTGACACCAGAGTGAAACAAGCGCCTCCTTATTTGTTATATAGTTACAAGTGAGCGCTTTAAACAAGTCGAGTTAGTATGTAGAATCAAATCCATCTTTTCCTCTCACTCTCCAGTGATATGACAGGTGAGTAACGTTATATACGAACTCTTGAGGTTTTGTCACTAAAGAGAGACATAAAGGCATTAAGAATGAAGATCGGTGAACTTTATAGTTAAAGTTTAAATTGTCTAAATTAAATGTAAAAACGTATTAACTGGTTTAGTTTAGATATAGTTCTATTTCAGTTTTTCAGTGATCACGACTGTATTCTTCTGTACAGATGTCTTTTTTTTCCCAATCGGACGTAGGCTGTGTCTCAAAACATAATGAGCTTTCCACCTAGACAGCGTTTTGAGCGTGGTATTCGCGTTCCGAAGGCGCTATTCGAACATTTAAAGCGCGCCTGGCATGCTGTCTAGGTAGGCGGCTCACTAGGTTGCGTAATGTTGGGGATTTATTACATCCAAGGCGCGTCTGTTGTTTTTACTCGACACAGGATAAGGGAAATGAGTTCAAATGTTTCCGTTTAACAACATTAAATACTCTAGCAGAACTGTGTGAGGCAACCGGTCTCCCAAGTTCCTCGTAAAGTGCAGGAGTTTAATGGAACGGGACAGACGGGGAAAATGCTTGCTCATCCTTTATCAGCTAAACCCAATGAGTCAGCACAGCATTGAGAGAAACTCTTGCGCCACACACACACTCATGACTTGACTAGGTCAAATTATCAGTACACGCTTGATATATGGAGCTCCCGTGGGTGAGCACACGTACGTAGTGAGTGTTTCAAATATATATTTTTTCCCGTGACGCTTTTGTTTTTAGCCTTAACGTTACTTCCCGTAGAACGAGTTTTTAAGAAATATCACGCGAGCAAGAGCGCAAATGTGACAGTATTCATACAAGTTCACCGAAGAAGAGTTGAATACTGAGCAACTTACGTTTGAGACACAGTTTGGCTAGTTAATAAGCAAATAATTCCAAAACTGGTTAAGCAAAGCACAAAACTGGAACACAGTCGTGAGTGGAGTGGCATAAATGTCCTCCTCCACACAGTGTCACTCCGCTGTGCGCTTCCATTCGGGGTTTTCCAACTAGTGACAGAGTGCAACAGGCAGATTCTGGAAGTAAAATCATTTACTCCATTAACAATTACTACAGATCCGGAAAGAGTTTGTTAATCAATGCTATATGGTTTTGTTAAAGCCACCAGGCTGCATTGTTTCAACTTATTTTCTTTTAATAATCATGTTAAACAGTGGAATTCTGGGTGAAAAACTACATTGCCATGGTTCTACAAAAAACAAACAAACATCAAAACAAGAAAATAGCACTTGTAAGGATATCTGCTTTAGTCTCCTTATGTGTATATGCGTGGTTGTAATTCACCTAGCTAGTTCGTGGTTTATAATTCTTTAACAAAAACCTTTATGGGAAAAATGAATGATGAGATGCTTCTGGAACCAAGCCTGCTGAGAAAGTTGGTGAGCGTTGTTGTAATTTGTAAAAACTGTTAAAACCATAAAGGATTTTAATAGTGTGTTCACGACATGGAAATCATTAGAGTAAATATATATATATATATATATATAAGTTGTGCTGAGCTCTAAAATATTTAATTGGTTAGAAATAGCTCTTTAAAATTGCTGCATGCAACATCCATAATATGATTTTAAACATCTCTAAGCAGTAACAGGAAAAGTCTTGAAAATACAATGGTCAGACTGTTTAAAAAATGTGATGCTTGCTTTATATGTTTTAACAAATTTAGGTATGAATAGTACACATGACAGTTTATTTGAATTTAGCATATATTCTTTGTTTTTACCATACAGATTAACTCAGCATGTCGGTGGAAAACTCCAAGTCGTTTAAGTTCACCTTCCAGTCGTCTGTGCACAGTTCCCATGTTCTGCAGTGTCTGAATGAGCAGAGGAAAAAGATCTTCTGTGTGATGTGACTGTTGTGGCAGAGACCCAGAGTTATCGGGCCCACCGGGCAGTTCTGGCGTCCTGCAGTGATTATTTCAGCGCTCGTTTGTCCAGTCATACACTTGAAGGAATTGTCATCAACCTCCCTGATGAGGTAACAAACAACATAGTTAAAGGAGGAAGTTCATGGGATATCTTTGGCCCAATGTTGCGACTGAAATATTTAAAGGGAGAGTTCACCCAAAAATGAAAATTCTGTCATTAATTACTCACCCTCATGTCGTTCCAAACCCGTAAGACCTTTGTTCATCTTCGGAAAACAAATTAGTTTGTTTCAACTGCTTACACACAAAATCTTTACTTTTCACACAATTTCTGAAACCTGACACTCAAACACAAGAACACAACACCACTTATTATCATGGCAAAGGTGTTTACAGAGGTTTGCTTTTGAGATATGTTTGTGATATTTGTGACATTGGAATGCAGGGCTTCATTTTGCAAGAGATCTGAGGCATTTTGTGTGTGCAATTCTTGAATTTGTGTGCAAAGTTTTGAAAATGTAAGCAGTTGAAAAAACCTAAGATATTTTTGATGAAATCCTAAAGATTTCTGACCCTCCATAGACAGCAAGGGTACTACCACGTTCAAGGCACAGAAAGGTGGTAAGTACATTGTTAAAATAGTCCATGTGACATCAGGGGTTCAACTGTAATTGAACAAAGCTACGAGAATACTTTGTGTGCGCAAAGAAAACAAAAATAACTTTTTAAATAATATTCAAAAATTCTTCCCTTCTGCATCACTGTCCTCCGACATTATTGAGACAGAATTTTCCGTTTTGGAGAAACTATCACTTTAATTCAATGTGAGATATATGATGCATTTGATTTAAAACATTGTTTTTTTAATTGTGAAGGTTACCTCAGAGGGATTTGAACCCTTGCTGGACTTTGCCTACACTTCAAAACTCCTCTTTACCAAAGAGAACGTGCTGGAAATCCGTAACTGTGCCAATGTTCTTGGTTTCAAGAACTTGGACAAAGCCTGCTTTGACTTCCTTCTCCCCAAGTTCTTTGACAGCAGCAGTAGGGCATCAAAAGTCCAGAGGAAGTGCTGCATAACCAAATGCTGCAAATCACGTGGGGCTGAATTGAGCTCGATTGATGGGGATGATGTTATTGATGAAGACAAATCATTACTTCAGCCCTCGCAGCTTCAGCTTGAAGTCAAGGAGCCAACTTGTCCTCCTTCGGTGGCGATTGAGGACGTTGGAAAAAGCTGTCACAGCCAGAAAGACACAGATTACTCCCTTCTGTGCCCAAAGTACCGGAAGTTTCAAATAGCTTGTGTGAAGGAGCGATCCTGTCTGGATGTTTGCGACTCGAAACCCATGTCCCTTGACAAGACAGAAGACTGTCCTTTAAGCTGCCTACCTTGCTCAAGCAATGAAGATGGCAAGGAGATCTTATCATGTGATAAGACACCTCTCATTAGTGATAAAGATTCTCTTCTGCCTGAATGTTTTCCCTGAATCCTGGTCCTTGCACAGGCCAGCCATCGTTTACAATCTGTAATGAGTCTGCACAATCCATTTGTGACTCTGAAAAACGGGGAACGTCTCCTCGTTCAGGACCGGAGGATGTTGCGAGGCCATACGTGGAGCTCAAAGCTGACCGATGCAATGAACAGAGGAGCACGGAGGAAATAGAGGTGGCCAAACAGCTCACGTTCTGGCCGGATTCTTGTCAGGCGTCTCGCTCTGGCCTGGGCTTGGTGGCGAAACCCTTGAATCTCAACTGTCTGAAAAGCTGCCACCTGGATCCCATAGCAGTGGACTGTCCGTTCCTGCAGAACTTTGGTGCGGAGGGAGCTCAGCTGCACGATGGAGAGGGGGGACCCATGTCACAGGGTAGTCCATGCATGCTCTCCAACCAATCAGGGGAGGACTCTGATAGCTTTGACACCGAGGGGGACAGTGAGTCTTACAGCAGTGAACGAGTGTGTGAGGTGAGGGCTGCTTGTGTTTATTAGGGGTGCTTCATTAGTGTGCAACAAATTGTGCAGTTTGATGAGGAAATATGTGCGTTACATTTTTAAGTGATCAAATGTCCTATTGTCATGATGGACAATAAGATAGTCAGTCAGTCAATCATAGTCTTACTTTATAATCTACCGAAGTAGAGATGAAAATTGCTTCATTGTGACTAATACGATCAAGATCATATAAATATTTTATACAAACAACACAATAATATTATGGATATAGTATTATTAATAATATGTACAATTATTTTGTAATCCAAATGGTTGCTAATTTATTTGAACTTTTGTTAAATTGACAGATTATTAATTTTTACAAATATTATTATTTTACTGTTGTTCTTATAGTAGCATTTCATTAATAATATTAATTATTATATAGTAGCAGTGTCATGTTATAATATTATAATTTATTATATTAATATACGTATTATTATTATTAATAAGTATAACTTAAATACTAACTAAAATTGTTTTGCCATCTAATGGTCACAAATGTTATATTTTAGTTTTTAATTTACAGATGAATCATATTCATATTATGATTATTATTCATATTTTTCCGGTTGTCATTATTAACAGCAATTTAATAATAATAGTATTCTTATAATATATCAGTATTGTATTATTTAATCATATTAATGTATATAATTATATTCATATAAAATTATAATTATACAAAATAGTCTTGGAATCTAAATGGTTGTGAATTTATTTACATTTTTGTTATCTAATTTGTTAAGCAACACATTTCTTAAGAAGTTTGTAATTATTTCAGAAAAGAGTTGAGTAATTATCCAGCGATACATTCAATTAGTTACTTTGTCTGTTAATGGCATTGAAAAGGTTTTAGAGACCCACCAAATGGTGCAATTTAACAGCTGACCTGCTATTAAATGAATATTAATAAAGAAAAGTGGTCAATCCAGTAATTTGAGACCCACATCTAGTCTTTTTTTAGTTGGAATAAGCAAAAACCTGGCACCTCTGGTAAGCATTTTTTAGAGTGGTTAATGTTGGTTGTACTTTGCACTGTTCAGTGCCTTTTGAGCAGTTTGTAATCATAATAATTTTGCACACCTGATAATGACTTGTCAGACTCCTTGTGAGGTCAAAAGTCCACATGAGTCCCGAAGACCTTAAAAGAAGCATTAACCTGTAAATCTTTTGCTCACTGAATGTTGACAGTGTTTCAAATATAACATATCTGCTTCCGTGACTTCCGTGACATGTTGATTGTCTCTCTCCAGATGGCGCTGCCGCTCTCTGTGGATCAGATCGTGTCTCTGAGCAGGAATGACTTCCAGCAGATGCTGAAGCAGCAGTGCTTCACACGGGAGCAGCTCGATGTTGTGCATGACATCCGCAGACGGAACAAAAACCGGATTGCAGCCCGGCGCTGCCGCAAGCGGAAACTTGACTGCATATACAACCTGGAGTGTGAAATCGAGAAACTGGTGAGTGTTCAAAAGATCTTTCTAGTCCGAGGGATCCCTACAGGCTCAAAGTGTATAGCTGCACACTCACACGGCACTTCAAATACCTCATTCAGGATTAGTTTTGATCTACAGCTGCTGTTTCAATGAATTTCACCAAAAAAATGTGACTGGATTACATTTTATTTTCTTCAAAAATGCAGAAAACTATTTTAAGGATCATTTATAAAATTTAAATACCATTTTATGAGATTAGTTATTTTGTAATGCCAATTAAAGTTTTGCTTAGGTATATTAAATTATTTTTCTTTTAAGTTAATCATTTAATTTTTACAAATATTTTCAATATATATATATTTGTTATTTATTCACTTTTTTATTTTGGTAAAGAATTGTATAGTATCTTAATGGTGTTGACACAAACACTTTTCTTTTCAAATCGAAAAATCTGATTTGTTATTTTTGGGTGAAATATGATCTGGACAGGGTTTTGTGATATTCATCTGTACATTTGAATTGCATGTATAATTTACATCCATATGGTTTACTCCGTTTTAACATAAACAGACTAATAAACTTAATGTGATGTATATTTATCTGTCACGCATTAATAAAACTGGTAAGATTTCTGTAATAGTGCTATTAAATTTAACGTGTTTTAAATGCACAATTATCAGGTTTATATATTCATCATAATCAATAAATCCAGTCTTATACATTTGTACTGAATTGCTCTTTCTACAGCTAGCCATATTTTTTTGAAACCCGTTTCATTTATGTATGAATGATATATATGCATCACATTAAGTTTAACAGTTTGTTAAAACTGTTTAATTCAGTAAAATATTATATGCAACTTAAATGTCAAAAAAGAAAATAATATAATTAACAAATTTTAAATGTATGCCTAAAATGTTTTCAAGTGTATATATCTGGTTTCTTTGTGCTGTGCAGAGGAGCGAGCAAAAGAAGCTGACATCTGAAAGGATAAAGCTGAATCAGATGAAGATGAAGGTCTGGCAGAGTTACTCAGGCCTGTATGAGAGGGTCTGTACCGAAGCCGCCCTCAGACCCGAGCAGCTTCAGGTGCTGGCCAAATATTCCTCTCCAGACTGCCCACTGTCTGCCTTCATGTGCCCCTCTCCAGACCTTTCTCAGAGTCCCCAGGCTTCAGACCTCTCCACACACACCTGTTGCTCTGGGGCCAAACCACCAGTTAGTTCCTCAATGGAAAGTACTGTTGCACAGTCAAGCTCACAGAACCGGTTACCTCTTGGTGTCGCAGAGGCTCAGTCACACAGCGGTCTTCTTGATGCCTCACTATTGGAGTGTAGTTCAACGGTGAAACTCACCACTGGTCTTCTCATCAGCGATCATGAAACACACAAATTGCAAAATGAAATGTGTCGCTTGAAGGAAGGACCATAGAAACTCACTAAAGGTGCATTTAACAAACGTGACATCACTACTGTCCTCGTCTGGTCGTAGGTTGTGCGTTATATATATTTTTTACTTGAACTCTTTAAGCATTAAGTTTGTATTGGTCAGCATTCAATGAAGTATTCCTTTACCTAAAACGATCATTTATAGTCTTAACACACGTGTCCCTGAACATCCTCATATTCTTATTCTTATCATTCAACCTCAATTCACAGGATCATTTTTGGATTCACAACTCAACAAACCTCATCTAACAGCTCAATAATAATATTGCTTCTTCTCAGGGGACATAAAGCTATTGAACTAAACTGTGCAGTAATCTGTTTTTTTTTTAAACTGTGACACTCAAAATATCTCAACGTTAGAAGAGACCAGTGAATCTGGGAATCAAATTCTCAGGTGTTCAGTACTGCACATGCTGTAGTTTAACTAATGTTGATTTTATGTAATTATTATAATTTTTCCCTCCATCAGTTGTGACAGCAGGGAAATGGCAAATACGGATTCATTATACAGGTGCATCTCAATAAATTAGAATGAGCCAAAAGCCAAAATCATCACAAGTAAAAGAACCAAAGACGTAAACTACTTCAGTCTGTGTGCATTGAATTTATTTAATACACGAGTTTCACAATTTGAGTTGAATTACTGAAATAAATGAACTTTTCCACCACATTCTAATTTGTTGAGATGCACCTGTACATGTTGCCTTAAATAAAAATCTAATATTTTTCTTTTTAATTTGAATGTGATAACACTTTGTTTATTCCGCTCTAATGTTTTGCTTGGGACCAAAATATCCTCTCTTCAGAAAGCTTGTTAATAAATTACTTAAAATGTTTACATTTGAAATAGACTTGTTTTCCTTTTAATTAGTTAATTTTGTAAATATCTTTTATTTTAATAAAATAAATCCTGCATTGTTTGTTGTGTGTGTGTGTGTGTGTGTGTATATGTATGCATCTAACTGAAAAGTCTGAGTTTAGCTATAAAAAAGAAACTAACAATAAAAGCACAAGATTAGCTCAAATTAAAAATGAATACATATTAAAATAAAAGCTAATTAAAAATTTTAATGAGTACTATACTTGAATAAAAATTAAATAGCACATTATATATATATATCATTATTAGATATATTATGTATAATGATTACTTGCATGTCGTGTGATTATTAACTGACCAGAGAACCATGATCATGCAAATGTGCTGTTAAATTATCGAAAGAGTACCTTAAATCTCAGGGGGTACTTCAAGTAAATATACATATATATATATAGCATAATAATAAGACCTATACATTGAATTTGGGAATCCTTGTTTCAGGGGCAGTCGTGGCTCTAATGGATAGAGCGTTGGACTTGTAACCCGATGTTGTGGGTTCGAATCTCGACTTCAGCTCAAGATTCAGCAGGAATTGTCCATGACTGAGGTGAGACTCTTGAGCAAGGCACCGAACCCCCAACTGCTCCGGGTGTGTGTGTGCTCTTGGATGGGTTAAATGCAGAGAACACATTTCACTGCTGGTTATACTCTGTATAATTGTGTATGTGACAAATAAAGCTCATCTGAGTTTAATCATTGAGTGACATGAAGGTAACTCATTATTTGGTGATCGTTGTGCCAACAGATGGCAGCACTCACCCAGACAAAAGTTTGTATTCGCACGTCTCCTCGAGCTTGATAAACTATCATAATTACAGCACCTGTAGCTGCATCTGTAATGTGTAAACACGCTCCAGTCTAAACAAAGACAGCTCGTGACAGATAAATTTGTGATATAATTTCATATTACAATCTGTGTTGTTTCAGAACTAAGAATGTGCGCTGGGATAATGACAGGCTGTGAGGCATTTTTCATCATTTCAATCACTTTGATGGATACGTTCTGTCCGGCTGTCAGCTGCAGAACATCATGTTTGTGTTCTGTTCCCTTGGGTTGATCATCAGTTTCTGTACAGAGACAGCCATCGGTTATAATTGATCTTCATATGAAAAAGGACTATCAGAAAACAGATACTTTTTTGGTATCTCAGTAGCCTAGTATCCTGATATTCATTTTACAATAAAAATCATATTAATGTTCACATTGTAGTTAGAAAAAGACCCTAATATAGAATAACGTGTTTGTGAAATAGGTCAACTATGCCACTGAATGTCTTTCTTAAAGCAAGAGTTCATCTTCATAAATAAATAAATATTCCAAACCCATGTGACTTCTGACGTGGAACACAAAAGGAGATGTTTAACAGAATGTCCAAGCTACCCTTTTCATGCAATGAAAGTGGATACTGTCATTGTATGGAATAAATCTCATTTTGTATTCTTGTTTGGAAAGACATGAGGGTGAGTAAATTGTCAAGGGCAAAAATGCATGCTGTGGGTCTGTTTCAAATAGACAACTGACGTTTTGTGCCAAGGTTGTGGTCATGAAGCTTAAGATAAGACATCAGAGAAAGAAGAGGTCTTCAGAGAACAGCACAGATGCATCCTTCTGTGAGACAAATTGATTTGTTGGATGATAACTGGATGCGGCTTTCCTTTACGTCCAGGTGCCATTATAAGGTAAGCGGCACATGTCACATGCATGTAATCTGTGACCTCATTCATTCAAGATTACAAAAAGAGAGGAATGGCTTGGGGGTTTTGATTAAGAGTTATGAGGTTAGCAGATTAGGGACAGGGAAAACAGTATTACGGCAGTCTAAACCGAATCCCAGAATTAATCAAAATACTAAAAAAAAAACCTTAAGCTGTCAGTAAACATCATCACATTCAGCAGCACAGTAATATTACGCCATCTGTGTGGATTTGAATAAAAGCTCTTATTCACTACACAAGTGCAGAGATACGATGATATTAACTCGGTATGAGTCACTGATATTTTGGCATGTTTGGCATTTCACTGATACTTTTGCTTAATTTCCATGTTTTTCAGAATCTCAGCTCCACATAAACTCACCCCCACAATCCCAGCCATGCTGCACCATTGACAGAAATGGGTGCTATAAGCCCTGATCTTCTCAAAGACCTTGTTCAAGAGTAAGCGAATAATTCTCCAGTGCTGAATATAAAGGTTAGTTAGATAACAGCACCCACTACACACCTTCTCGCTTTCCTCTCTTGACTTCACACAGGCTGGGTGTCTTGAGGTCTGCTTCTGCAAAAGAATATCATAAAGAAGCTAAATTAAAAACTTCATTGACATTTTAGTGCCACAGTAATGGAATAATGCTTATAAAAAATGGACACAAGAAACATTCAACCACAATTAAACTACTCACTTTCCCGTTCCTTGAGTAAAATAGCCAAGCTGCTCTTTTTTAATAAAATGAAAGGCTACAATGAAAAGAGGTTGGTCAAGGGTTAAAAAAACAGAAAAACAAAAACACCATAACATTTTTCTATGTAACTCATGCCCATTGGATATCTGACAGGATGCTTCCTGTATTGAAATGCGTTCTCCTGCACAAATGGGACGATTTTTAAGAAATAATAAAAAGTTGTAGGGACTGTATAATGGCACTGTTTGTCCGTCTTCTTTGTGCTTGACAACCTCTGCGATGTATCAAAGAAGAAGAAGAAGAAAGAACAACAACAAAACCCATGTGAATAACACTGTAAAAAAAAACGGCAGTATTTGGCGCAACACCAAAATAATTAATTATGAATCAGTCATTTTCCACCACTGAAGTCCAGTTGCCGAACATGGAACATTACAAATTGGTTCTTTTTAGTGAATCAAAAACGTGCTTTAAAGTTTCCCGAACTAAATGCATCTAGTAGTCGGTTGTTTTTCTTTCATTTTTGCTGCATCCCAATGTGCCTACTCATACTACGCCCTTAAAGTATGTACTCTTTTGGTGAAGAAAAAGTACACACTTTTGAGTGTAAGAGTAGGCAAGCTTTGGGACATACCATCACATAACACAACTGCGTCTTTAAAGGTCCCATGAAATCAAAATTGAACTTTTTCAGGTGTTCGTTTCAATATGTTAGTCGTAAGGTTATCTATAAGCCAGTGTGCTCCAAAACAGAGACAACATTCGCATTTAGAAGATCTAAACATTCAAAGTTTGCAAATTCATCACTTCCGCCAAAATGGCTTTTGACATCACATCGTACTTCATTTTCTCATCAAACTTTCTGTCCAATCAAATGCTCCCCACACTATAAATAGAAGCTGAAGCCGCGGCTGAGACCGGTCACTTGTTCACAGTATTTCCTCTGCAGTGAATGGCACGTAGTGCACAATGTAGGCTACAGGAAAGAGTCAGACAGTGTAAATATGCTTTCGATTGGGGCAAATGAGGTCTGGTTTCGCTTTGTCACGCCAAGTCGGCATATATTAAACACTTTTAAAACTACACCGCCTCAGCATGATTATGATCACTGTTTTGTTTTACTAAGAGTTTCATATTGAATCTAGGAGTAATCTATTAGACTATGGCTGTCAAATGCGGTTTTACCGAGCTCAAGTACAGCTCTGGCCCGAGCATATATCAAAAAACGCTATTGGTTATTTTTAAAAGGGGGAGGGGCTGCTCGATATGTCCCGCCCTGTCTTCCTGTTTCAGTTTAAATTACGTCACCACATAGAATAACGCTGCTTGTTTCTGACAATAAAAGTATAACCGTAATGCAGTGTAAGTCGCTTTGGATAAAAGTGTCCGCTAAATTAATAAATGTAAATGTTGTTTCAAGGCACTTCAGGGGACCTTTAACTGACCGCTCTGTCGCACCTGATACACGCACCCTGTCACTGTAACCTGGCCTGTCAATCATCTTGTCACAGTTGACATCCTCCACATTTCAGTTAATTTAACTTTCTATGGTATTGGAGAGAAAAGAAGTTGCTCATAGATCTGTGGGTCTTTCATGCGGAGAACTCTGCTCATATTTTCTGCATAATGATGCATTTAAAAGTTAACGAGCAAATGGATGTTTATAAAAGTTCACATTGCTGTTGCAGATGAAATATAACACGGATAACAATAAATAAATAGGTTAAATGTTGATTATTAGTAACTCAAACCCCTTTTTGTAATCCTCTCTACCTAACGGTCGATCGCACGCATCCGCCACATTTGCAATTTTTCTAACGCGTTTTATTCCTGTTTGTAGTTCTGGACCGAATCCTTTGACAAAGTGCAATGGATTGTGGGGGATCTTAGCCAAGTGTGCATGGATCCACACTTCAAAAATCGACCTGAAATAGTAGACCATCCAGGGTCTTTTAGCATACTCTTTTCAACATACTATGCTTTGGGACACACTTATGTAATCTCACATACTATTTAGGATGAATAGTATGGACATTGGGACGCAGGGCAAGATTCAGAAACATAGGCTACAGCGCAACCAGTGTCCAATTACCAAACTATTGGTGCTATTAAGCCCGTTCTTTTTAGTGAATCAAACACATATGCAGATGTTGAGCAGAGTAGTTACTAACTAGTTATTCATATTACAATGTGTTGGTAAAGATACAAATTTGATCAGGAGTAGTAAGCCTATTTCATACACATTTCGTATAGAGTTCTTTGTTTTTTATAGTGGTATGTTAAAATAATAAAATATTTTAAACATGATTTAAATAAAGAATATAATTAATGCATTGGTATTTTTATGATTATAAATATTATTTTTTATATATAAATTATATTTAATACATGTCCTCTAATTCCTTAAAGTGAATACTAGATTAGTCAAAGATTATAATAAATATTCCTCACATTATTTTGTATCTGACAGTCTTGACCAATCTTGAGTAAATGGCAAGGAAAAGCACATATTTTGTATGAACATCATAGACTTGTTCTTTTTTGTAGTCTGTTTGGCCTCTCATCTCAAGAATCAGTGAGCTATATCAGAACAGATCATTATCATAACCTTCATTATAATTATCATTACCTTTACTCTGTGCGCCGATCTTTTGAGGATGAAAAGAGAACATGAAAGGCAGAATTTAGGATCAAATCTAGAAGGTCCACACTTATTTTTTTTTGCTGCGAATGGCCGTAATTGAATAGCTTCTACCAGTAAATAAAAGTTTCAGAGAGCACTCCATTTCTTATCTGTCTGCAGAGAGGGTGTGCAACGAGAAACGAAAGTGTTCTTCATCTACTTGAAAACCGTACTAAATTTCTGAGCCCCATGGGCGCTGGATTGAGGTCAAGGGTTTGGAAGTAACCAGTGGATGGGCGAAGGAGGGAAAAAAGTTGATATTTCTTTAAATAACGCACAGCCCTTACAGATATGAGAGTGTGTGGCTAACACGAAGAACATATGTCATCCCTGAGGAGCCGCCCGCTCTCTAAATCTGTTGATAAGGATGTGCCAGAGGAGGAGATGGAATCGCTTCTTTGCAGCTGCCGGGATTGGATTCCGTAAAAGAAACAGAAGGCCTTGTGCATGCAGATCAATGATAAAAATAGAACAGAAAGACAAGAAGCAGGACAAGATCAGTAACATGCAAATGATCAAAGTGATAATAAAATATAAGCAGCGTTCACATGCAAAAAAATAAATAAACAAATGATGCTAAATATATCGGTTAACGTACATTAGTGTTGAATTAGTACCAAACCTTTGTCTTTGGTACGATACTAACTGTTGATACTCAAATAAATACCATCGGGCAACTGAGAAAATTAAACTAGGGCTGTTAATAATTTGATCAGTTATTTTATTTGTATTTTGAGTAGAATGTGCAGATATATAATAAATAGACATATACATATCAAGCCAATGCAATTTTATCCTTATTTTTTTAGTTACTTAACTTTTTGTATTTTACAGGGAAAAAGCAAGTAAATCCTATAAATATATATATATATATATATATATATAAAATATATTTATATTTCACATAGACATTTCTTATCTTATATATAAAACTGAAGTCAATGCAATTTTACCTGCAATAATTAGTCAATAATCTTTCCCCAAGCTTTATAAATTTACCACAAGTGGCCTTCTTATTAAATAAATTATATTTCATACTTTGAATTTTAAAAACGATGTTCTGCTATTCAAAGAGTGTAAATGACTTTACTGTGGTTAAACATCCCATCTGGATTTAATCTACAGATCAAACAGAACAATTAAAATGTCAATTTGAGTAAATGCATTACAGACATATTTAATGACTGTTGTGCATCAACATTAAATTTGACACTTCACATCACACTGCTTAAATTGCCAAACTACGCTGAAAGCGGCACTTTGTCATCCAGATCAGGTAATAATATTTGCAAGAGTGTGATATTGTACTGCAGTAAATTGAAAATATATATATTTTTTGCTATGTATGCGATGCAAAACAAGCAAGCTAACCAAAATAGTTTCATAAATGTAGAAGTAGAGCATCGGCATGATAAACAGTCCGCGACAGGTTCCTGTCCAGCGAGCTGCTGCAAAACATCCTGCAAGTGTCTCATTTGTGTTTACATGGCTCATTTCGGCTGTGACAGTGGTGAGGTAATTAGCTCCTGTAAGACTCAGGCCGTTCCACCCGCTTCCCAACTCACCTCTTCAATATCGCTGTTTTTGCGCGACATGTAGATGAACTCTCCGATGGCCACGAACACAGACAGCACGAGACCAGCGGCCAGCACGATGAAGATGCCTCCAATGTTCTCCACACCCAGGGCACTGGCCTCTTTGCTGTCCTCCTCTGGGCATCCGTTACCTCGCCACCATTTCTCCTTCATCATGTGCAGCTTTCCCTCTTCCTGGAGCTGCAGGATGGCGATGGTCACCTTGTCCCGGTAGGGTGAGCCTGCAAAGAACCATAGATCTTTAGCTGGTTAGCAAAAACAAAATCACACAGAAGTATTCAGAGAAAAGTCCTAAACAAGTGCAACCGAATGCATCTTGAAGAAGTTGAACTTCAATAATCCCTTCAATAAAGGGATGCACAATATATCCCTATTTTTATTATAAATTATGGGATATTGGTTGATAATGGATATTTAATTCAAAAACACAAAGAACTTAATAACACTGTGTGATTATAAATGTAATCTTTAGCTAATCTCAAAATGAATCAGTTTTCACACTGTACATTATCATCTTTTAATGCCTAACATTTTTGGTGAGATATTTTTTATTTGATTTATATAGACAAAAGAGTATTGTTTTTAAAAATATTATCACATTCAAATATGTAATATTATTGGTGCATCTCTATTTTAAAGCAAATAAAATGCAATCAAATATACACATTATTAATATTTTATATATAAATATGTAATGAATACTTTTAAATTACATAGATGCATACAAGTTTATCGGAATTAAGGATGGCAAATAGTCAAACAGAAATAGATGAATTCTGCACGCTGATATAGCTAATTATATTTTAATCCAATGTTTTGGTCACGCAACCTTCATCAGGCATCGTTTTTACATATTGTTAGAGTATAAATATAACAACATTAACATAATATAATCTTCATATTTCAAAATGCATTGGAAACTCAAAAACTGAAGTTTAAAATGTAGCATATATTTAATTAATAATATTTCCCCACAATGTACTTGTGTTATGAAAATCAAATTACATAGTGTTATAAAAAGTTCCAAAGTACTTAATATTGCATGTGTGGTACTACCGTAAACACGCATAAAAGACTGACAGGGAAGAGAAAACTTAAAGCTTCATAAATGTAAGTGTGGCGAGGGGAGCGTGGGAAGGCGGAACGCGCGAGGGGGAGAGCGGGTTCTGAGACGAGCGGTGAAACGATTGGCAAGTGACGGATGACTAACACCTGTGTCTAATTCCAGTGATTGTCGGAGAGACTAGAAAAGGCCCGCAGTCCGAGGGAAAAGGGAGAGAGAGGGCGATCGCGAGCACGCATGCACGAGAGAGCGAAGCACCGAAGAAGAGACAACCCGGAACCCACGAAGAAGAGACAGCCGGCTTTATTTACGTTTTGTGACTTTCTGTTTGTTTTTGATTAAACAGCGATTTGTGGCTCGTCACCCCTGACTTCCTCGTCCTCCTTCCTTGATCCCTGAACCTTGCTACACTGGTGCCGAAACCCGGGACGAGGAAGCCGGCACGCCGCCATGCAACCCGCCCAGCCGACGCCGCTTGCGGAGCTTGTCAAGTCGCTCGCCGGTCTTCATCAAGCTCAACATCAAGCGCTCCTGGACATGAAGCTGGAGCAAGAGGATCGCTTCCGGCTCCTGGTCCAGGCGCAGGATGAAGATCGGCGGGCCATCCGGAGCTTACTTGGCCGGGAGGAATTCCCCGTCGCAGCCCCATCGATCGCCCACGTCCCGCTGATGAGGATGGGTCCACACGATGACCCGGAGGCCTTCGTGGACCTGTTCGAAAAGACAGCGGAGGCGTGTGGCTGGGCGCGCACCCAGTGGCCGGTGCGCCTGATTCCCCTGCTGACGGGGGAAGCACAGGTGGCCGCCCAACAGCTGCCTGTTGCGAACCTCCTGGCCTATGAAGACCTCAAGCGGGCCATCCTCCAACGGGTCGGCCGCAACCCCGAGCAGCACCGACAACGCTTCCGCTCCGTAGAGCTAGGGGACAGCGGCCGACCATTCGTGATGGCCCAGCAGCTCCGGGACGCTTGCCGCAAGTGGCTCATGGCCGAGTCACGCGACGTCGAGGGGGTTGGTGCTGGAGCAGTTCATCGTCCGGCTACCCCGGCGAACGGCCGAGTGGGTCCAGTGCCACCGCCCGACGTCGCTGACGCAGGCCATCCAACTGGCGGAGGACCATATGGTGGCGTGCCCCGGGGTCGGCGAGCCCCGATTTAACAGTTCTCTCTCCCCCTCTCTCTCTCCTCCTTCCCTTCCCTCTCTCTCTCGTCCAGTTCCAGCTCCCAGGTCCCGGGTGCAGGCGGCCCCGCGAGCCCCACCAAGGAGTGGCAACGGCCAGGGGGATCGGTGGCCCCGGCGTGGAGGAGGGGCAGAGCCCACATCAGCACCACCATCCTCTCTCCGGCAATCCCTTGCCTATCCTTCTGCCGCGGGGGCGGCGGTAAGGCCTGGGCCGGCCTGCTGGCGATGCGGGGATCCGGGGCATTTCCAGGACCACTGTCCCATGATGGAGGTGGGACTGCTGGTCCGGGTCCCCGACTCCCCGACGGCTGCCCCCGATCAAGCCGGGCAGTACCAAATACCTGTGAGTATTAAGGGGGGTACATATCAGGCCTTGGTGGATTCCGGCTGTAACCAAACCTCTATCCACCAAAGCCTGATGCAGCAGAGGGCATTGGATATGAGCCGCAAGGTTAAGGTGAGGTGTGTGCACGGGGACGTGGCGGATTACCCCTTGGTGGCTGTATCGATAAAATTTCGGGGGAAAACGCATAGAATGGAGGTGGCGGTTAATTCCCACCTCAAGCATCCGCTAATTTTGGGTACCGATTGGCCGGCTTTCACTCAATTGTTGGGGATAGTGTGTGCGGATGTTTCTTGGCAGACGGGGCGGGGCCAGGGGGAGGCGGCCGCTCAGGCAGGGGAAGCGCTAGCGGGCCCGGCACCGCCTGCCTCGGAGGGAACTAGAGCCAGCGAGGGGGTGAAACCTCCTGAGCTGGACGACTTCCTCTGGAGCAGTCGCGGGATGAGGCGCTCAAAACGCGTTTGACCGGGTCCGCCGGTGGACGGGCAGCTTCTCCAGCCGAACGTCCCCTCTTCCCTACTTTGCCCTTATAAAAGAGAGGTTGTATCGGGTAACCCAAGATGCCCAGTCAAAAGAGGTGACAACCCAATTATTAGTTCCCAGAAGCCGCCGGGAAATGATTTTCCAGGCGGCGCACTGTACGCCCATGGCCGGCCACTTGGGGGAGGCAAAGACACGCGAACGCATTATGGCCCGATTCTTTTGGCCGGGCATTCACGAGAACGTCCGCCGGTGGTGTGCGGCGTGTCGAGAATGTCAGCTGGTGAATCCGCCGGCCACAGCCAAAGCGCCCTTGCGCCCATTACCCTGATGGAGGTCCCTTCGAAGAATTGGCATGGACCTCATCGGGCCATTAGAGCGTTCGCACGGGACATCGCTTTGCATTAGTTCTTGTGGATTATGCACGCGATATCCCGGGCAGTGCCCCTGCGCCCATCTCGGCGAAGAGCGTGGCAGAGGCACTGTTTCGGCTCATCTCCCGGGTGGGAATCCCGAAAGAGATTCTCACGGATCAGGGCACGGCGTTTATGTCACGCACGATAAAGGAGCTGTACGAGCTATTGGGCATTAAATCGGTTCGCACCAGCGTCTACCACCCACAAACAGACGGCTTGGTCGAACGATTTAATCGCACGTTGAAAACCATGGTTCGTAAGTTCGTAAAAGAAGACGCCAAAAATTGGGATAAATGGCTCGAGCCCCTGTTGTTCGCGGTGCGGGAGGTCCCACAAGCCTCCACGGGGTTTTCCCCATTCGAGCTCCTATATGGACGCCAGCCCAGGGGGGTGCTTGACGTCATTAAGGAGTCTTGGGAGGAGGGGCCATCAAACAGCCGTAGCGAAATTCAGTATGTCTTGGACCTCCGAGCAAAACTCCACACCTTGGGGCGGCTCTCTATGGAGAATTTGCTGCAGGCCCAAGACAGACAAACGCGGCTGTACAACAGGGGTACGCGGCTGCGTCAATTCACGCCGGGAGATAAGGTACTTGTATTACTTCCGACGTCTAGCTCAAAGTTACTCGCAAAGTGGCAAGGACCCTTTGTGGTCACACGGCGAGTGGGGGAGCTCGATTACGAGGTTAAACGAACGGATAGGGGTGATGCCTGTCAGATTTATCACCTCAACCTGCTAAAACGCTGGAACGAGGGGACGTCGGTGGGGTTAGCCGCGGTCGCTTTGACGAGGAGGATCTCGGACCAGAGGCGGCACTCAAACCCAATCCGCCGCCCTGGTCTCCGGGAGATCACCTCTCGCGCAACTCACCGACTTGGCCCAGTTGCAAGCAGCTTTTGCGGATGTGTTTCACCCCTGCCCGGTCGCACGAACCTCGTACAGCACCACATCGAAACGCTCCCCGGGGAGGTGGCGCGCAGCCGTCCCTATCGCCTTCCCGAACACAAGAAAAATGTAGTTCAGGAGGAATTAAAGGCCATGCTAAACTTGGGGGTAATAGAAGAATCGCATAGTGACTGGGCGAGCCCGATAGTGTTAGTTCCTAAAACGGACGGCTCGGTCCGGTTCTGTGTCGATTACAGGAAGGTGAATGCCGTGTCGAAATTCGACGCTTATCCAATGCCCCGAGTTGACGAGTTGCTTGATCGGTTAGGCGCGGCTCGCTTTTATTCGACGCTGGATTTAACGAAAGGGTACTGGCAGATCCCCTTATCGCCACTATCCAAGGAAAAGACAGCCTTCACCACGCCGTTTGGATTACACCAATTCGTAACACTTCCGTTCGGCTTGTTCGGGGCTCCGGCCACCTTTCAGCGCCTCATGGACAAAGTCCTCCGGCCACACAGCGCCGTATGCGCTGCCTATCTGGATGATATCATCATCCATAGTAATGATTGGCAGCGGCATATGGAACATCTCCGCGGTCCTGAGGTCGCTGCATGGAGGCCGGGCTCACGGCAAACCCGCGGAAGTGTGCAATTGGGCGGGTGGAGGTACGGTATCTGGGTTTCCACTTGGGTCATGGGCAGGTGCGTCCCCAAATTGACAAGACGGCGGCAGTTGCGGCCTGCCCAAGTCCCAAGACCAAAAGGAGGTGAGACAGTTCCTGGGGCTGGCGGGATATTATAGGAGGTTTATCCTAATTTTTCGGACCTCACCAGCCCGCTGACTGATCTCACTAAAAGGAAGCACCCGATCCGGTCCAGTGGACGGAGCCGTGCCAACAGGCCCTAACCAAAGTAAAGGCTGCCCTGTGCGGCGGGCCGCTCCTGCACTCTCCTAACTTTGATCTCCCTTTGTGTTACAGACGGACGCTGCCGGACAGAGGGCTAGGTGCCGCCCTGGCCCAGGTGGTCGGGAGAGGCGGCCGGTGCTGTATCTAAGTCGGAAGCTCTCAAAGAGAGAGACTAGATACAGCACCGTGGAGAAGGAGTGCTTGGCCATCCGTTGGGCCGTCCTCACCCTCCGCTACTACCTCCTGGGTCGGGAATTCACCCTCTGTTCGGACCACGCGCCCCTCCAGTGGCTCCACCGCATGAAGGATACCAACGCGCGGATCACCCGTTGGTATCTAGCCTTACAGCCCTTTAAGTTCAAGGTGGTCCACAGGCCGGGGGTACGGATGGCGGTAGCCGACTTCCTCTCTAGGAATGGGGGGGGGGGGGCTGCAGGCCGGAGGGCTCACCGGCCTGAGACGGGCGGTGGGGGTATGTGGCGAGGGGAGCGTGGGAAGGCGGAACGCGCGAGGGGGAGAGCGGGTTCTGAGACGAGCGGTGAAACGATTGGCAAGTGACGGATGACTAACACCTGTGTCTAATTCCAGTGATTGTCGGAGAGACTAGAAAAGGCCCGCAGTCCGAGGGAAAAGGGAGAGAGAGGGCGATCGCGAGCACGCATGCACGAGAGAGCGAAGCACCGAAGAAGAGACAACCCGGAACCCACGAAGAAGAGACAGCCGGCTTTATTTACGTTTTGTGACTTTCTGTTTGTTTTTGATTAAACAGCGATTTGTGGCTCACACCCTGACTTCCTCGTCCTCCTTCCTTGATCCCTGAACCTTGCTACAGTAAGGTTGAACCACTGATGTCACATGGACTATTTTATCAATGCCCTTACTACCTTTCTGGGCCTTAAGTGTGGTAGTTGTGTTGCTGTCTATGGAAGATCAGAGAGCTCTCGGATTTCATCAAACATATCTTCATTTGTGTTCTGATGATAAATGAAGGTCTTACAGGTTTGGAACGACACGATGGTGAGTAATTAATGACAGAATGTTCTTTTTTGGGCGAACTGTCCCTTTAAAAATAATTTTCTGAATTTCATTAAGGAGCATCAAGATCAAGAAATACACATTTTTGAGATATCCCACATCTGACTGTGGATGGAATGAAGCAAATGAGCAGGACAAAACAAAAGCAAGGCAAATCAAACTCAATAGGAATTCAGCAATTATTTCATAATAATTCCCAAAAGCACATATTGAAAAAGATGTCACGACGCTTGCCTAAGACTAGTAAGGGAATAGGGAGCTCAACAGCTTGTCAGGCAATATGTTGGGCACCATTACCTATTGGTGTGCCAACTCCATAGCCCTTAGAGTCGATGAGGCCTCCAACCTGGGTGAGGTTGCAGTTTCTCTGGGTGATGTACTCTATGCTGGTGGACTCCATGAGGAGGGCATAGTCGGCGGTCAGGACTCTGGTAATCCCTTCTGTGTTGCTCTTCACCAGAGCTGTGTTTTTCCTGCTGCTCATGAATGCCCACATCTTCTCGTACGTGGAGATTTTTGACTTCTACAAGCAAATAAAAAGAGTTCCAAAGAGTTGATTCTGTCTTCAAAAAGCACAACATTAAAGACATGAGTCACGCTGCCTGGATCGATATTTCTTTTCATTCTTTCAAGTTCTTGTCTTCGGATCTTGATCTTTCATCAGCTACTGGTATGGGCTTTTCAAGTCTGATAAGTTCTCCCTGATCTCTCATTAGGCTGAGTCAAAAGGGGACAAGTTGTAAAATGTTGTGTCTTAGTGTGTCAGTGGACAGCATGGGGAAATAGGACAGCTGTGCACTAAATCTCTCACAGCTGATTCGATTTGTCTCGGTCCTGTATTTTTCTAGATATACGCAGATGTAATCATAGCCTACAATCGCGGTGGATAAAGCTCACCCCAGCCTCTGTACACACTTCTGTGCTTTATATGTGTCACTTGTGTGTCTTTCTCTCTCTCTCTAAATTATGAATGGTGCATATGTGCGGCTCACGCTCATGAGATAGATCATTGGATTATTGGAAATACTGGAATTTTAGATGGCCGGATTGGTGGAGGTAAATAAGAGTTCAGGAGGATTTCAGGCGGATTTGTGAACGTGTACGCTTGAGGTATTAGCAAGGACTCTGTGATGGCTTCCTAGAAAATTAAAAGAATCAGACTATTGTCATGATGGCAATGGATGGTCACCTTTGAATGAATGAATTTCACGTGATTGAAAGATTAATTTATTGGTTATATTATTGCACATAATATTTAATGCACAAACAGGCATTCAATGTATATCATGGGTATTATATTTAATGCAATATATAATATTCAACTGTACAAGCTCATCTCATTTGAGCTTTGAGCTTGTTCAAATGAGACACTTGCGGGATGTTTTTGCAGCAGCCCACTGGACAGGAACCTGTCGCGGACTTAAAGCACATGCTGTTTATCATGCAGGTGTTCTACTTCTACATTTATGAAACTATTTTGGTTAGCTTGCTTGTTTTGCATCGCATACATAGCAAATATATATATATATATATTTAAAATTTACTGCAGTACAATATCACGCTCTTGCAAATTTTATTACCTGATCTGGATGACAAAGTGCCGCTTTCAGCATGGTTTGGCAATTTAAGCAGTGTGATGTGAAGTGTCAAATTTAATGTTGATGCACAACAGTCATTAAATATGTCTGTAATGCATTTATTCAAATTCAACAAAAAATATTACATTTAAATGGTACTTTTTTTCAGAAAGGATGCATTCAATTTATCAAAGTGACAGTAAAGATATTTAATGTTACAAAATATTTATATCTCAAATATTTTTTGACATTGTTCATCAAAGAATCAAATAAAAAATGTATCAGTTATTGAGGGGGTCTCTCCTCAACCACCACCAGTGTGCAGCATCCACTTGGATGATGCAACGGCAGCCACAGGACAACGGGGCCAGTGCGCTCACCACACACCAGCTACAGGTGGAGAGGAGAGAGAGTCATAGAGCCAATCAAGTGTATGCGCTCACCACACACCAGATACAGGTGGAGAGGAGAGAGAGTCATAGAGCCAATCAAGTGTATGCGCTCACCACACACCAGATACAGGTGGAGAGGAGAGAGAGTCATAGAGCCAATCAAGTGTATGCGCTCACCACACACCAGATACAGGTGGAGAGGAGAGAGAGTCATAGAGCCAATCAAGTTGATGGGGATTATTAGGAGGCCATGATTGACCAGAGCCAGTGGAGGGAATTTGGCCAGGACACCGGGGCTACACCCCTACTCTTTACGAGAAGTGCCAAAGGATTTTTATTGACCACAGAGAGTCAGGACCTTGGTTTAACGTCTCATCCGAAAGACGGTGCTTTTTGACAGTATAGTGTCCCCGTCACTATATTTGGCCGTTAGGACCCACACAGATCACATGGTGTGCACCCCCTTCTGGCCTCACTAACACCTCTTCCAACAGCAACCTAATTTTCCCAGGAGGTCTCCCATCCAGGTACTGACGAGGCTCAACCCTGCTTAGCTTCAGTGAGCAACAATGATGGGTGATAATCTGCAGGGTGATATGGCTATTTTATTCAGCTTTCAGCTTGAAAATCACAGGACTATAATAAATGTAAAAATTAGTGCTGTCCAACGATTAATCGCAATTAATCTTATCCAAAATAAACATTTTTGTTTACAAAACCATTTTTGCTTTTGTTGCCAGCAGCCATGTCACCCTGCAGCCCAAGACTGGTAGTCTTGGTAGTCAGTAAGCTGGTTTGTGGTGGGCGTTCTGGTGCAATATGGCTGCCGTCGAATCATCCAGGTGGATGCTGCACATTGGTGGTGGTTGAGGAGATCCCCCCCTTCTATGTAAAGCGTTTTTGAGCACCCAGAAAAGCGCTATATAAATGTAACAAATTAATTACACATTATATGTGTGTGCACTTTGTATATTTATTATGTATATATAAATACTCACCAATGCATGTATATATTTAGGAAAATATGAAAATATGTTATATTTATAAATAAATTAAATTATATGAATATAAATATATACATTTAAATACATGTAAATGTTTTCAAAATATATGCTGTATGTGTGTGAATTTATATATACATAATAAATATACACAGTACACACACATATATTATGTAAATAAAAACTTTCTATTTTGAAAGCGATTAATTGCGATTAATCGTTTGACAGCACTATTTAAAATATATTAAAATAAAATAGTTTTCACAGTATTTGTTCAAATAAATGCAGCCTTCTGAACAGTAGTGCTAATACATACATACACAGTCTATACACGTTTAAAAATACTATACAATTTTATTATCAGTTATCGTGAGACTGCGAACAATTATCAGCTAATTGTTTTTTAGCAAAAATGTTGATCTGTGTTTGCATTGCTACCTGATATAATTTATTTAGTCAGTCTGCCACTAAAACCTCATGTGCAAAATAAACAGCGCAATTATTGATCATAATTTATTCTTAGAATTACCCTTTTAAGCAGGGGACATTTATTGGATGTGATGTTTATTGGTTAACACAACTCAAAACTCATCTATGTGTGTCTCTGCATCCATTTGATTAGTTTGAATCTTATCATGAGACAGATGCACAAGATTGATCTTCCTATTTTGGTTCCTAGCAGGAATTCAATAAACTTACTCCTAAAAGCTCCAGCTCCTTCTGTGCAGACAGCCTCTTGTAAAATTGACCATTTGTTTAGTGTTTGGATTGTGGCTGACTGTTCCTTCTGTATTTCAATGGCTTTCATGTGAACAGTGTTGGGGTGCATCGATCCTGCATGTAAGATGTTACCTTAAAGAAAGTCATTGTGGAGCCATCTCTCACTGTTCCATATTCAATTCTAGTCTGCTTGGCTAAATCGTCAGCTGAATCGATTGGGGAGTCCATTCTCTCCACTGTGAGGAAAGCTGCCAAGTTGGCCGTGTAGGAAGATATGATGATTAAAGTGAAGAACCACCAAATCCCTCCCAGGATTCTGGTGGACAAAGCCTTGGGCATCAGCTCAGATCCTGAAATAACATACAAGCGCTTAGCAAAGCACAGACAGTGGCCCCAAGTATTTGAACACTTAAGCCATGCTGAAAAATGTTTGAATGTCATTGCAATAGATAAAGCACAAAACCAAGTGACATTTAAAAAAAACAGCTTTACGAGCAAATGGCATTTAACAAAAAAATGTTGTTAGATTTCCGATTAAATAAAAATAGATACACAGTTTAAATGGGATGAACACATTTGACATCTGTACTGTAGTTTTATGCTAGGAATGGATTTGTACATCCACTTAAAATGTATTTCTTTGTTCAGACAGATGGCTGATGTTTTGGTGCATTTAACTGAAAACTAAGTTTGAAATCTGATTAATCTTATTAAGAATAAAATTCTTCTTCACTACTATTTCTTCACATTATCTTACTTTAAAATGGTTCGTTCACCCAAAAATGAAAATGCAGTAATTAATTGCTCACCCTAATGTTGTTTTAAACCTGTAAGACTCATAAGTGAAGTGTTTATTAACATAAAAATTATACTTTTAGCTCTTATACAAGAGCTTTCTGACCCTCCATAATACTTTAATACATTACTGACATCATTTTCATTTTTGGGTGAACTATCCCTTTTAAAAAGGCAATCTTTTCAAGAATCTTTGGTATCTTAATAATGTTAAGACAAAGCATTATATCCTAAAAAATCTTTGTAAATATATACTTGAAAGTCAAGGTGCATTTAACTCTAGAAAGAGTGCAAACAAATGCAACAGACTGCTTCATCCTGAGAAAAGATCATTAAGATGGTAATATGCTAAAATATGCTAATATACTGAAGGATAATAATAAGAGAAGATACTATTTTAACTTGACACTGTGCATTAAAAAAGCAATACAGTGTGCTAAACTCAAGTCAAGAACTTTCATGAATTCAGACCCTGATCCAATAAACATTTACATGAACTTTGAAATTCCATTAAAATCAGGTTTTCGAATGGTCAGATTGGATATTAGACATTATTTTTTCCAGAATGAGAACAGAAAAAGAAACACTTTAGGAATAGAGATCCTGCCTTACTCTGAACCTTTATCTGCTGATGCTGCTCATACTTTATAAAGCGGTTTGCACACTTTCATCAACTATTTCACAATATTTGTTTTGTTTTACTTTTGTTTTTTACTGTAGAATAATTTATCTTCTCCTTTTTTAGAAGCACTGCCTCTTCGAAGAAAATAACCCTGACTCACAAACGCATACACATACACTCACATCCCCAAACAATCCCACACAAAACGCTGAGAGTCGCCTGGACACCAGCAGCGTGAAGCTCGCTGTGACAGACTAAACAGGTTTATTATTATTTTTTTATCAAGGGCTCATACTTTTGGTCTCATCACACTCATACTAGATTTTAACCTTCAGCTTAATGATAAATCTAATGTGTGTTATTCTAACTGGGGATTTTTACTATGGCTGGTTGACTTAAGGCATTGATAGATCACTAGAAAATGAAACCGTCTTGGGAACTGTACTTCATCTTTGCAAAAAGCCAAGAAAAATTAACCGAATATACCGAAGCTGAAGTGATTGTCCTTCATGCACAGATACCCAGGTGAGGTGTTTGGAAGTTTGCACGTGTGTGTGTGTGTGTGTGTGTGTGCACTGTATGTGCATTTGTATGCTTTCAGTGTCATGTGGAGCACAATTTTAAAATTCAGTTTGATTGCCAGCTAAATTATTAGCTTTGATCTAAGTGATACATCTAACAACAGTGATTACCCACCAAAGCTGTCAGCAAAAAAACAAAAAAAAACACCTCAACAAAACTGCCATACATGCTGTTTTCCTTTGAAATAGTCAGTCATGAGAAAAATAATGTATAATGACTATGTTGTTGTTACATATTTCTTAAGAGGAGAAACAGGCTAATGTAAAAGTGTTTACTATCTTTCAAAGTGCTCTGTTAGCATTAGCGTAATTAAAAAGTCAAACTAAATACGAATCCTGCTAAAAAGCAAAAGTAAAACTGTGTTTATGATTGCCAGGATGGTCTGTTTTGATAGTTTTGGGCTAGTTCGTTGGCTAAATAGATAACAACCAGTTTGACCTGGTTGGAGATCATTTCAATCTAGCTAACCTACTGAAGCTCATTTAAGCTGGGAGTAGCTGGTCTCCCAGCCTGACCAGCTAAAGAATTGGTCAAAACCACTTCAAAACCAGTCTGAAAACCAGCTATAACAGGCTACAAGACTAGCTAAAACCATTTTATTTGCAGGTCTAACCCATTATCTTGACCTTTCAGTAATGCCTATGCTAATAAATCCCTTTGAAATATACTTAACATTTTTACATTAGCCACCCGGGGAGCAAGAGCTCACTGACAGACAGTCAGTGTGTGTTTGTTCCTTTGAAAACGCTGTCTGTGTTGCTACTCTGAGATAATTAGCTTAGATAAATGCTAACTACTGACCTATGTCTTACTCTTAAATGGCATGGGGAGAACACAACTATCAATCATAGTCCTGATTTTATAACAGTGTAAGATGAGATCACAATATCAATACAAAAAAAATAGAGGAAATCATCCGGACAGTTGACAAAACCCCAAACAGAACAGCAGAGGCTAAACTTTGATTAATCCTCTTAAATATTGCTCTGTCAGGTTTATGACAAAAACAAACAGCAACTATTTTTTCGTATGTTCTCACTGCTTTTCTGCTGTTGGCTAATTGGTACAACCTCGCATGCTTTAATTGATGAGATGTTTCAAAAAGTTGACAAGGTTATTTCAGTAACCTCATGTAGGAGGTTTAGCTGTGGTAGGTAACACACACACACACACACACACACACACACACACACACACACACACACACAAAGAGATGAATACTTAACTAGTCAGCCCAATTAACACTATGAATGTGTGTGGGTTTTAAATAGCTTGTTGATCCTATTTAGGGGTCCATGTCATAAATATATTTGATCACTTTTTATGATAATGTTAGCCACGGTTTCTTGTACCAACAAATCTAATCTAGTTTTACATGACCCTTCCTCACTCTCTCTGACCTTTAGAATTGAATTTGGATTAACCTGTTATTTGCCGCTGTACCTATAAGACTGTCGAAGTAAACACCTTCTTCTACATTTGTGCTAGTTATTTTCATGCTGAATTATTTAGATAGTCATCTCATATTATTAATATAAACGAGTTTAACATTATTTTGTTTAATAACATTACTTTTTTCAGCTTCTTTCTAAAGGTGTAAAATGTGTTTTCAGATTTAATCTTAAATATGCTGCAGTTTAATAACAATACATTATTTAATTTTAAATTACTTTATGAATCCAGTATATTTTACCAAAGAGAAAAATATGAACCTATGATCAAATCACAAAATAGATAGGGCTGATTTTCCTTCCATGTCATATTTTATATTTTTCTCTCACAGTATAAATAGATTTGTATCCTTGACAATTGACAATATACTTGACTTGTACAGATTGAAACTTCCTGTTTTCAAGATGTGAAGTGATATAATTCACAAACAAATGCAAATTTGGATATTTCATGCTATGACCTGCTTTAAGTATACTGAAATACCCCAACATCCACCAGTGACACGGAATGCCCTGCACTCCACCGCTTTTCTGTAAAATTCCTGTTAGTGCTCCTTCTTCATGGCTGAGCGGTTGTTCTGATGCAAATAAGATTTATCTAAAATTTCAGAAGAAAACTCTTTGTAACGTGAGGTCAGACTATGCTGCATAATGATTTGTCTAGTTCTCCCGTGCTCATTAAAGCTGCTCTTGGTGTTTCACACTTTTCTGCACACATGGCAGGTCATCCGTTTTGTTTCATACCTTCTGTAGCGGAACCTACAAACCTCTCCTCACTAGCATCAGATCCATTACTCCAGAGGAAACCCAACTAAAAGTTTGCAAGCCAGAACAAAAATCTATTTTATAACTGGATGTGACTAATAACCATGCCAGAGGTGTGTTGTCATCTTTATATCACTACAATTCCCTACAATATCAATGTAATTGCATAACAAATCTCAAACTCCTCTTAAAAAAATACTTAACTATTTCTTGTCTGAAAATGTGTCTCTATTCATTTCAACCAGCTGGTTTCAAGGTGATTTTTTTAGTGAATGCATAAAGTCCCTCAAGCTCACACAGTGCTTGTGCCGTTTTTCTTGATCTAAATAAATGCCACTTGGTTCAATGTTTTTTTGTCAGCTATAACAATACAGCAGTCTTGAAGTGTTTCATGTGACATACCTTGACGCATTAGAGCCGCAACACCAAACCATAAACTATTCAACAGTGTAAAGTTGTTCTCAACCACTTCAGAAGACGAGTTGCAGGGGTGAGGGTTATACCATTCATATGGTGTAAACCTGCCAAGAGTCAAAGAAAACAGATTTACACAGGGGAAAAATGCAGACAACACAGAACACTGAGTATTAATACTGCGCTTGAGAGCCTGCATGCTTGGCAATTTCTAAACTGCTGTCGCAGAACCGCTAAAAGTTTTCTTCTTGCTACAGGCTATCAATAACTGCTCCAACCAAACATCTTGTTTCATGGGAAAACTTTCCAGTGTTTCAATCTCTCCGGTTACCAAACAAAGCAAGAGCTGGAAAAGGAATCTTAAATTAAACTGTAATGTGCTTTTACATTAACCGATTTAAAATGTTAATTAACGATTTTTATTCATGTAAAAAAGGTGCTGTCAATTTATAATGCCACTGTAAATATAGTGTGACTAATTATACAATTAATTTAATTAAAATTATGAAATTAATTATTAAAATAAAAATAGCCATACAAACCTGAAATAGTTATAAAACTCTTTAATTATTCACTGTAAAACAAAAATTGCACACTTAATAGCATTGTGCTTTAGGGTTAATGGAAATGTCCGTAAAATTAATAGATAATGTCCTGGCAGAAAATGACCATATATTTTTCCCCTTTTTCAGTGTTTCTTTAATTACCTGTAAAAATTAACAAAATATTAATAGGGCTTAAGCCCTTAATAGGGCTGTCAATTTAATATAAAAACTTAAAATTATATAATATATGTGTATATATGTACATACATACATATACATAATTTCATAAATTAGCAAATCAATCTTGAATTACTTTTGGTACAAAACTTTTGTAATGTTTATTCATTGCCTTTGTCTGCATCTAGCCAATATAATGTCAATTAACTCTTTATATTCCTGTAAGAATTCACAAAAAAATATTTATAGGGATGCCAATTTAATATATATATTTACTGTGACTAATTCTAAAATATTAATAAATATAAATATTTTATATTAATAAACAAGATAAATAAATAATAACGAACAAGCTTTTTGAACACAAATCGTTGTAATGTTTATTCATTGCATTTGTCTGCCTTGAGCACTGTTGCATCACATATTTTTTTAATCAATACTTTTCCCTTTTTTATACAGTGCTGGAAGCCAAAAAGGAAACAACTGGTGGAAATTTCATTTTGAAAGTGATTACAGTTACACAAGAACATCTGAAAGACACATTCTCCATTCTATCACCCAATGATTGGGTCATTTATAAAACCCTCATGGTGAATCGATGCCTGATCAGAACTTGTCAAAAGACTCATTTGTCACGCCTCACGGTGTGTAAAAGCTCGCTCTATAAACGGCTACTATCAAAGCTGCCAAATTTCAAGATCACAGTTTAAAAGCCCCCCAGCAGACTGTATCTATGAACAAATGGGTCATTCAGTGAACATGAACCCACACTAACACTGAGACCCCGCCAGATGTCCATTAAAAGAGTCTGATTTGACAGCATTTTCTTTGCTCATTTGCATTTTAATTGAAGCAACCGATCATCTGGCTCTGATGAGGTGGCGTGGCATGCTTGATATTCTCTTTAGGTAGATGTGGACATCTGCCCAATGCTTATGAAACGGGCTTCAATAATACAGACACAACCTTGTATTCTCTCATACAAAATACATAACATTGCTAACTGAGAAAGCACATTATGTATTTATTGAGGAAAAAGTCGATCTTGACAATCATGACTGAAATGTTTACATCATTATTCTATATTCCGACAGCAATATAATACATTCTGGGCGCCGTGTTTATTACTTATTGATTTGTTTCAAAATCAAATCAGCATTTTGATTTTGGCGTCTCAAAAGCCCAGTGATTTAATATGGGAGAAATACACAGCTTTAAATGCACTCCAGCAAAGAAACGTGATATCTATCGGCAGATTCTGCAAAACAGCTTTCAAATTTAAATCAGAGGGCGCAAAAACTTCTTGACAGCTTCAAAGAGAGATGTACGATATTCCCTTAAGCTGCAGATAACAGAAATAGTCTTAAAATTACGCCCTGATAATGTGTTTTCGCATGTGATGTCAAACTATAAAACATCTGAAGACATTTTTTGAACAATTGGGTCAGTGTTCCCTTGATCTGTAACCAAATTTGCACATTCGCTTTGCTATATTTCCAAGAAGCAGATGTTAAACCAAGAAGTTCATCCTTACCTGGCTATCACAAAGAGCACACAGCTCACTCCAAGACAGGCCAGCAGCACGTACATCCAGATATCCGGGGTGAGGGGGTTGAGGAAGGAGAAGACACCTGGATTGGTGCCGTTTGGTTTGTGGTACAGTATGCTGATGCCCAGGGTCATGAAGGGTTTGGAGAAGTCAATAACTTTCTCTCTGACATAAGTGATGGTCAGTGGAGCCACAGCCAGGTCAGCTATCTGGTTTTGGGGACAAAAAGAGGTTTATAAGATGACAGGGACTCATTTTGACTGCTGGGAAGAAAATGTAGATAGACGCAGATAATATTGGAGTTCAATCACTGAGATACAAACAAGTGATGCCTGTGGGGATGAATCCCACAATCCGGCTGAAGCTTCCTGTTGTTTTATTAAGCTCATTTAAACAAAAGATGTGCAAAAAGGCTCTTTTATAGATTTGTATTCCTACTATGCTGATAAATACTGCAAAGACACTGGGGGTTGACAAAGGTACTTGAAAACTGAATCTATGTAGAAGAACAAGGGTATTCATAATCAATTTAAAACAGACCTTTTACAGCCAGATGAAAGCACAAATGCTGTTTTAAATGGAAAAATCTAATCAATTTTACAAAGTAATAGATCTTGATGTATTGGATACACAAATGTAGTCTTCCTACCAAACTTTTGGTAAATAAATATAATCAAGCAAATTAAATTAAATATGAAACAAAACATAATTCTTTGCTTTTCTAAATTGCCTGTGAAAAGCTAAGTTACAAAAACATACATTAGAAACCACATTTCTTGGTTAATCAGAGTAATAAATGGATAGTTCACCCCAAATTCAAAATTCTCTCACCCTTGTGTCGTTCCAAACCTGTAAGACCTTTGTTCGTCTTCAGAACACAAATGAAGATATTTTAGATGAAATCGGAGAGCTTTCTGATCCTCTATAGACAGCAACGTAACTACCATGTTGAAGGCCCAGAAAGGTAGTAAGGGCATCATTAAACAGTGGTACAAAGAGTACTGAAAATGTGTACTTAAGTAAAAGTACTGTTACATTGCTGAAATAATATTCAATTTCAAGTACAAGTACTGGTGTCAAAACAGTACTTAAGTAAAAGTACAAATTACTCTTCTCAAAAACTACTCAGAGTACTAGTTACTAGAGATGCGTGGTATACCGGTACTGGAAAAGTACCGGTATATATTATATTTCAAATGGTACGATATCATAATTTTGCTCAATTCGGTATTTCGTACACTGCAGTTGCAAAATGCAGCTGCACAGTGCTTCCCAAATTGCTGCGCAACCTGTAAATTTGACAACAGAACAACGCGATGGATAAAACAGATGAAGCTATCAGCGCAACCGAAATTAATAAACAGAACAGTAGAAGTGAAATATGGCATTACATTGCATATAAAACAGATGACAAAGGTGAACGAACTGACCTTATTGCACCTCTATGCAAGCGTTGCTATAGGCCTAAATCATGTTGCAACAGGAACACGCTTGCTCATCCTGATCTTTTTTAGAGAATTAAGAGATCAACAGGTGAGTGCATCATTCATAAATTCAGATTTAATTTGAACTTATTTACAACTTATCAGCGCACATTCAGACATTCAAAGGTTTGAATATCAATTCAATTTGTGGACGTACTCCATAACGAACTATGATTTAAAAGTAACGAAATAGATTATTGTGCTAAATTTGAACTTAAGTACAAGTAAAAGTACAGCTTTAAAAATATACTTGAAAAAACTACTTAATAACAGTAACGTGAGTCATTAAAATAGTCCATGTGACATCATAGGTTCAACCGTAATTTTGTGAAGGTACAAGAAAAATATTTGTGTGCAAAAAAAATAAAATAATGACTTTATTCAACAATTTCTTCTCTTCATGTCAGCCTTCGACACACATTCACAATAGTACAACTGATGTCACATGGGCTATTTTAAAGATGTCCTTAATACTTTTCTGGGCCTTGAACAACCTTGGGTACTTGCATTGCTGTCTATGGAGGATCAGAGAGCTCTCAGATCTCTTTAAAAATATCTTAATTTGTGTTCGGAAGATGAACGAAGGTCTTACAGGTTTGGAATGATATGAGGGTCAGTAATTAACAACATAATTATAATTTTTAGGTGAACTATAACTTTAACAGTCTGGCTGTAGTCTCTAAATAGTGATATCTAAACTGAAATGTAATGGAAAGGCAGAAGGTCATCTACAAAGACTGCATTTGGATAGTATGATCGAAAGACTTTGAACATCTTTGTAAAGCATCATGGGAGATCACTCACATGATCGATTAGTTCCCGCACCATGCCGTTCCATTCGCCTTTGTCATTCTGAGCTCCATATTTCCCATCAGAAACCAGTCTGACTTCATAAGTGAATCCCAGGATGTTGGACAGCTCTTTTAGCAGGTCTAGACAGTAGCCCTCAAAGCGATCGTTCCCATTTAGCACCTTGTCAGACTTCTTTAACATAACGTAAGGGTTCTCCTGTTCACAAGGTAAATTCACATGTAATGATGCAGTTGGTAAAATGTATTATATTTGATTTAAAATATGGCACAAAGGCAAAGTTAGCTGGCCAGGTGAGGGTCAAAAAACAATAAAAACAATAAAAAGTAGTTTTATGTACACACCACTCACATTTACTAAAAAAAATTACATAATAGTGCCGATTAATCGTGATTAATCGCATCCAAAATAAAAGTTTTGTTTACATAATATACAGTATGTGTGTGTAATGTGTATATTTGTTATGTATATATAAATAAACACACATGCATATATATATATATATATATATATATAAGAAAAATAGGTTTATACATTAAATATATTTATATATTATTTGAATATAAATATGTACATGTAAACATGTAAATATTTTCTAAATATATACTGTATGTGTATTTATAATTAATATACATAGTACACACACATATAATATGCAAACAAAAACTTTTATTTTGGATGTGAATAATCACGATTAATTGTTTGACAGCACTAATATATAATTCTATTTTTCTCATTCATATACAATTATGTTGCTAAAAACTAAATGTTGTGCACCAGCGAAACTATTCACAGGTTGAAAACAAATCTAAACTACTGAAAAAGTTGGTGAGGGAGTGAAATTGTAAGTTATACATTTACCAGGATTGTGGTGACGATAAGTGTCCTGTTAGCCATAGAGTCTGTGATGTTTTTGTTGTCGTTCATCTCAGTCAGTTTGAGGCCGGTGTAAGAGTTCCACACTCCAATCTAACAATACAGTATAAAAATGACACGGCATGAAGAACATGAGTCTCTGTTTCTGAGATGACAATAAAAGACGGACAGACTTTATCAGTGAAGACTCATAAAATAGGTCAGCAAAGGAAAGGGAAAAACTAAATGAAAGAAAATCCTAGGTCTAATCCATTTGATTGTAAAACACTACTTTACTGCCTAATTAAACCCAGTTAAGCACTCAGCTACCCTATTTAATGGAAGTCAAAAAAGATTGTAAGAAATGGAATAGCTCTCTAGAAATAAAACTGTGAAACTTTACTAATCTACTTGCTAGCCAAATATGTATAATACCAGTCAAATGATTTCTGAAGGACCATGTGAAACTGAACACTGGAGTAATGGCTGCTTTATGACGCAGGAAACGTTATTTTCAACATTTCTGCAACCAATGAAGCTTTTCTGTTATCTCCACTGTTATTCAAATTATGGAGGATGCCATTATAATAACGGGCTTTAAATAATTCAATATATGAACACAAAAAGCATAAGAAGACTGATGGAAAATGTCTAAAGATACGAAGAACAGTTTAAACTTTTGAGGCACAACAGCTTCTATAAAAATGAAACAATGTCATCAGGATATGTTGTTTGACAAGCTTGAGAAGCTTAATATCTTAAATATATATCACAAAAGAAATGATTACCTGATATACCATCAGTCTTATTTGCATTAGAGGAATCAAATTATTCTTTATTTTATGAGAAAAGTGTTTCAGAAATCTATAGAAGCTTAATAATGAAATAATTATTGAAAAGTTAATTGCAACTTTTCTCTCACAATTCTGACTTTTCTCACTATTGTGAGTTTATATCCGACAATTGTGACATTTTTCTCACAACTGTGAGATTATATCTTTCAATTCAGACTTTTCCACAAGTCTGAATTGTCATGCATTAAAAATATATCAGGTAGCACTTTATAGAGGCCAATTCTCACTATTAACTAGTTGGTTATTAGCATGCTTAATATTAATATATTGGCTTTTTATTAGTATGTATAAAGCACAAATTCTGCATGATCATATTCTACATTTCTAATCCTACCCAATACCTAAAATGAACAACTACTTTACTGACTAAAAGGAGTTTATTGAGGCAAAAGTGACTATATATAAGGTTGCAATTACCTTTATTTATTTTTATTCCGTAAAGGAAATATGTTTCCATTAAAATCAACACTTTTAAAAACCTGTTTGCAAATGAATAAATAATATTCAATAAAAGCAGCCTTTTCAATTATATGGATCTCAACAGATAGAAAGTGGTTCGAAAAGCTAAATTTGCCAATTTGACTATACATTACAGAATCTTAAAATAAAATAAACGTATGATATAATCCCTTTAAAACAGGATGTCAGAAGTAAAGGAATTAAACCAAACTTGCTTTTCTCTGTTTAATAATCCCTTTGTTAACACAAGCATAATCTAGTGTATGTTTGTGTATGGCACTTGTCACATAGCTCATATGAGTCTGAAATGAGCAATTTATTCAAATGAATTTTAAAAGTAGATTAGAGCTGCTCTCTGAATATCTGCCCGTGGATTAATACACGTTTTTCTGCACGCTTGAGCTGGCTTGTATGGAGATGTGTTACTTACTGAGGCGCAAAGCATTGCAGAAAAAAGTGCTGGATATCGAGTATGATGATTTAACTGTCATAACTATAACTGGCACACATCTCAGTGAGACATTCTGGCAGAAGTGACTGGCAGCGATCTCTTTCCATAAGGAAGCGAAGGGATTTCTGCAGGGAGAGGGAAGCCGATGTAAGGGCACTGGGTTTACTGAAGTGAATTTCACACAGGGAAGGAAATCCAAGCTCTCCACAGGTCTTAATCACGAACTCAGGGAATGAAACCAAGACTGGAACAAACCTTTGTCCATAATTTAGTAGGTCGTGATGCAGCATCAGCCGCTCGCTTTTAGGAAGAATTGAAGAGTTGTGTAGTCAGCATGAGAGCAACAAGGTCAATACACATTATCTGGATAATTAATAGGTCTGCTTTGAGAAAAACATATTTAAGAGTCCACTCACAGGGAATTGATTTAATCCATTTTGAAATACATAAAGGCACTCGATTTAAGGTTTCCAGTCATTTCTGCTGCTACAGAAATCATATCATTGAATGTCTCTCATCAGCGTCCAGCTAAGCTGACTCACCTTCGCTGTGCCTTCCTCCTTGAGGCTGATGAGGTCCAAGTTGAACTCTTTCCGCAGACCATCAGTCTTGTTAAGGACTATCCGTCCTGTCAAACCATCCCATTGGGCCTGAGGCACACAAACAGTATACATTGAGAATGATGCACAACATCAGTTTTACTGCTGTGTCTTTCAATCATAGCGGTAATGGAATATTATGCAGCCTCGGGGCATGTGGGTCTGTTAACAAAAAAAACACACAACAGTTTCAACTAAACATTTTGCTGGTCAGTTACATTTTAGTAGAACAGACTATTGTGAAGATAAATAGAATCTAAACATGAACACTTGGATCATGTGTTTCAGGTTTGCACAATGATACATGAAACTGTGAATTATTGTATTATACCTCAAGTTGGACCACATTTTTTTATTTTATGACATAAAATACAGTGGGGGGAAAAAGCAGCACTTGCTCTAATATAAGGGAAAACAGTCATTTAAATTAATATCAGTAATAGTTAACCCCAAAATGAAAGTTCAGTCATCATTTACTCACCCTAATGTCTTTCCAAACCTGTGTGAGTTTCTTTCTTATGTTAAACATAAAAGAAGATATTTTGATTAAAGCTGGAATTCAAACAGTTGATGGTCCCCATTGACTGTATTCTTTTCCCAACTATAGAAGTCAATGGGGACTAACAACTGTTTAATTTTTTTAAATTATTCAAAATATCTTCTTTTATGTTCAACAAAATAAAGAAACTTATACAGGTTTGGAATAACATGAGGGTGAGTAAATGACGACAACATTTACATTTTTGTGTGCACTATTCCTTTAATTCAAGCAAACAATACTTTCCTTTTGCAATTCTTAATATTATGGTTACAATTGTATTTATAATGCATCAAATCATACATTTAGGATCCATAAGGTTTTTATTTGTAATGTTTTCTCTCTTGTGCTCACAAAGGCTGCATTTATTTTATAAAAAATAAAAAGTCATCTTTATTTTCTAGCACTTTATACATTACAGACTGTGTCAGAGCAGCTTCACAGAGATAAACAGAAATATAGGAGAATCAGTTATGGAAACTCAACTATGGAGTTCAGATGTAGCAGTAAAGTAGCTCTAAAAAACAACAACAGTGTCATTATTCAGTCATTATAAATCGATTTAGTACATAGGAAAACATTAATACTGTTTAAAAGCAATACAATTTTTATATTTTTTAGTTTTTTCAAAAGATCAATGTTAATTTGAAATAGAACAAACATTATACATGTTTTTTCATCAATTCAATGTGTCCCCGCTTGATATAAGTATTAATTTGTTTAAAAGAAATATCTCAGTGTAGTTCAGGGTGGTGTATAACATATGAAACCGATGCCTCTCCGTCAATGTTTGAGTTGTTTTTGTGCCCAAATTTGGTAACAGTATTACAAAATATCTGTGTTGTTCCTCTGTGAATAAATGTAACCAGCTGGTTCTAGTTCAGCAGAAATGAGGGTCCAAATCAGCTCCTATTTGCAATATTAAACTGTAATATTAAAGTATGGATGAGGAGGAGATTTAAAACTACTGCTGTGACTTATCAAAAAGCAAATCTTAGATAAATCTTAGACATTAATATTAAAGGGTTACTCCCCCCCCAAAATGAAAATTGTGTCATTAATCACTTACCCCATATCGTTCCAAACCTGTAAAAGCTTTGTTCGTCTTAGGAACAAAATGTAAGATATTTTGGATGAAAACCGAGAGACTTGTGATTGTCCCATTGATTGCTTATATATATATATATAAGGATGTTTTCTTTATAAGTAGCATGTATAAAATATACATAAAATCTAATTATCATGTTCACAGCTTTTTCATTTTCTGTTACACTCAGTAACGTGCAACTAATACAATTATTACGAATGTCAGATCAGACTGTGTGTTTAGACTTGTAGTTTAACGGCATACTTCTAAATTAGGTTTATATATTTTTAATTGAATAAAAACTGATTTCACACAGTTTATGATGCTTATACATCAGAGCTGTCAGTCTTCATTTTCTGAATAAATGACGAGCTCTTCCCTACACTGTGTGGTCAGGCCTGACTGTATTGTTCCCAAAAGCAAAAACATCAAGTTAGCGTACCGTCATTTCATTTCCCCTAGCTTTGTTGTACCAAAAATGAGAGCAAAAAATCCCAGAATTCAATCAGCTGAGGCAACTAAGGAAGAGTAATAGCCCTGTTCAAGCCCTCTCTAGCTTTGATAAGTGGGTGGGATATCAGAAAAACAGCACTTCTGTTCTCAAGGTTGTAGTGATTCTCAGAGCACATCTCAAAATAAAAGGCAATGGCTGGCCTTCAACACGTCACCAGCTCATGCTCAGGTGGATACAGCTTTACTCTCCCGCAGGATTCCTGGAGACTTGATGATGGCCTCGATGTAAACCATTTCAGGGAACTGTAATGGAGCCACTGGAGACAAGTGGTGCACTGCATAATAATGTGTTTACATATGCCAGAAATTGTATTATTTTTTTTTAATAAAAATCAGACTTTGTTTTAAAAATGACAACAGGAATTCACTAGTTGCTAATTTGTCATTCAGCTGACACTGTCCAAAGTACCCCTGGAGCAACCCAAGTGCCTCGCTTAAGGCTAAAAGCATTGCCAGTGCATAGGGCAACTCTTGTGGGATTTGAACCTACAACCTTTGGGTTAACAACACAAACCTTTAACTACTATGCTGCACAACCAGCTCTTAGATACAACATGCTTTTCTGAGATATCTGGCATCCCTAAAGATCAAGCCTGCTGGGTAGGATACTGGTCTGTTAGTACTGACTTACTGTCATACCCACTGAATTGCAGTGGCGGTTAACAATGGTCACATGACTGGTCACTTTAAATGTCTTTGATGTGTCGGGTGAGAGAAGAAAAGCTTTTGGCCATGAAGTCAGGCTTGGATTATAAGCATTGCAAAAACTAAATAAAATAAAACAAAACAAAACAATGAATAAAGTACAATTACAAATGCAAAAACATAAAAATGCAGGAATGTGAATATTTTCTTAATATATAAACTTGCTTTAACTAGTGTAACTTCAATGTTACAGCTAAACTGCGATTGTTGCTACATTTCACTTCTTTCTGAAAGCAAAAATTATCTTGTGTGAATAATATGATAATGACAACATGTATTTCCCTTGTTGGTTTTGAGAAGCAGAGGGTGGTGACCCTAATATGTGGATAACAACCATTTTTAGTGCCAAAAATTACTTAATTATACTTAATTTTCACTTTAACCCTACAATATGGCCACAAGCAGGGATTAATATCATGAAAACCTCCCTTACACGTGTGACTAGAGAGCTGTGGGTCTTTTATGCAGTATTGTTTCGTCAGAATCATATGAAGTGGAATATAATCAATGCTCCTTAAATGAGGAGTAAAAACATTTTTCTTTTTTTCTGCTACAGTACAGGAGCTCCATAATTTGAAATTATATTTCACCTAATACATTCTGTAGCTTTTTCCTCATAAAAGGCAGACCCCCATAAGAAAAAACGCACTGATCAGCATCTCCTGCTCAACAGGTCAACACAAACAAATACAACATTTAAAGCTGTTCAGCCTTTGGTCACAGTTGATTAGTCACACCGAAATTCACATTACAGTACCTAAGTGAGTGAAAATTACTTAAATGGACAGGACAAGCAAGAAAAAGAGTTAATGAAATGAAGAGGGATTTTATTTGTCCTGGCAATCTATTTAAAACACACAAGTTAAACTGAAGAATTGCAATGGCCGCAGCACATATGCAGTTCACAGAAGGATGTGTTTTTGTACCCTACAACATTTCACACATTAAGAGTGTTCCTAGCTTAGTGTCTGTAGAGAGGCCTCTTATAACACAGTGTTTTATGGCTTTAATGGGGTTGTATTACAGAGTTTATGAGTCGTTAAAATGTAGCATCTGGACTCATTACTAACTCCACACTAACTCCACACTTGCTTAACTCAAAACAAGCCTAATTAGACACTTATACACAAAGTGCGACATTTTTCAGATGCTCAATACTTCCTCCTTTCCCAGATTAACATGTGATTTAAAGCCATTTAAAGAAGGTTAATTTCCTTTAATGTGTAAACACTGTTCAAAACATTTTCAAAACATAGCTCTGTGTTGGAGCAGCCCAAAAATAGCAACATTGGCTAAACCAATAGCATGAATTTGTGGATTTTTTGTTCAATGGAAGATGGCCAAAATGTTCAAAGAAACCTGTTTGAAAACAGTCATTGTGTTTACAATTTCATTTGGTGATGCTACTATAGAGTGTAGCATTTGGGTTCTGAAAGTAAAAATCCCATTGATTTTATCCATAGGGGAACTGATTTTGAAAGATAACTTTTAAAGATAGACCTACTGTGAGCAACAAGGCTGTTAATCAATGGCTTCTCTCCAAATGTTTTAACTTGTGTTGATTCTGGAATGCAGGCAATGAAAATGACCCATGATTCATTGTCAATCAGCAAAAACGATGATGCTAATGGTATAGAAATGACAGGCATCAGCTTTAACATTGTTGTAAAAATTATTTCTGAAAAATTATATTTCAGACAACCAGCTCTTAGATACAACATGCTTTTCTGAGATATCTGGCATCTCTAAAGATCAAGCCTGCTGGGTAGGATACTGGTCTGTTAGTACTGACTTACTGTCATACCCACTGAATTGCAGTGGCGGTTAACAATGGTCACATGACTGGTCACTTTAAATGTCTTTGATGTGTCGGGTGAGAGAAGAAAAGCTGTTGGCCATGAAGTCAGGCTTGGATTATAAAATAAAAAATTCTAACATTGTAATCTAAAACAAAAACAATGCTTTTAAAGCTAAAACTAAACAAAAAATAAATAACAAAAAGCACAGACTAATTGAGTCAAAAGGCTATTTTGACACTTACTTGTAGGTTTAAAATTCTACATGTCACATTTATATTTTCCAACTACAAATATTTCAAGCAAAATGTATATTTTAGTCAGAGTTATTCTATTTCATTGTGCTCTGTCTGTTTGAACAAAGTCTGTGAAGTTTAGCGGAGAATCGCAATAATCAATGCTCCTTAAATGAGGAGTAAAACATTTTTCTTTTTCTGCTACAGTACAGGAGCTCCATAATTTGAAATTATATTTCACCTAATACATTCTGTAGCTTTTTCCTCATAAAAGGCAGACCCCATAAGAAAAACTGCACTGATCAGCATCTCCTGCTCAACAGGTCAAAACAAATACAACATTTAAAGCTGTTCAGCCTTTGGTCACAGTTGATTAGTCACACCGAAATTCACATTACAGTACCTAAGTGAGTGAAAATTACTTAAATGGACAGGACAAGCAAGAAAAAGAGTTAATGAAATGAAGAGGGATTTTATTTGTCCTGGCAATCTATTTAAAACACACAAGTTAAACTGAAGAATTGCAATGGCCGCAGCACATATGCAGTTCACAGAAGGATGTGTTTTTGTACCCTACAACATTTCACACATTAAGAGTGTTCCTAGCTTAGTGTCTGTAGAGAGGTCTCTTATAACACAGTGTTTTATGGCTTTAATGGGGTTGTATTACAGAGTTTATGAGTCGTTAAAATGTAGCATCTGGACTCATTACTAACTCCACACTAACTCCACACTTGCTTAACTCAAAACAAGCCTAATTAGACACTTATACACGAAGTGCGACATTTTTCAGATGCTCAATACTTCCTCCTTTCCCAGATTAACATGTGATTTAAAGCCATTTAAAGAAGGTTAATTTCCTTTAACGTGTAAACACTGTTCAAAACATTTTCAAAACATAGCTGTGTTGGAGCAGCCCAAAAATAGCAACATTGGCTAAACCAATAGCATGAATTTGTGGATTTTTTGTTCAATGGAAGATGGCCAAATTTTTTAAAGAAACCTGTTTGAAAACAGTCATTATGTTTACAATTTCATTTGGTGAAGCTTATATGGTGTGTAACATTTGGGTTCTGAAAGTAAAAATCCCATTCATTTTCTCCATATAGGAACTGATTTTGAAAGATAACTTTTAAAGATAGAAGTACTGAGAGCTACAAGGCTGTTAATCAATGGCTTCTCTTAAAGCCATCACTCCAAGTTAAAAAATAAAAATAAAACTTGTGTTGGATAGCGAAATTCCTGGTAAAAAACTACTATGTTTCTGAAATGCAGGCAATGAAAATTACCCATGATTCATGATCAATCAGAGAAGCAAAACACAAAATCTTATCCACTGCTATGTATGTTTATAATTTCATTTGGTGATGCTAATGGTACAGAAATACAGCTTTTAACATTGTTGTAGGGCTGGGCAATATGAGCAAAAATTAATATCTCTGTATTTTTTGGCTGATTTGCGGCATGCAGTATTATCTCTGTATTTTGTTTTTGGATTAAACAAATAAACAAATACAGTGAATGTTACCATGTAGGCATATATTATGTGTAAAAAGGGTTAACATCACATTACATTCTAACATTGTAATCTAAAAACAAAAACAATGCCTTTAAAGCTAAAACTAAACAAATAAACAAAAAAAAGGCACAGACTAATTGAGTAAAAAGGCTATTTTGATTACCTCATTACAGTCACTTTACAGTTAGTGCTATCATACAAATACACTTACTTGTAGGTTTAAAATTCTACATGTCACATTTATATTTTCCAACTACAAATATTTCAGCAAAATGTATATTTTAGTCAGAGTTATTGCGCTCCTATTTCATTGTGCTCTGTCTGTTTGGCGTGCATTCTGAAGAAAGTCTGTGAAGTTTAGTGGAGAATCGCAAAGCCAAAAGCTCATGCACTTCTGACAGCAAAATGGACATATTTCCATGGCTTTCTAACATTTACAGATGGAGAATATACCTGTGAAATGTAAGTTATGCATTTAGGAAACGAGCACATAGCTCAAAACAGAGCGTATCTGTCAGGGCACATGCAGCCTCTCTGTCAGAGCATCTGACGGCAAGCCACTTTAAACTGAAACTATAGGCTACTATATCTTAAGAATGTTTTAAAGCCCTTCATATAAAGCTTTTCACATGTTTAGAACAAAGTGTATTATGCACTTTCTCCGCAGCAGTTCAGTCTGTGTCCTCCTCCCTATAGATATTTTTTTCGGATGTACTCGTATCAAACTCGATATTAACGGTATTGCTTCATACCATATCGCTTATAAAAATATATCGATATATTGTACAAACTCGATATACCGCCCAGCCCTACATTGTTGTATGCAATTTTAGCCACATTGCTAACTTGCACCACATAATTAGACCGCCTTTCCTTCATTGAAACCACACATCTCTCAAAAGAAAACCATCAAAGACATGTCAGCAAACCAGACATCAGCAAATCCAAATGTGCGAAATGACTGGCAGTTGGCCTGGTGCAAATGTTTTTGACAGGCCTTCCTTGTTGTTTACAGAGTCCAGGGCTGTCATAGAGACAAGTGTAATTCCTCATGAAACCTTTTTCAATGATATCTGTCAGATAGTAGCATAGGTAACAAAAAAATAGCTAACAGCAGCTTTAAGTCCTGTGGTGCTCCTGTGGTGCTTTGTGATTAAGGTGCAAACTGAGTATCAAGGACCGAGGGTTCCTAGTTCAAAAACATACGGCAAACTCAAGCAGGGAAATAAATTCACCCTTTGCAGTGCTGAGCCATGCTGGGCCACCTCTCTAATGCACTGTGGCACTATTCATTTTAATATAAGAAAAAGAAAATCTACCATAAAGCCTCTTCCATTTCTAAAGCCAGTAACACTCCGACTGCTGAGACGCTATGCAAGTGGAACCGAAAGCATATCTAAAAATGTTACTGAAAAGCCTATTCAGAACAAACTTTCATTCCCCTCGACAGCAATTTTGTGTTATTCACTCAGACATGAAGGAGGACTGTTATGACCTCTCGGTTCAAAGGCAGTGAGAGCATACAGCAGTGATCTGGGACTTAAAAAAGATCAAAACACAGAGGCACCAGTATCCATTTTCAGTCACCTCTACCCTGAAAAACATGTTTTCTTCTACAAATACATTTTTATGTAACCTACGGGTCAAAAATCTGAAAACAAGTTGTGTAAAGTCTACAAGAGTTCAAAAAGGCTGTTTGATAAATATTCCACAATACATTGAGCATAGTTCACACATAGAGCGTGATTCACATCATACAGGAGATCTATGACATGAGTTACTACAACTGTTGCAGATACAATGTGGATGTGTCAACTGATGCGGTGAAGGGTTTATGTAATTAGCATTTATGTATTTTATTTTATTTTATGTAATGCAGTCTACTGACAGGATTGAAGACACTGGAGCTCAAGTGATTTGTCTTCTGCAAGACACTATTTTCATTGCTCTGTATGGTTTATTTTTATGGTTGATACAAGAAATATAATTTAACAACAATTTTCGGCATTCTGAGTAAGTTTGATTAATTCATCGATAAGCGTACATCTTGTTAATGATATGACAAATCACACACTGCTGCAATTTACATACACTATAGTTCAAAAGTTTGGGGATGGTGAGATTGAGAAGGCTGCATTATTTGATAAAAAATACACTAAAACAGTAATATTGTGAGGGTTTATTATTTAATATAACTTTTGTATAATGTAATTTATTCCTGTGACTGCAAAGCATTACTCCAGTCTTTAGTGTCACATGATCCTTCAGAAATCATTCTAATTTGCTGCTCAAGAAACATCTTCCTGACCCCAAACTTTTCAAAAGCATTGTACGCATTCACCTGCAGAATAGAATTTTTAGCAGGAATAAAACATTTCTTGTCAGAATCAAATTGCAAGCATTTAATGGAAATAAACAATTGACCAAATTAGAGCTTAAATGGAATATGAAATAATGTCTGTGTGCATGTGTGTAAAACAACAAACTGACGATTTATAATCATTTGTAATTGTATATACAGTGTTGTAATTAATTGTGGCTAAAATAATAATGTAGCTGTAAAAATAGTAGCCTGCTGAAATCGAAATGTATTTACATCGTCATGACTAGTGTGACATGGTGGGGCGGGCGAGCCGTGGGAGCGGAGGCGAGGCGGCGGTGGAGCAAGTTTAAAATAAACGACACCTGCACCACTCACCGTCTCGAGAGTCCCACGGAGGAGCTTACCAAGGGTTAAATGAGAAGTGACAACAGTGGAAGACGAGAGAGGACCAAACCTGGATTTTAGTTTGTGTTTGTGTGCAGTAAATAAATGAGGCTCAATCACCTTTTCACCGTATTTGTTTATTTTGTTATTAAAGTGTCTTGAATGTTTGCCGGTTCCCGCCTCCTTCTTCCCATATCTATCAACTTCATTACAACTAGATAGACATAGTGAGTTTGACTTTACTATACATGTTAGACGTGATCCACCTCATTAAGTTTAAAATAAAATTCCTGTCAGATCAAGTGAGAGTAGGGCTGTGACGCGGTGGCAGATTTTTACCACCGCACTGGTAATGGACCAACTACCGCCGGTGGTGCAGTGTTATATATATATATATATATATATATATATATATTAGTGGTGACGTTATCGGCGTTAACGTGCTGCGTTAACGTGAGACTCTTATCGATAAAAAATATCGCGCGTTAATCTATTCTCAAAGTTGGGTTGGGAGCTGGGTCTATACTCGCAAGCTATGATGACTTTCACCCTGATATTTTAACGGATGTATACCCTGTCTCGAATTGCACTGTGGGGCGAGAAAGTCTTGAACTAGAGGCTCGCAGTCCGTGATGGACAGATTGTTAACGGCTGGTCTATGTGGTAATACAATCGGGCAGGACATCCAAATCAGAGGCGATTCTAGGGTGAGTGGATATCCGGGGCAAAACCCAAAGATAAAAGATCTGCTATTACTTCATATCGATGATTGGCCATTTTATAAGAAGTTTATTATCAAGTGTATATGTCAGTCAGAAGTACGAGCTTATGGGCGGTTCCTGACGATAAACTGCGGTTCATCATTTTATTATGCTTGAAAACTCAGTGATGATGATGCGTACAGGGCATGGTCATAAAACATTCGGGCTTTTCTGAAAACATTTCAGAATGTTTCAGCCCCTTAGCCCACCTAAGCGCCGCCCCTGATCCAAGCGCTCATTCATCATTCATCAACCTCAAATATGGCTTTTCATCTGAAAGATGTATGTAGTAACAACTTTACATGGCACGCTCAATATGATGTTAACCAAGAGAAATGTGCGCTATTGAAGTGTTTGTGTGGCACTGCAGCGTTTGCTGCAGGACAGGCTCGATGCGCTCACTTGCTCTTAAAATCTCCGTCATTTTGGTCATACAGATAAAAGTAGCCTAATACATCTTTCGAATCTGTAAAGACTCTACGCTTATTTGAGTGCACTCAGAATAACAACGAAACGTTGCGCTTTTAAGCAAACAGGATGCGCTTTAGGTCTCATGTGAACTTGAGCGAGAAACTTGAAACTCCGTCTTTGAAAAATATATCTATAGAGAGTGAAATGTCTAAAAATAAAAATAGAAGGCGTGTGTGTTAGCATGGATGATTTACATGAAATTTAATCTGTGCAACACTGTGCATAATAAGATGGCTTTCAGTTCAATATAATAACAAAAACGACATTTTGGGTTTTATTCAACTAATAAGGTGGGCACGCTGTGATCTGTATTATATTTTACTGTAATTGACAGTTATCGGCAAAAAAAAAAAAACAACAACACGGGAGTGGGAGGAATGGGAGTCATTCTTCCGGAGTGGAGATTTTCCTCCAGTTTTTTCGTGGGATTGGGACGGGAAGAGATTAAAGTTTGTGATGCATTTTGGAAACAGAAGATGAGCCCCTGGTCTAATGCCACCTGGCTTGAGAAACCCGTTCTCAAAGACTTACTTTTAGTCATTATTTGGGTAGCACACATATTCTGAATGCCTTGGCAGAATTCAAATGAGCCATTTAATCTAGATTAATCTAGATTAATTCCAAAATTAATCTAGATTAAAAAAATTAATCTATGCCCACCTCTAATATATATATATATATATATATATATATATATATACATATATAATTCTGAAATGCAAAAATAAATAAATGAGGCTCAATCACCTATTAACAAACGTGCGTGTTTATTTTAGCACTTATACCGTTCACTCAGCCTGCAAAACACTAATATAAATATAAAATAAATAATACAGTTAAAAAGGAAAGTAGTCTTAAATAAGAAAGTTAAATACACCTTGTGACCCTGTCTATCTCACGAGCGGCGAGAACCCATTATAATCAGTGATGCGGTCTACACCAGATGCGTGATACAACACGACAAACTCCTCACAGCAAACTGCCTCGTCCTTTTTTATGATGTACTGACACAGTTCAAATGTCCTGTAGACAGACTCAACCTGTTGTGTTGCGACGCGGCATCGGGTTAAGACACGGTTCACTATGACGCCACGAAGTAAGCGGGCACGTTAACTCCTCGTCTGCTGCACGCACTCTCTGTGAAATAGGAATTGCGGCATATGTTGCCACATTTCTTGTTAACATCTTCCATTTACCGCTGTCTCGTTCGTATTTGGCCAGTTTGGAGAAAGCCTCACCAATACACACCTGACCAGCCGGGGCGTTTGCGATCTTAAAAACTTAAAAACATTTGTACAAACGCGGATGGTGACATGAATGGAAATTATTCCAGATCGGCGATGTAGTATTTGGTTTCCCAGCAAGGTCCATCGCTCATCATGAAATAAATATGCTGAATGCAGAATAAACTGTAGTTTCCTGCTCTCAAACCTGCCGATCTAAAGGAAACGCTGTGTATGGCATTTGAGGTAATTTGTGAATTAGCAAAGATCTAGAGTCTATATAAAACAATTTGCAACTGTTACTATTATTACACGCGTTTACAAAACTTTGTATTATGCTTGTTATAGAGTGTGTGACGTCACGTGCACTACCGCCGGTGGAAAACACTCTGAAAAGGCACAGCTACTTTATGCAGGCTGTGTGCACTTTACTGTGGATTGACTGTTTTGAAACTTATATGGTAGTTACATAGCTCCTAGACCTCTGTTATCATGAAAAAAGGCAGGAAATTTCAGTTTTGACAATATGAGACTTAAGTTTACAATTCAAATCAGTGGAATGTATTTTGCAACATAAAGTACAATATTCTCACCTCTTTAAACAAGTTCATGAAGCGCGGGCCGTACCTCCAGGGCTTGTGTCTGTGGCACTGCAGGGAGCTCACTGTCATCTGCGTGGCCCGCTGGGATGCAACGGCAACCATGAACACTGCGTCATACATGAGCGCAGCCTCGGTCTGTGGAAGGAGAGAAGAATTTACACACAAAACATGCTTTAAATATAATCAAACTTCATTATGCATTAATATACTGGCAGAAGGTGTTTTTCCTTCACCATTTGCACAAAACTGGATGTTACGTAATGGTATTTAAGTTTAATATCTTTCCATCTGATCACAGTAAGAGAGCCCCTCCCCGCCCCCTGCTGCACACACCTTATGTTTCTCTGGGTGTTTTTCAGTGCTAAAATGTGACCTGGATGGTAAAAATAGATTTGAATAAATCTCCCGATGCTTCCTGCTTTAAACCCTTCATGCATGTCTAATGCGGCTGACTGTGGTAGCAGTATCTACATTGCCTTCTGGAGGACTGGTAGATTAGTCAACATCGGTGAGACTTAATCCCAGTTATTCTAACGGTGAAGGAAGGGCTTAAAGGGAGAAGTTAGGCTCCTGTTTTAGTTCTGGTCTATATGTAAATTAGGATTTTGAGCAGTGTGATTGGCTAATTTTAATGTGTGTTCACACTGTAATGTCTGCAATCGACAACCGTAACAGATGTGACTCCAAATGTTCCTGTTCATGCAATATCTTACAGGAGCGGATCAAATACTGTCTATAACACACTTTTCTATTTTCAAATTTTGTGACTCTTAGAATCCATCCTGAAAATTAAAGGGTGTCACTTCAGTTTAAAAAAACAAACTAGATGTGAACAGAAATATATGAGCAGACTGATCCTCACAGTCATAATGCCGCTCATCAGTCCACTCTCAGGTTTGGGTGGTGTCAGCTGGCGCTCCATGGACCACTTCTGGATCACGGATGCCACGTATGGATCATCTAGATTCAGGAGGCGGAAGGCTGTCATGTTGACTCCACTATAGCGGTACGGCTCAAGATCCAAAGCAAACATATCCTGCAAGGCAACGAGAATTTGTCCAGATTTAGCCTTAAGAGCTGTGCAAACTTTGCACAAGACATACTCTTCATGCCATGTTTTTTCATTGCTGAAAAGGAGCCCCAAGCCCTTGTTAGGTGTACACAAATCACGGATGTACAAATATGCAACAATTGGCTCCATTTCAATTCATATGTTGGAATTTTTAAACAAACTGGCCACAATACACGGGAAGTTGAACTGGACTTTGAATTAAAGAAAGTAGAATTTACCGAATGACTAAATTCATCAGGTAACGCATTTTAGGAAATAAAGTGTCCATTGTCTGTACATTTGTATACAGTATGCATAGTACAAAATTCTACAGGTGACATTAATTATAAATCTACACAACTGAAGTAAAGTTTGGGGTCGGCAAAGCTTTTTCATGTTTTTGATTTAAATTTTTATTTAAAAAAAACATGATCTTTCCTTCAAAAATCATTCTAATATGCTGATTTGGCTCCCATTAATCATTTCTTGTATTATCAATTTTGTAAATAATTGTGCTGCTTAATATTTTTGTGAAACTGATATTTTCAGTACACTGAAAATATGAATAGAGCATTTATTATAAATACAAATATTTTATAATAATGTAAAAAAGTAACTTCGGATCAATTTAATGGGTCCTTGATGAATAAAAGTATTCATTTTGAACAGTAGCGTATCTGCTTGCCTGTTATGGTTTTAAATCATTCAAATTTCAAGACTTTTTTAACCTCTTGTAATTTTCTGATAAGGTTGTAATGGCATAATTCAAAGTTTGTCTTGACGAACCTTTTTTTTCTATAGTAAAAAAAAATTGACTTATTGCAAATTTGGTCTGAATCTTAGTTAATTTCATTCTACTTTACTGAATTTAAATTCAAACGCATTCTGTTTGCTACCGAATTTCAAATTGATTTGAAATAATTTCTAATTGCACAATTCTATTGATTTGAAATCAGTTCTTATTTGCACAATTCCTTCTTTTGTTCAGCAACAAGACCATCTTAATTGCTTTTTTTGGTTTAAACTTTTATCAACAAAAGCTTTGTATTGTGTGGTACAATTCCATGTGTCAGTGAGAATGTCAGAATATGATGTGGCCTGTGATATTTAAAGCCCTGTGAACACTGTCAAACATACATTAGGATGAGCAGCTCTACAGTCTAACATGAAAGACAGTTGATGTCGCCCAGGGTGCATAAGGGTTTCATGTCTCAAAATGTCAATAGGGTCAAATCATACAGTCTGACAAGCAACAATTATAAAAGAAAGCAGAAAATCAGTCACCCTGTTCATCATCTAATGTTATGAAAAGCGCTCTTATTAATAGCAAGCTGTCCGCTTGTCAGACTCACCAAAGTAGTGAAGAAGAAATGGTAGTACTCCGTCATCATACCCATCGACATCAGCTGTGGGGGAGAAACATAAAACATTTTCTGGAAACGATTCGAAAGAAAAAGAAAGTAACGACTGGCTAAGTGTGAAATAAGAGAGTTCCAGCAGTATTCCGAAATAAAGGCAGCATGGTACAAACTGTATTACATCTTTCTGCTTTAAAGTAGAACTCTGAAATCCTGCTGCGCCACAGCATGCAAGAGCACTTCACTCTCATTTTCAATCCATTTCAATCTGTGTGACGTACTTTGCGAGTTCAATGAAAGTTCAGAGTGAGAATCTACAGAAATAGTGCCGGAACCTGTTTGAGAAGCTCGGCGGCTACTTGGTAGGAGCAGTCGAAAATAATGTAAAACTCTTTTTCTTTCTTCATCTCCTTCAGCAGGGGGCGACTGTCGCCTCCTCCCGACGCCAGTTGGCGGATACGTATCTTCAGGCTGTTTTTGGATGGCGCTTTGATCAGTTCCTGCATACGCATCAATCCTTGAAACAAGAGAACACAGAAGAATGATCGAAGGTGAGGGGTAATGTTGAGAAACACAAACTCATCACGAGCTGCAGTAATTACACTTTTGATTTCCCCAGTGTCATAGCAGATGTTTACGGGGATGGTAAATTGGGACTCATCTATTCCGTTGATACATAACAATCAGATGATTTTTTTCGGCTTCTCTTTAATCAAAACACTCAGTCTGTAGTGGCACAAAGTGATGCATTAAATTGTAGCAGATCAAAATGTTATCGAAAAGCTGAACAGACCTGGGAAAGGGATGAAAATGACTGAGTCAGTTAGATAATATGATACTTTCACTAAAGTATAATTGCATACTGCCCTAAAGCTTTGTTACTGTTTCAACAGATTTGAGAATAACAGTAAAGGCTAGAGAAATCCAGAAATATCCTTTTGAAATGTAACATGTGAATAGTTTTGCCTAGGCCGGATCAAAAGTCCACAGGTCTCTGGGGTACAAACGTCCACAAGGCAGCATGATGCAATGACCTCCATAAACACACAATCTCAACTATAAGCCACATTTAACGACAGAAACTCCAGCTGTTCCATATTATATGCACCCACTCTCTTTTGTACTAGTGTTTGACTATTTAAACTTTGATTTGATTTATATCAACACTTTGAGAGTTATAAGATGAGTGTTCTTTTTGTATTATTTATATACTATTATAATATTTATTAATATTTTGAAATAGCATTTATTTTTATATTTACAGTTTAACTATTTTGTAATAGTTGAAAAAATGTAATAGTTATGTGCTTTTGATATTTTTATTCATTTTTAAATATGTTCAATTAGCTGTAACTTTAGTTTCGTTTTCAGTTGTAGTAATTTTACACTGAAAAAATGTAGAAAAACATTCACTCAGAAAATGCAAGTTACTTATTAAATCAAATGTGAAATCTTGAAGTAGAAATGGAATTGTCTTGTAAAATGTACACCAATAATTTGTTTTATTTACAACTGAAAAAACACTTTTATATTGGTACCGCTTAACATATTTTATTTCAGTTTTTGTGCCAAAAGAACATTTCTCAAATTTCTGCAGCCCAGCTCCCACTGCTTCAATTTAAAGTTCTTCATCTATTATTTATATTTTATATTATTTCAGCTTTACTTCAGTTATTAGTTTCTTTATTTAACAATAACAACACTGCTACAGACTATCTTGCAGATCATTTGATCAAGTGTAATGCTTGTGCGTTAAAACATGATAACTTTTTTCAAATTACCTCCTTATGAACTCATCAATTACTTTAGGACATTAATAATCAAACAAGCTCTATATTATTCCCTTTATATTCGCAATATTTTATTGTGTTATAAACCACACTTCTAGGTCATACAGTATGACTATATTTAATGTGAACATAAAGGTAAATGGTTTCCTGGTGCAGGATCTGATCAGACCATCTAATCTACCTGATTTAATTTATCAATTGAATAATTTGTCATTAAATCATCATGGCTTTGTATTAACACCCTGGCTGTTTGGTACATTCTTAAACTAGCCTTAAATATTATCTCTACCGAAACTCAAAGGGATCAAAATTGGATTACAGAATGTACTATTTTGAAGAAAATGTCGAATGCAAGATCAAAGGGAAATCCAATAAAGGTAGTGGCAGACTAATATTAGAGACATGAATATCTTATAAAGGCTGAGCTACTACACAAGTTCAATGTAAATGACACGCATAAAGAAATATGTCGGTCATAATAAAGCCCAATAATACAACCAAAACATAGATTTGAGCGATAAAACTGCTTAGATGCTCAGACAAAAAAAAAAGAGGAATGAAACCACTTTTAGTCACAGGCTACAGTTATTTGCCTTGATTTAGTCGTGGCCATATAATGACATAGATGCAATGATAAGATCATAAATCATGCTATCAAAGTATGAGATTTCTAGACATAAACACACCGAAAGTAGTGTGAAATGTATGTTTTGAAACAGATGGCTCACAGGAATTCAAGACAAATCACACTACGGCAGAGACAGTGTGATGTGTAAATACTAGGGTAAATTTGCTCTGGCATCTGTTCCCTGAGCTCCCCTAATGATTTCAATCCAAGTCACTGGCTATGAATCAGATACACTAATCATTTTGAAACTGGTCAATCGGACACAAATTTGATCTGTTGCAAGCAATTTCTGCAAAGACGTTGGCTACAGTGTCAGCATGCTCGTTTTAAGCTGTAGAAACAGAAGTATATTTGTTATTAAACACTAGATTTGTTTTTCTGCATTTGATTTGCTCTCCAAACGAGTTTGCTGCCATCAGGAATTGACAGGAAAGGGGAGTTGGATCAGGATGTGACAGGCCAAATTTTCAATCATAAAACAGCATTCACAACATTTAACAGATTGTCTGGTTGAACATGGACAATGCAATGACTGACTTGAATTTGCGGATCATATACGATGATATTTTATTGGTTAATATTATTTTATCCCCCTCTGCATTCCCCTGATTACATAAAAAATAAGTAATCTCAGAGGCAGAGAACGTTATTACAATTTCATGACGGATTTAATAACAACTATTTTATTATTTAGAATAATGCACACTGATGAATTATGCACAATACCGACCAGACACAATTTATTAAAAAGCAGGTGATTTATATATACAGATATTGTTTGATTCTTCTGATAGAGTGTGAGAAATGGACATATTTTATCATCTCGTTGAGAGAAAAAATAATAATTAATAATTTGAATAACTGTCACAATCACAACCTTTCTTGAATATGAGTCAGGCCTGTGAAATAAACAACTGTACGTGAGAGAAGATGTTCAATATTCAGTCAATATTTCACGGTTTTCAAAACCATTTTGGTTTAGAAAAGGTCACAAAGTCAGAATATATAGAAAATGAAATATAGTATTGAAATGAAGCTGTCAAAAGGAAATAAACTGATAAGGTCAAGTGAGTTAAACAAAACTGACCTAGAAAAAGAAATGAACGCTTGCCACCTGAAATCACATTAAACTTGCCAATGCCGCATCTGAAAGGTTTCACCACTGTGCATTTCAAAGCAGGGATTTAATGCAAAGAAAGAGAATGTAAATGCTGTGAGTGACAGCGCCCTGCTAATTAAAGCAAAACCAACATTTACACATTCACGGGCTGAGTGTGTGCAATGTCTCGTCTATAAATTTACTGCTAGCAAACCAGTTACACTGTCCTATATCAAACATTGCCAGAACAAAAAATGAAAGTTGACAACAAAAATATATAAAATGCATGAGGGATCCCTGCTGAAAACACTAGCTTAGACCACCATGCATATCCAAATCGGTGTCCTGACATTTTATCCTACCTCAGATTTTCCTACCCCGGCTTACTGCGCATGCGCACATCAATATTGAATCCCTTTTCTCAAGCTTAACAAGAATATTTAATGTATCTGCTTTACTGTAAGGAGTAGGTTTAGGGTTGGGATAGGTGTATATGTTAATAAAACACAATCTAATAGGTAGAAAAATATATGTATTATTGGTTTCCAGTAGCTTTATACCTTCTATCCACAACCGCGAATATAACACGTAATTACTGTATGTGCATTACTGTAAGGGTAGGTTTAGGGTTGTGGAAGGTGTACACATTAATAAAACATAATTTGACAGGTAGCATTTTTCGTTGTCAAATTGTACTACCCACTGTTTTAATGGGAGGTAGCAAAATCTGACAGGGTAGGACAAATCGACAGAACACCGGTTTATGCTGGTTTAATATTGGTCTGTGCTGTTTACCAACAAAAATTGACCAGCATGTCCAACAAGCCCATGTTTGAAAACCAGCATCCAGTGCATATGATGCCACAAGCAATGCTGGAGTTACTGTTGAATTCAGTTAGAATTCCCACTTGCTTCAAATATAATAGAATGTAAATATATGTGGACATCAGTTATTCTTTCCAGCAGAAAAGAGGATTTCAGTATACATGTTGTGGCCTGCAGTGTCCCATTTTAAAGCTCAAAGGTGTGAAGATCCCACTTCAAATAGCCTCTCAACAAAACCTCAAAAAAGCACATTGAGCTGCCCTTCAAAATCTCTTTTTAAAAACTGCCACCCTTTTCTAAACCATAATAGTCACTCACCTGTGCTGTCCTCGTAACACACAGAAACAGACTTCCATTTGTAGAAAATGACAATATCCAGGATAGCCCTGCTTATGGAGGTGTACTCAGGGTAGAGGTTAATGTAAAAATTGTCCTTATTGTCCACAGATGTGAGAAAAATACTAATAAATGTGACTAATTAGTTCAGAATAATCAAAAATAGATAAAAAGAAAAAGTAACAACAAATATTAAAAAGTAAAAGAAATACATAAAATAATGTTACATTGTGATAATTTATGTCTTATCATTGTGTAATAATTTATTTTGGACTCTTTTCAACTGTATTTTAATAACTATGACAGATCACTGAACTGATATTAAAATAATAATATAAAATATTTGTTTAATAAATAACTTCAAACCAAGAAAAGGTTATAATGAATGCATTAGGTATATTCACCTTTATCACAATTTCAGCAGTTTTTATAGGATAAATTGTAAAATAAATATTAAATATAAATAAAGAGTCATACCCCTTCTGGAGGCTTCAAAGCTGTCAAAGAGGTTTACTCTCTGGATATCGTAGGTCAATGTGGTGTTTGGCATCAAGGTTCTGTTTCGGTTGATACTTGAAACTGCAAATTTAAAGGCGAGTTCATCTATGCTGACTGGTTCATTCTCCCGCGTCTCAAAGATGCCTCCTTCATCAAAATAAAGACAAAAACTGTGTTAAGCAACAAGTAAAACTGTTCTTTCAAGTCAGCAAGTGCAGTAGATGTCTAAACATGCCCTTACCAAAAAGTTGTATACTTCGTTTATTTTATTAAGTATACTTAAAGTTGAAGTATATTTTTAAGAATACTTTATGTAGTAAGTATACAAATATCAGTGTCACAAAAATATAAAGGTACAAGTGTTTACACTTTGGCCAAGCTGTGCCTTACTTAAAAGGTTCTTCAAGTGATGCCAAAGAATAACCATTTTTGGTTCCACAAATAACCTTTTGTGAAACTGAAAGGTTCTTCAGATGTTAAAGTTTCTTTATGGAACCATTTAGACAAACAGGTTCTTCGTGGCATCGTGAAGCACCTTTATTTTGAATGTAACAGTAGTAAACTGAGTAACTAGTTTACATCAAAGTTTTAGCTTGTGCTGCAACTATACTAAAAGTCAACTTATAGGTATACTGATAGTTTACTAATTAAATACTTGTAGTAGCATTTTATTACACTTTGAAATATAGTCTTAGTAAAATAGTAGTTTTATACTTCAAGTATACTCGTAAGTTTTCTTTAAGTGAACTTTACATCATACTTTAAGTATACTACTATGTCGCTATTTAGGTATCAATTTGCATAGATTTTGTGTATGAATATCTGAACATACAAATCAAAAGAAAGAACAGATTATCTGCTTGCAAACAAAAACATTTTGTTCTAGCTTCATGCATTCTTTTTTAAACACTTGAAAAATGGTAAGTTTCATAAATAAAAAATTAAGAAATAAACAGTATTGTGAACAAAAATCTGAAAAAAGACTATGAATTAGATTCAGAATGGTAATCAAAACATAGTTGGAGTCGATCAACACCCCAAAGCTTGATTAAAGTCATTATTACCTCTTCATTGGTCGACATTTTATTCCATAATGTTACACAGTTTTGATGCTGTTTTATGCCTGATGAATGATTGTGTAATATTTAATGTGGAAGCTGTTTTGGTTTCTTCTTCACTTGTGTTTTTTGGGAAATTAGCAAGTATAGCTAAAAAAATTGACTTTTTCTAAGTATAAGTCAAGTATACTTAAGTGTCATTTTAAGTATATTTCTGAGAAATACATAAAGCTAATTTCTGAGTTTTTTGTTTAAAAGAAGTATACTAACAGCACACTTTAATAAACTTCTCTTTCACAAGAGTTTGCTTAAAGTAAAACACATTTAAAACCCTGTATGACGCTAATGAATAAATAAATAATAAAAACAATGTCTTAGTAATGCATATCATTCAAATTCAATTCAAAGCACAGGTGCCAAGCTAATTCTAAGGCAAACTGAAAAAGATAAATCCAACTTTTGATATTATTTAAAACACATTTAAAAACAGTGCCTAGCTAAATTTACAAATTAAACATAAAATTACTGTCCAGGTAATGGATAAATTCCAGCTCCACACTAATTCAAAAGTTAAACAATAGTGCCAAGCTAATGCTAAATACAAATCAATTACAAACTAATGCATTTAAAAAAAAGCAGAATCCTTCTTTTGTTAAAAACATATTAAAAAAATCAGTGTATAGCTTAACGTACAAATTAAATAAAAATTGGTGACCTGGAAATGTATATATTTCAGTTCCACACTAATTTAAAAGCAATTACAAACATAGCTGATACTAAATCCAAATAAAATTCAAGTTAATGCAAAAGCATACTGAAAAATCAAAATCTAGCTTTTGTAAAATATATTTAAAACCATCTGAAATAGCCGCTAAATAAATAACTTTTCCAGAAATGCTCCATTCAAGCACATCCCAACAAGAAAGGAACAGGTTGGCTAAAACTGGTAAATGCACACATCTATTTGACATATGACCTTGTTGTCCTCTGTTTACAATAATCTAAAACAAATCTTGACTATTTTTATATGGTACAAAGATCCTAAGACACATGTGAAGAATAAATTACTTTTCTCAAGGTTATTCTTTGCTGATCACTGTTCATGAATGATATCGTCTGTCAAACAGTTGACAAAGTTCATATTCTGTTAAAAAAAAATTCCCTGTCCAGACCACACTGACGCTTGACACACGTTGATAATTTAGGAAATAACTAAAGCAACAACAGGCAGAGGCAGAGGTCTTGCTGCTCTTTATTAAATAACAGCCCTTGAGTGATGGACGCCATTCAAAAAGGCAGGTAGCCTTTGAGTATTTTTCACTTAAGTCAGTAAACAGTCTGTAATAAAATGAAAAACAAATAAATCAATTACAAGTAAAAAACAAAGAGTGCTCTTTTCTGTATCTAACTGTAGATGATTAATAAAGTTATAAAAGCAGTGAGCGTTTTTGTTAATGTTGCCATTTATTATTAAGAACATAAAAGACAGGGGCTTGTCGAGCCATGATATTAAACCAACCATTTTTAGAATCGTAATAATTCATAAGAAAAACATACAGCAGATTGCAATGGCTGCTTAACTTAGAATGATATGATGCATCTAAATACCAATACCAATATGTAATGTCAGTCTCTTACAGGTTTCTGCAGGTTATTTAGCGATCCCATAACATTTAGAAAATCTGAAATGACAAATCATGCAGATTTAACCGCTTAAGAATTCAGACTAATTGGCCAACACTGTGTTTGACCTTTAAAATGCCATTTTACAATCACTTCCCTTGCTGACAGGGAAGCTTATTCTCAAAACTGCACAAGGTTAATCAACATCATCTCTTCTCAATGATCACATGTAAATCAAACAATCAAAAACCGTTCACAACTAAATCAGCAAATGATCATGGCCAAAACACCAGAATATGCCAATCAAGAACCAATTTAAGTCAGTTGGTTGCAAAGTCAATATGACGCAAATGTCTGGAGCAAGTGGCCAAGACATTCAGTGGAGTATATCTCCAGAATTATGCATGAGCATCTGGTACTACACACATTGTTATATTACTTGTAATGCTGCAGATACTAGAACTTACACATCATACGAATACAATGCAAAACGACGAGATCCGTCAACAAACAGGTCCGGCCAACAAACAGGTCTCAGCAGGAAATAATGGGCCATTAACTCGCCAATAAACAGCCAACCTCCAACAGTGAAAGTGACAGATTGGCTCTTTAATGAAAAGACTGTGAATGAAGATAAGAATAATTCAATGGCAATGATAATGTGTGTGAGATGAAGCTCATCAGAGTGTAGATATGAGCTTCTGTGAAACCCGGTCTCAGTGGCTTGTTTTGGCGTTTTGAAAGCTGAATTGGAATGAGCAGGACTTAAAGCCAAGCCAGAAAGTCCTGCTGTGGATAACACCGTCTGATGTTCAGATAGTCCCTCGGGGAGAGCGTGGGCCGAGTGCTCCACACAGGGAGAAAGGAGAGGAGATTTTGTCTGTGAAAAACTGATTGCTTTTATATAGAGGGAGATGGTCAGACTGGGTCGGGTTGGGAGGCTGGAGATGAGAATGAAGCCTGAAGCTTTTCTAGATGAGGCAGATGCACTAACATGAAGGACAGTTGATAACAATGAGTCTGGCAGCAAACAAGTCTTGGTTCATTTTTATAGAAGTATCGGATCTACGGTTTAGCTATGTTTATTTACTCTTTTTCCACTATGACTAAGAAGTCTGATGCCTCGTTGATCTTTATTATCCTGGAAACACCAAATCCATCTAGCTTCACTTTTCCTTTAATTGCCACATTAAGAGTCAGCCGTTGGAACCGAATTTACAGTGTCTTTAAGACATCAGCCGGCATTAGAGCGGAATGAACAACCAGACAGAGTGGCATATAGACAGACACTTCTGTATGTGTGCGTAGGCACTGTAATGGTTACTTGAGCATGCTTTAATGCTTGGTTTCTATTCATTGGAAAATGGTTCCCTAGGGATGTCCAAAGCCTCTGCCATTCACCTTGGAGACCGCTTTTAATGAATCCATTTTCTATCATGTTTTTGTCATTACATGCATTTCGCCCTTGTGATAAACAATACGTTAACAAGAAATTTATGGGCTTTGGGTCTACATGCTTTTATGTTGAGGCAGAGCTTTGTATATTTTTATGATTTAAAAAATATTCTGTTAATACTTTATTTCACATGAAGGACCATGTTTTTCTCAAAAGGTAACACACTGAAAGAAAATATTAATGCATGATAGGATTATTATAGTTGACTAAAATAAAATATAAAAAAATAATATTTTAATATTTTAACACGTGTTCCCGTGGCTCAGTGGTTAGAGCAATGCGTTAGCAGCGCAAAGGTTGTGGGTTCGATTCCCAGGGAACACATGTACTGACAATACAAATGTATAACCTGAATGCACTGTAAGTCGCTTTGGATAAAAGCGTCTGCTAAATGCATAAATGTAATTCAGGTATTTAACAAGGAAACATTTCTAATTTTCATTTAGTTTAACTTGATGTACTAAAATATCTAAAACTTACAAAATGAATAAAAACTACCGTATATAGACATATTTAAAGATAAAACTTATATTTTTATAAAAAAATATAAATATTTGCACTGTTTTTCACACTAGTGTGCTTTAATGTTTAATTAGTGTTCCTGTAGCTCAGTGGTAGAGCATTGCATTTGCAGCGTAAAAGGTTGTGGGTTCAAATCCCAGGAAACACACATACTGGAAAAAATGTATAGCCTGAATGCACTGTAAGTAGCTTTGGATAAAAGCCTCTGCTAAATGCATAAATGTAAACGTTATTGATTATATTCATTAGCGATTATTAGCTGTTTTGTCAATATTTTATCACTACCCCAGTTCAATCTAGTCTAGCAGACAGTATACAGTACATCCTCCACAACAGCTGAAAATGTCCTGGATCATCGATTTATGTATTCAATGTTAACATATCCTGTCAGGTGTGACAGGTGACACACGCAGTATGCCTCCTGTCTGGCTTTGATCAGCAGAAAGTTCAAAGACTCCCAGCACAGGTCCAAGAAAGTGCCAAGCATGTTTTAGCAGACAACACAACTCCAGTGTTTGGCTATAAGTAGTAGCTGCTGCTATAGGCCAGGATGCCTGCCATAGACTTCCAAATATGCAGGGACCTGTATTCTAAAATTAAAAAAGCATGTATATATTTTCATGTACCATAAAGACCCAATTTATACTGTGCAAAAATAATATTTTAAATAGGCTGCGTAAAATAATCTTTGTAAACATTTAGTTTCCATTTTATTCATTATTACTTTTATTACCTAATAATATATTTTTACTTGTTTCTACTAATTGTAGTACCATGCTATTAAATGCATTAGTTATGTGTATTTTTTGTATTATTATTATCCATTTGATATTTTATTTACCTTAATCAATTATTGTATTTTAGTCTAATCTTATTTTAACAATTTACAATTTATTGCAATTTATTTTATGCTTTTGTTTTACGGATCTAAACTTTTCCACAGACCCCAGTTTTTTCATTACAATTCTTCACACATAAATAACCATCCTACAGAGGTCAGGCAGCTTTCACATTTAAATTGACGTAAATTAGCTGAATTATGGGTAATTGTCACCATTCCCAGACTGTGCTACTGGATTGCATTGTCTTTTTTCTTTTTAGCTCACAAGATCTTTGTGTCTCTTTCTCATTCTTGCACATTTTATGCATTTTCATTTTCCCTAGGAACTGGATGATGAAGGAATCAGCAGGTCTTTTCATTCATAAAATACTGGAGTTTTAGCAAATAGCTGTATTATATACCCTAATAAAGAATGTGTGCAATTATAATCTCAAAGGCCTTTTGGATATTATGTCTGAATGCACCCCTGAAATGCTCTTGGTCTTTAAGTGCCTTAATTTTTTCCTCAATTACTGAGTTCAATGAGCTTCAATGAACTGAATACGATTAAACCCTAAGACATGAAACAAAACCAAAATGGCACTGAAAGTGACGTAATGGATAGTCGTGGTCTAATGGATAGAGCGTCGGACTTGTAACCTGAGGTTGTGGGTTTGAATCTCGGGTCCGGCAGTAATTGTCTGAGGGGGGAGTGAACAACGAGCGTTCTCTCTACCTTCGATACAACGACTGAGGTGAGACCATTGAGCAAGGCACCGAACCCCCAACTGCTCCCCGGGCGCCGCAACAATGGCTGCCCACTGCTCCGGGTGTGTGTTCACTACTGTGAGTGTGCACTTGGATGGGTTAAATGCAGAGCCCAAATTCTGAGTATGGGTCACCATACTTGGCCACACAGCATAGTATAGTCAATGTAATCCTGACATACTAGATTCATCTCACCCGATATTAATCTTGTTGTTATAGTCCTGTGACTTACAACATCAGTTGTGCTGCTATTCACAACTCCTCTCCTGTGGCTGAATGGGATACACTTCAGAATCTCATGAAGATCTCAAGAAATAGTAGACCATTCAGGTTCTTTTCCCTGAATACTGTCAATTCAGACATGCTATTTGTTTCACATGCTTTTGTCTACTATATAGTAGGGAAATTGTGTATTTGAACATAGCCCAAATCTTTTGGCACACAATAAGAATATTCAGTGACTTTGAGTCTTCTAAAGTGCATCTGACCTTGTAATTCCATGAAGGATCTCAAACATTTCTCTGTGGTTTCAGACAGGTACTGTTTTTCATTTCCGGATCATTCGATTGATGCTATTCAATGTTAAATATCTGTCAGTTCTAACAATACATCATTGTCAACCGCACGCTCCAGACAGAAAGCTCCGCTCAATGATCAGTCCTAGAATGAAACATTACATCAGTGTGTTCTTAACATCAGTAAGAACACACTGAATGCTCAGGATGGACGTGGAAAGGTTTTTATCCAGCATCCACATTTTTTGGAAATAGAACAACAAATTTCGACCTTTTATAAAATAAAATATTTCACAAATGCAGAGAGCAGAACGTGGCTGATTAATACAATGCATTGTTATATGATTCAAATCAATATTTAATGTTGATGATGAGTTTCCCAGTTTTGCTCCATTCAATGCAATTATTTATATTTGAATCAGATAATTAATCATGGTGAGTTCCTGTTAAGTAGTTTCTTCTTCATCACAGTTGTACTGAACACCTAATGGCCTGGAAACATGGAGTTTGTTTACTAACTGCTAAATGAAACTATTTGTTTATCTTGTTGTGATCCCTTTTGTCTGTTTATCTCTATTTCATGCTGCATTGCTCTGTGACCACTAGCTGTCTTGCTGTGATGACTGGATCATGGATGAATACAGCGGTATTTTGTGTCTCATGGTTTGCTTCGTCATTCCAGCAGGGACTGCCTATTTGGATAGTACATTTTTTCACTGGGTTTGCTTGTTTTGTTTAGTTGTTTGTTTAGAGCGCTGACTGACAACACTATATAACATATAATTACTCACTTCTTAGGCTATATCGCCCAGCCCTACCCACTCCACATAAAATAAAACAGGTTTTCTATTGATATGACAAATTCACAATAAAATGGAAGTAGCGCCAGATCTTGTCTTCCATATTGTGATGCACATCCAGACAGATTATTGAAAAAGAAAAAGTTGTAGGATTTACTTTAAAATATTTTAAAAACAGAAATGGCTAGTATTTCACATATATTACAAACAATGGCAATTAACGTATTGAATGAAACTACATTTTGAAATAATTAAATATTATTTTCTTGTAAAACAAACTCCAATAATCTGTTTTATTTACCAGATTTAAAAACATGGATAATATCAATTTCATTTAATGTTAAAAATCACATTTGAATATAAACTTTAATAGAAAAAATGTCAATAATATGTTTCTCAAAAAATATCAGTTCAAACTTTTTTAAATCTGCGCAGTCCATCTTTAAACGACTTCAATTTATATAACACTTTCTGTCAAATTATTTTCAAAGTTCAATACTTTGCTACAAATATTGTGGCTCTTATGATGAAATGATTAAAATGTTCCTCACTTGTAATTCGCTTTGGATAAAAGCATCTGACAAATGAATAAAAGCAATGCACGCTGTTCTTGATTAATCAAGGTCATTATTCTAGAACCTTTCTAATACACACATGCCCACAACAAATGCACACATGCACACATTCAAACACATACACAAACCTGCACACAAGTGACTGCTGAATACTCAGGTCATCTCGGACACAGTCTTTTTCTTTCTCTGTTCTTCTTTTCAACATTTCTGTCACTGTCTATGATGTATTCCACACACTCCTCATAAAGACATTACAATGATTTCTGCAAACACACAGGCCAAACGCATCATCAAAGAAAAAACCTTCATTCTCATTCAAATTCATGAAATCTTGTTCAAACACATCCCGTCTGACTAACACAAGAAAACACAAAGGGATAAGGAGTCAGCATGCATACCAATGCTCTCGCGGAGAAAGAGCCAGAGACATTAGCTATTCTCCATTCTCTCTGCCACTGGGATCGAACCCTTTGATTTTCTCATGGGGCTCATTCTAAATGCTCAAATTCGTTTATTGTTATTTCAAGCTCAATCTATAAGAGGCTCAATAAAAGTGAGTATGTTGATGCAAATGTTTACAACCTACATTAGTCGTTAATTATTTGACAAAGTGTTCAAAAAGATGCGACTTTGGAAACCAGGTTCCTAATTCACCATAGCCGTACAAACTTTTAAGGAAATTCTGCTGACGGTCAAAGTGCAGCATCATTTCACAGTGCTGAACATACTTCTGAGGCCACATGGATCCACATCTAAAAGGATTAATTTCCCCTCGCAGCCTGTGAAATACTTCCACCAGCACTGCACATTCCCTCAGTCAACACTGTGATACTTCCAGAGCCCAGAGATTATTTTAAACCACTCTCGGGAATGAGCTGAGGCAGCTCTATGTTCACAAAATATCCTCAAAGATTTCAAAAACAGTCATTTGTGCAGAGTTGGACAATAATTATAAGATTTATAGAGATCTTAAACAAGAACGCATGCGGTAATGGTTCTGCCCGACATTAATCAAATTGCTGCCATACGGTCACAAAATTTGTGCTAGTAACCCGTGGGATGATAAATGGCATGAGCAGACATCCTAAGGACACATTTATGATTTCATTTTCTGGGTAGACAAGTGAACAAATTAATTTTTTTCCTTCATGCTGAAACTTTTAGATGACCGTATCGAACCACTTGTATTGGCATTGTCTTGGACTCACTGGCATCATGTGAACACAGTTTACAGTTACTGTGCCATTGTGGGAATGTGATAATTGATTAAAGCCATAATTTAATTAGTATTTGAAAGTATCTGATAATATAAGGGTTAGATACTGTAAATAAAGCAAATAGTATTCAGATTGTCATGTGTCCTCAAAAGAATTGTTTGCTATTCTTCATGTAAATTAAAGCTTTTATTAGGTCACTGCGCACACACACACAAAATTGTTCTTCAGTAGTTCTTTGGAGTCGTTGATATAGCCATACAAAGAAACCGTAGGGTTAGTTCACCCAAAAATCAAAAGTAATTAATAATTACTCACCCTCATCCTCATGTCGTTCCAAACCCATAAGACCTTTGTTCTTCTTCAGAACACAAATTAGGATTTTAGATTAAGACAAAATATACAAAACTTTACAAATTATACAAAAAGTATTCTTGTATCTTATAAAACTACGGCTGAACCACTGATGTCACAGTGATATTTGTGACAATATCACAATATTTGTGATATTTTAATAAATATTAAAATATGTATTATTTTAATAAATAAATAAAAATAATAATAATAATGTATATGCTTTATAAACACAAATGCTCGCCTGTTCTGCGATGCGTGTCCCAGACTTCACGAAATACGTAATAACGTTGAAAAGGTCACGCTTGACGATGCGCAGAACAGGCGAGCATGTGTTAATAAAGCTTATACATTTTTTATATATTTTTATTGACCAATCGTTTTGCTAGATAATACCCTTATTCATTGTCTGGTATTGTTTATAGCCCTTTGAAGCTGCACTGAAACTGTCATTTTGACCTTCAACCGTTTGGAGTCCATTGAAACTAACTATATGGATACAAATCCTGGAATGTTTTCATCAAAAACCTTAACGTAATTGGTGGTCTATCTCCATCACCTGTTTTCAGATGGAGAGGCAGTTAATACACAGAGCCGTAGTTCACTGACAAGCTAGGACATATCGCGTTTTTAATTGCAGACGTTTTTTTTGCAGCCTTTGATTATGAACGCAATATTGCGTAGCTTGTCAGTAGCTATATAAAAATTGACCATTGTGACTGTGGTTCAGGGTCACATATAGTTCTGCAAAGGATCTTTAACTCTCTGGACTTTCTGACCTCAGAAAAGCATAGAAGTGATTCAAAACAGCTTTAGCTATTGTAGTAAATTCCCAATTCATTGTAAACATATAAGAGTGGGCTCCTCTTTTGTTTCTACATGGCACAGATGCCAATCATAACATTCAGACAACAGATGGGAGTTGGGTGCACCTATATTTTTAAGAGCACATAGGGACAGTCTCCTGTATTCTCCAGCCTTATACACAATGTCCTACCAAATCAATGTGTGTGTGTAAGGGTGTGAGTTTATATAATAAAACGATTTGTTGCTCCAACACATCCATCTCTTGAAGACAGATCACTGTGTGTTCAAGATGAGAGAACATCTGTAAACCAGCAATATCTGATAAACTTTGACAAATGTCTCAGATAAAGAGGGTCCAAACATGGTGTGGGCGAAACAAGTCTCCTCAGGGAGAGAGAACAGATAAAATACCTGTGGCAGTCAGAAGGTTACATCATGGGACTAAAGTAGACTACTCTTTCATTGTGCTCAATACACAAGTCCAAGGAAAAATGACCCACAGAATAGATCTATACAGTAAATTTAAATGTAGATAATTTCAATGTCTAGTTTATTTATGGATGGGTGATGCATGCCCATATAAACTATTATTGTTTATACTATTAGTATTTCACAATCCATCCCAAAGAAGCAGTACGCCAAGCTTTCTGTTTCAACTAAAGTCCCGTCATTTGGAGAGGAACATCAAATCAGTCTTGGGTAGGAAAGAGGATTAATGTAGGTTGTTAAAACTGCTTTGGGGATTTACCGTGATGGCCAAGTCAGACAGCAGCAATCATCAGACCCTAATGTCCTCTATGTGACTACAGGACGCTTTATCTCAATAACACATAGAGGAGAGCCAGTGACCAAATCTCTCAAATGGTTTAATGTTAAATGAGGAATGCATTTAATTATGCATTTAGGCATTTATGATTTACTTTCAAGATGACCTGCCAACTAGACTTCTTATGTAAAGAAAGGTCAAACCATTACAAACAGAACAAGTGACTGATATTCTTTGTAAATGATTTTATCCCATTTTGAGAAAGTTTTAACCCCTAATTAGACTTATGTAACAAAACAGATTATTATAGTAATGTTAGCTATATCAAAGACAATGCTGATCATGTAAGTGAACATGTAGACCATATATTCTACATGGATATGCAGATACGACAAATAAACTGAATGTATTTAGAGGTCATAAAAACATCAGATAGATGATCTTTTTTAAACAAGCAATAATACTTCAAGTCGCTTAAAGAGCAGTGACGTGACAACAAAGACAATCGATGCTGAACAAACACTGAACGTTTATAAATGAACAATAACTGCAGGTGACAATGAACGATTCATGATAAACAATCACTTACCAATTCGTATGACCTGCTGGTCACTACGGTAAAACTTTGACATCAAGTAAAAAGGAATAATAACAGTCTTCTGCGCTTCTCCATGGCTTTGTTATCAAAAGAGGTAAAAATAATAAACTTCATGTCATAAAACTGGATTTAAGGAACCACAGCGCGCGCTCATCAACTTCCATTCACCTCCCATCGCGCGCAATGGAAACAGCTCCTCGAAAAAGCCGATTATTGCCTCAAAAACAACACGTTATCATCCTTTCCTCGAAAATCCACGATGTAACGCACTCTTCAAGATATTTCATGTAGGATTGTGTGCTGATATCCTTTGTTCATCGCTTCAAATACTTGTGGCACTCCGCACGTGCACTGCGAGGATAGTAAAGAGCGCGCGCCACTGACCGACTCATGATCCAGACGCAGGATTAAAGCAAAATCTGCTAAGCGTTTGGCTTTCTTCAAGACGTTATCTTCATTTTTAAGTTCACACAGATTGAAGATAAGTTTCTAGGGCCTTCAATTTTGTTTAGTGTTCTGTTTATATTTTTCTTTTTCAAACTAGCTACATATTTAGTGACATGTCACAATCAGTTTTAGGCAAACTGAGCTGAATCCTGTTATAGGAAGTTAGTCAATTGCTCATAATTAGTTCATGTTCAAAATATATGCGTGCACGGAACAGTTCACCGAGATAGTGATATAGTTCACACGATTGATTTGCTCGAAATGATTCGCAAAGCGTTGTTGATCACTTGGATGCAAATTATAACTTTGTTTAGCAAAAAGATATTGTTGTTAATATGTAACTCATAGCCTTTAAGTATGTATTATTATTGAAATAAGTGAAAAGCAGCATTTATACAAAATCAAACATAAGTATTGTGACTTGTTTAAGTGATGACTCGATTGGATTTGGACTTGTTTATGGGGAAGAACCGATTAAACAGCTTGCTTTTTGCCAAATGGCGGCACACAACGCCACCTGTTGGACAAATCTTTTAAGAGCAGAGGAAGAAGCAGGAGATAAACAACTAAAATTGAATTTATTTGATTAAATTAAACACCTTAATATGATGCAAAATCATCAGTTGTAGCACATAATGAAATATGCTTTCAGTTTTTATTTTCCTTATTTATAAGTGAGTTAAAAAACACGACTGTTACCAACTTTTTTTTTAAATTCACTAATGCATGCATTTGCATGAGAGTCTAGGCTGGCTGAGCTGAACAGTGTGTCCAAACTGATGCCACTATGGCTGGAGGACTCAGCGATGCTTGTTTCTTCTCCTGCCCTGATGAGGGGCCCAGAACAGCACTGCAACAACCCGGCTGTGCACAGCAAACACGAGGCCAGCCAGCCCACAAACAGAGCCTCGCCCATGTGGAACCGAATGGAGCTCAGACCACAATCGGCATGGAGGATGCTGAGTGCTGTCCAGGACACAGGTATTAGAGTAGTGAGTGAAGCGAGCAGGTGCAAACACGATGCTCCAACCAGACAGCGCCTGGCACTGTCGGGACGGGTGCACTGAATGCTCATGAGTGAACTGATCCATGCAGCCACAGCCAGAACCAAAGAGAGAGTTACAAAGTAACGAGCTGACCACAAGGCTGGATCTAAATAGGCTTTGCATGTTAATGAACTGGCATCATGGATAAAAGAACATTTAGTCCAAAGTCCTTCATATTCAGTCCATGATTCAGAGCGTACAGTGAGTTTCCACCTCGGTAACCCTGTGATCACGGCCACACAGAGAAAACCGAAGAAAGCACAAATCATAGCTACTATATCAACACATAGGGTTCTTCCTCTCCTCAGTCTGATGAATGTTTCATTAGTTTGGTTCAGCAACTCATCCATGATTTCTTTTTCAAGCCTCGGTTGATGGCGTCTGCACGTGGCCAAGCTAATATTGATGATCAACTGTGGCTGGTAGGAGAGAAGTAAAGAAGAATTGCAGTTTCAATCCTGGAACATTTCAAATAATGCATGGTCACATCTTCACCGGAGTGCATTTATTGACATGTTTATGATTTATTATTCATTAAAATTGACTAGTCAGCAAGCAGAAGTGCGCGGGAAGAATAAAAATGTTTTAGGAGGTGAAAAAAATCACAATCTATAAAGCAGATCGACCACAACAAATCATTTTGCAATCCATAACAAAGCCGTTCAAGGATCAGGAAATCCAACTACCGAGTCAAAACAATGCAATTCCAGTGCATTCAATAGATTAGCTTATTAAATGTCATTAAAACTCACTGTATTTACTTGACGGTGGATAGCATTTCTCCAAGACACTGCATAGAATCAGAGCAGGACTGATAAAGGCTCTGGGAGTGTGAGAAAGCTTTTAAGCATACATGTGGGACAATTGTACATAGTTTGTTGTTTTCATAAAATTGTTCTTTGCTCAGGCTCTCCTGGTCTAACAGCTGCCTGAAATAGAAATGTGATGTGCTATTTAACAAATGGAACATCCTATTTATTTTTTTCATTCAATGACAGATAACTGGTTCTGAGTGTTGTATTTACTGTAAACACTGTAAATGGTGTTTCATTTTCTAAATCAAAAGTTTCTCAACAACAGAGCAGAAAATGGTTCTAGTGCACTTGATTTTTAAACTGCTGCCTTATGGATCTATTTGAACTTTATATTTTTTTTAAATATTTAGCACGTCTACAATATAATCGTTTTATATATCTAATGTACACAAATGTGTTGTATAAAATGATTCATTTAAATATTAGTATATGTAGATATAAGAATTAATATTGGATCCCCATTTGCATTTTATAAACTAGCCTAAGAAAATGTGGAAAAACTGATTTTTTTAAAACAAAAAAGAACTTTTGCGAATTCAAATTATTCTTGATATAACAATGTATCAAGAGCAGAAACTACAAATGGCAACTACTTTGCTTGAACACATACAAGGACAAAAACAACCCACAGCACAGTTGAGGAAATGCTGGCACTGGATCAGGGCCCATTAAATATGATTTATTTGTACACTTCTACGGGTGGAAAATGCATAAAAGATATTGTCCACATTCTGTTGTGTTCGATAAAGTCATTACTGATGTACTTTATGAAGAATAAAGAAAGCTTCAGTTTGTCGTCAGGTAGTTGGTGCAGCGCTTCACTGCCACCTTGTGTTTGTACCTGATATAGAGACATTTTCATAAACACTCCAGTGTGGTATCTAAATCTGAGTGAGATTATGATTCCTCTGCTTTTCCCTTTGAGGATTAAGATTAGGTGTGGGGGTGGGTTTTAGTAATACGGACCAATCGGGTAGCAGCATCTACACTGAATAAACCAATCAGAAGAGTCACATTTTCACAGGAAGATTTGAGCACAACAGATTTTTTCCTTGAGTCATACCCTGTATCCCAATGTGCATACCAGCCACACTATCTGCCCTAAATAGTATTGAAAATTACTAATATCCCATAGAATATAGGATGGGTAGTATGCACATTGGGACGCTGCTAGATTTAATTTTTATTAAGACAAGTCACTGTTAAAAATCACACCAAACTTTATTTAAAACACAGCAAACAGGTGCTGCGTTGACAAAGAATAGACCACGTACAAAGTTATTTAGATAAAACTGCAAATATAAATTAGGAAAATTTATTTTAGGTTAATAATTATTTCCACAGTATGAACATACAGTCTCACAAAGGCAGAGGGTAAAAGCAAGGAATTGACACTTGTCTTAATACAGTCAGTTCCACTAAAAAGGATTCATGGCTGAAGGTGCAGTGATTGTTTTTCACGTGGAAGGGCAACTCTTTATATTTAAAAATACATGTGCAGGGTGTAACATGTGCGTCTTAACCTTTTCCATTGTACAAAATACCATAAAAGACCCAAACTCTTCAAAAATCATTCTCACCTCAGTATGAACCAGACAAATCCGCTACATTTTTCACTTTTTAGGGGTGCTTTGAATTAAAATACCTTATTAATGCACCTAAAAGTCTTTTCGCAAGCACACCAAAGCCCAATGAGTGAGGAATATGGGAAATTTGATTTCCTAACAAATAAATGAAATTGCATCGCAGTTCTTTCTACTATATTCAAATAGAACATTATTTATCGGTGTGCGTTTGTTCGGTGAACAGTGATTGTTAATACTGGGTTGCTGTGACCTATGAACAAAAGGGAACAAAGACAGCAAGCGAGGAACTGTTGGGTTTGTAACAGGAATGGCATTATAAAGCTAGCTCAACGGTCATGACATTTTCAAGGAACGTATAAACGCTCGATAAAAATCACCTGCATGTAGCAATTACGAAAAACTAGCAAGGTTATACGAAGCATCAAGTCACAAATCCCTGAATAAAAATGAGGACCTGAACCACAATTGAACAGATCGACCACGATCTTGTGTTTCAAACAAAAATATCAACTGAAAGAACATGTAGCTGCCTGTCTGTCAGTACGAAGCCTCTATAAATACATTGGCTATACAGTTGGCATCTGATGTCTGGACTTGAATGGCAGGAAGTCTGCATTGATATTTGGGTGGAGTGGCTTGAAACATCAAGACGTTTTTCTATGGTGCAAGTTCTTCAGTTCTGGCTTTCAGTAGGATTGTCAGTGCATCGTGTCCGTGAAGGCTTGGACTCAGTAGGTTTCTGCCTTACTCTCGCGCAACAGCTCGCACATTTCCTCTCCGCTCAGAAGATGTCGCTGTTGCAGCTGTTTTTAAAATCGTCCCTGCGAACCCAAATAACTTCACAGTCCGTCTCGATGTGACACCCTCCACCGCGCACTGCTTTCTCAGGAGGGTCAGCTTCAGGGGGGCGTGGGAATTCTGAGATTTGTCGTCCAAAAGTCCGTTGAGACCTTTGTCTTCGACTGCTTCTACTGAAAGGGCATCTAAAGACTCCTCCAGACTCGGCTCAGAGGAAGGGCCCCGGATGGATTGGCAGTACTCATCGTCGTCGCTGAGGATGTCCGTCTCCTTCACGTCGTCCTGGTTTTCGTAGTGCTGCAGGTCGAACTGATCCTCCACCCAGCGGTCTGTGTCTTGGATGGGCTGCTGGGGTTTCTGGAGCGAAGACAGCGGGGGCTCTGCTGGGGAGATAGGTGAGAGCTCCTGGGACGAGCCGTCGTCGAAAACCACACTCGTGTCAATGGTGAAACGATTACGGATCAGCTTCCGGCGGCCGAGGGTTCGAGATGGAGCTGAACCTAGAAGAGGAGAAAGCATGAATGCCAACTATCCTTTAAAAAAAATACAGTAGACAGTTTTCTACTTTAGGAAAGAAAGCAGCAATATCGTCTGGTGGACACTAGGATTAAAATTATTACGTAATTATTAGCTCACCCTAAATCCTGAAACAAAACTGTGGTGTTAATAATGTTAACCAGAGTTAGATGGAAAGCGACACCGTGGGAGAGAGTTAGCAAGAATATAGGGAGAGGAGCGGAGAGAAGGGGAGTGTTGCAGAAGAAAGTAATCAATGTTCAATTTGCGTCAGATGTCCCAAACATACCCGCTCTGTTTATTGTGGGTCGTGAACCCTTTAGCGCAGAAAGCCGCTTCCCGCCGAAGGGAATATACTGTTGATTTGGAGGCAAACTCTCAGTCTTCATTAACTGACGGCGTTGTTTGTCCCTCAGAATCGAATGAACAGTCTTTAGGAAGTCTTTTTTACTCTCTGGAGAGCTAAAAAAAAATATATATATATATATATATATATAAAAAATAATAATATATACACACACACATCAAAAATAAAATCATTCAAATATATTAGTGAGGAACAGAATATAATTATATATACACAGAAAAAAAAGCCAGCAATATTGCACGACTGAACAGGTCGCTAACATTTAGTATGTGGCTAAAATTGGCAATATGTTTTAAACGTTTTTCAGTATTTCAGTATTCAGTTTTTCAGTGTTACGATTGTTTTAGCATGTTTCAAAACCTTAATTGCATCTTTAAGCATATTGCTACACTATTTCTTAAAAACTCACAAGTTACTGTTAGAAATGTGATCTCAGAAGCAGCAGAAAAATAATAACCTTAAAAGGTTTCATGCAAAGAATTGAGAATTATGAAATAATTGTGAAAGATAATTGATGCGTGATGTTCTGGACCTCATCTTACCTGCAGCAGATGTGGAAGGTCCTCTCGGGTCTCCCTTCTGATTCGGACCTCATGTGAACAATCTCACACATTGCAGACCCGTCTGAATCTGAAATGAAAGAAACGGCAGGTTAACAGTATGTTGGTAAAAGGACTGTGGGAAACCCTGTAAAGTACAAAACCTCCCAGATCAGCACAGGGTTAATGAACCTCATGGAAGACACAGATCAAGGACAATGAACCAAAGTGCAGACTACAAGTTCATGTAGGATGACCTTTTGACCCCCAAACATCAATAGGGAATATCAACATTCTGGCCTGAGCCAGTTGAGCCAATGCAAATTGAACTATGCTCATCAAGTGTCATCAGGGCACATGGGATGTAAAATGCATTACTCGCATTATCAAAGTGAATCTAAAGCATCAAGTTAATATCTCACTAATCTCAATAGGTCTTTAAGAAAAGAATGAGACTAGAAGACCAATACTTACTAGGGAGGATGCGAACTTGGAGAGAGTCTGTTGAGATCATGTGTCTAAAACGAAAAGGGTCTCTCTCATCAAGGATTGATGCTCTGTGAGAACCACCCTAGAGACAAAATTACAGCAAAAATAGGTTTGTGAGAATTAACACAATTGATATTTAATGGCATCAACCACCTGAACACAGAAAACAGGAAGTTATGTACTCTTGACAGCACATTATACTGTAGTTTTATAATATCACAAACAAGTGAAAGGTCTCAGAGTCAATGGCCACAGAGTTTTGTTGGCCATGTGAAATAAGCCAAAGAGACAACAGAAATGAATCCAGTACAAGAGAAGGGCATCCTCGCTTCACACTCGACAATGTGCCCTTCAATAAAACCCCAAAACTACACCTCTTAAAAGCGCTAGTCTGCAAGCACTTAAAGCCAATGTCAGATCTCTATTAATGAATAATGAAGAAAGGGGAAAAAGCACTTACAATTTTTTTCTTGTGCTTGGAGCAGTCCTTATACACAAAAACAACTGCCGTTTTGAAAACTGAGGGGGAAAAAAGGACAAATTAAGACAGAAAACCACACAACACTAAACATTCACAATAGAGACGATTGGGGCTTTTTTCAGACGAGTTGGAGTAAAAACGTGACCCGGTGAAATACTGCTAACCTCAATGGCAAACTGACCCCTTTTTTTAAACCATATGAATGGTTTCTTCTTCAAAAATGTCTTAGCCGAGGGAAAAAGGCCTTGTGTATAAAATGCAACTTTAATGCCTTAAGAGCCAAGGACAAGATTGCTCTAATGCCATTGTGCCCAAAGATACAGCTGGCCTTTACTGATGCAGGGAACCATTACTGTAGGGAACAGACTAATGAATAAGAGAACAGGATTCTATTTCGGGAAGAAACATTTTACAAACACTCACCAAACGCAGCCAGCTCGGAGTCCCTCTTCCCCTTCATGAGAGCAGAGGGTGGGTTGATCCAGACCACTGTGTCATGCAACAAGAGGTCGCCCATTGACAGATCAGCAACCTGGGATAAGAGTACACAATGTTGTAAAACACAATCTATTAACTTTTTAGAGGTTAGATTACATCAGTACACACATGACGTTTGGTGATGGCATTACAATATTTGTTGCAGGAGTATCAATAAATGCGTATTTCAGAGTTACAAAGACCTACGAGAGACTAGTGGAACTGTACCTCTTTCTTGTCAGAGCTCTGCTCGCTGATGAGTTGGTCAAACACGGCTCCATACTCCTCGTGAATCTTCTGCATTTCATTTATGTGACTGGCCACTTTGTTCATGGCTTTCATCGCAACTACCAAAAGATAAGAGACTTAATTAATGGCAACTAAAGATTTAAGAGTTACAAGTTTTATTTTTATGTTTGTTTGTTAGCTAAAGCTCAAAAAAACAGCTGTATTTATTTTTTGACCATTTGGATAATTTCTCCTTTAGAATTTTTTTTACTGTAGCTGTTGAGTGATTGTGAAAACATTGTAATTGCGATTGAAAATGTGAAAAAACACAGCTCCCAAGTGTGCTGTGCTTGTTTTGGGCACAATAACTTCACAGAAGAAATAACAGAAAAAAATCTGTATTAATAAATTAAAGAAATATCAATAAAAGAAATTACCATTGTAACATTTCTCTGGTATTAAAAAAAGTACATATTTTTAAAGTACATCTGTACAATTATAGCATTTTCAAACATTTAGCCACAAAGCTATTTAATTTGTAGGGAAACTGCAAGGACCCTTAAAGCTTCTGACAACCCTTCTCATTACAAGTTCAAGAAAGATATTTGATGGTATTCCCAAATGCATAAGTCACCCAAACTCAGAGCATCTCAGTTAATTTAGCATCTACTCAGACACTGAAAACACTGGGTTATGAGCTGCTCTGCTCGGGTGTAAATCAACAGTGACGTGCTTCACTCTGAAACAAATATTTAGATCAATTGTGATTTGATATGGTGCACTAAGCCATATAGTGATTTCAGTTTTATTTTGATTTATTGTGCAGCCCTACTGATTGACTAATCATTTTACAGGTAAAAAACTACCATGGTATACACTGACAAGCAAAATCCTGTTTTCACTGACGTGATCTTTTTAAAAGTTTTCAAAACCGGCTTATCTATCACAGAAGAGGAGCTGCATCATATTACACTACAAATAGATCCACCCATGGCCTACAATTATTATCTAAAATCTCCATATTTACCATTCAGATGGTAATGTTCCTCGCTGTCAGGGTCGGTGAGGGAGTGAAGCTCCCTCAGTAGTAGTGGGTATTTTAAGACTCTCTGAATGGGTTTGATCAGGTAGGACTCCAGCGTGGAAGAGTGCTGTTGCCTGGGGTTCCTCTCAGCCAGGAATGCCTTGAACTCTGGGTCTGTTTTAGCTGCACCAAAAGTGTGGAGGAGAAGTTAAGGGAAGGCACAGGAATTTCAAATCAGTTGAATCCGTAACCTAGACTAACTTGGACAGGGGTCTTAACTTGATATAAAGACAATTACATTTGAGTAAACCAATCCCTTATGGGGGTGTTTATGTCAGGATGTAAGCCTGACATTTCAGGAAAAAAGTATATACTCCAACATATTTATCCATAAAAAGTTCAGTCAGTCAAGTTCAAACTTGATCCACTCTTCCCACAGGAAACATATTTCACATACATCAGCAAAGGAGCTTTGGTGCCTTGGGAAATGGCCATTTTTCACAGTAGACCCTTAAAAAGGGTCATTATTCCACAGTTAAATGCTTTGGGATACATCATTTGCTTGTGAGAGAGTAAAAATACCCCGCTATCTTTGAATAAACTATGAAAACTGGCCTTTGGCATGGCAACAACTAATAAAACTAGCCAACGTAAAGCATAGTCATTGAACATGACAATTAATGGTACTCAAGGAACCAAGAGCTCCCCTGCACTTTAATATAATTGTACTAATACTAGTAAACCAGTCTCTGAAAGTGCAGCGGCATTACCTTTGGTAAGGACCTTTGGGACCTTTGTGTGGCTGGCACAAAAAGCACTGTAGATCTTAAAACGATCCGCATAGTACAGGAAGGATCCACCAAGAGAAAACAGAACTTTCTGGGAGTTAGAAGACAATGAATTAGAAAACACTGAATGATTCATCATAAATGTGCAATTAGGAGACAAGTCACCTTATGGCGCAATCATATTTAGCATCAACTCAGATTATTCAAAATCATAAATAAAAATACTAATATAACTGCACCTTGAATTGATCCACTCTTTCCAGTTTGTCTAAATCTGGAACAATTCTGGTTCCATCTTCTAGAGTTTTCAGAAACTCCAGTTGGAATTCCACCATCTCCGCCAAGTTTCCAAAAAGCACATCCAGCTATGAATGTAGAGAGAATAAGAGATTCTCAAATCTTCATATTTTCAGGAGTTGATTATATTATTAATTCTATATTTTAAAATATAATACATTTCTAATATAAATATAAAAAATATTGTGTCTCACCTCATCCTGTGAGAGGAAGCTCTCCTTCTGCAGGGGGTTCAGGTAGCGCTCTATCAAAATGTTCAGGTCCTGTAGACAGAGAGAGTCAAAGACTTGTTCCTGTTTGGCTTCAGCGCAGCTTTTATATTAGAAGTTGTAAACCAGGATTCACCCAGCAGGTTTATCATGGTTAAAACATCGCTTTGAAAGCACAGCAAATACTGACCTTAACATAGGTCCTCTCAGTGTCCACCAGCTCACTGATGACCTTACGCAGTTTATCAGCATCGGAGAGCTGACGTGGGGTGAAGAGGGCTGGCAGGGGTGAGATGGGACTGGAAGAGAAGGAAGATGTGGAGGAAGACGAGGAACAGGAAACGGGGCCCTCGGTGGGATTCATATCATGAAGGTTGTGGCAGAAAGCAGTCACCTGCTCTGTACTCTGTGAAGACAAACAAAATGTAAATTTCAATACCAGGAGCAATCGAAGGCTGAAATATTCTACATGACTTAACATTTCAACAGATTTAAAAAAAAAAAAAACATACACATGCCTCTAAAATGTTCACCAGCAACAGGCACACACCCACAGAAGTATTCAGAGAATTCAAGATTCAGAAAGATGCATTTCCAGTTCCAAACACACACAGTCAGCAATGTTCTGGCTGAACTCCAAAGCACATCATGCCTTGGCTGAAGTGTAATTACAAGTGCGATAAATAACCAAGATGATCTATGTCAGATCTATGAAAGGACTCTGTTTTAATTTAGTACTGAACAATTTGTCTCCTTGGGAAATCTGGCACTGTGTGGGTTTTCCATCTAGGAACTTGTCAACAAGTTTTCAAAGAGTACACCCTGCCCTTAGCCAAGATTACTTCAGCCTCCCACAATTGAAAACACCCTCATATATCTATAAACACACAAATTAAATCTAAAAACACATCCCCTTGTACTACTTACTGAATCTAATATATTTTTTTCACATCACTGAAAAACATTACACAACACGCATGCATCATCTAGCTTCCAAATACCTGAAAGAAAGCAATTCTCCACCTAAACAACGCAAACCAAGTCCAAAACCACAGAATCCAATTCAAAGATCTTCAGCCTCCGTGTCACATCTCATATGTTACTGCACTACAGCAAGAACTCCGACTCACGATAGTGTTCAGGAAGAAGTGGAACAGATTCACACAGACAGGAGGAACAGAGGACAGATGGGGCTTCCAGCAGCATGAATTCCTCTCTGATAAACACAGTGACGGACTGACAAAAAGCCTGCACACCCCAGCATGCCTTAACCAGCCTGGACAGCCTGGAGAGAGGTGGTGCCATGTAGGGAGATAAGTTATTAGCTCTAACGTTTTTTCCGGGTTAAATACAACTTAATCTTAAATCAAAAACATCTGTGGTATGCTTTGGACAAAAATGTGGACTTCTTCCTTGTTCTGTAAACCAAAACAAAAACACGTATAGTAATGCACTTGCAGTGGAAGTCTATGGGCAAAGTGTTCCAGCAGGTTTGAAACAAGCAGCTTCCTGTTTGTGCGAGCAACTTGAAACTGGTGCAAAATCTGCATGCACTTTTTTTGCACTAATGATTGTGTGGATTTGCAGTGAAATGACTATTGTGCTTACAATTCACTAAACAAGCAGACAAGGTATAAAATCTCTTTTGAGGGACTACTTTTCTAGGTGGATGAATTTCAGGATGTGTCCTACCAATGTAAAGTCACATTAGCAAAATTTTGGTAAGTTTTCATGGGTAGCATTGTGTAGCACCACTCACAAAAGTCGCTTTGAAACCAAGTCACTGGCTATGAATACCTTTACCTAAATTCATTACTTCAGACTTGTGCCCTCTAGAAACTTGATTTCTGCAAGTGAATGTCGCTTTATTGTGACATCCCAAAGAGGCACAACATTACTTTGAGTTTTAAATGAAATGTTCCCTCCTGGTGGAATGACTTGCCCAACTCAATCCAAACAGCCGAGTCCTCAGCCATTTTCAAGAATCAACTAAAATCACATCCCTTCCATCTTTATTTGACCCTCTAACCCTGTACTCTCTATTACAATTCTATTCTTATAATAAACAAATACAAAATAAATAAAATGGCTTTTCTAATCTTTTTGTATTCAATCCGCATTCTTTTTATTTATTATACAATTAGCAAAAGCAAATAAAGGCCTCTAACACTAGCCTGCGCCATTCTTTTTCGATTCTATCAGTTTTATTTTTATTTATCATATAATTAAAAAGAAAATGTGTTACACGTACTACATTAAGCTAACAGAGACTTTTTATTGCACTTGCATATCATTGCTTTTTGTTGATTTTGATTGCTTTCATCGTCCTTATTTAGAATTGTTTTTTTTGCGCAAAAACAAAATGAATGGGCCTCATTCATGAAACACGAGCAGAACGAATTTGTAAATCTTTGTAAAGCTGTTCTGACAGAAATTCTGATTCATGAAAATGTTTGTATTTTCAAAATGTTAGTTGGTACGAAATAAAATTTACACCTGATTCCAACCACGTGTAAATGGTGCGTAAAATGTTTGGTGTTCTTTTTGGCAAACTAATGGCACTGAATTTTGATGCACTGCTGTTATAATATTTCACAAGTTCATTTGCTCTGTTTTTTTAGTTGTTTTTTGTAGCTGAGAGAGTTGATGAACTGTTTAGCTTTGGGTGGAACGCAGCTCTTGTCACTGTCACTTTTTAGCCAGCTGTCCAATCATTGGAGGAGAGACAGGACAAATACTACAACAATCACCCTACTTGACCAACAACTGAACAATAGAGAAGTTAAGATTGCTGGTTACTGCATTTTTATATTCAGTAATGTTCTTAAAATGAGATACTAGTAATACTACCATGGACATTCCACTTCATAACCAAATCGACAGCTGGAAAAACTTTTGTTTTTTTATTTTTTATAAAAAGTATGGGAAAAACGCTGTGCCACCAAAGCATTTAGCTTCAGAAGAGCACCGGTCATATTTCAGCTGGCTAAAAACGCTTTGGTGGACACACGTTATTTAATAATTATTGTTAGTCTTTTGCATTTATACAATATACTAGAGAGCCAAACCTGACAATGTAGAGCAGAATATTCCACTGTGTGGACACGAAATTTGCGTAGCTGTCGTTTATTTTTGTTTTCTTTCATAAAATGACAGATGAACCACTGATGTCAGATGGACTATTTTAATGTTGTCATTACTAACATTCTGGGCCTTAAACTTGGTAGTTGCATTGCGGTCTATGCAGAATCAGAAAGCTCTTGGATTTGATCAAAAATACCTGTGTTCCGAAGATGAATGAAGGACTTACGGGTTTGTAATGACTTGAGTAAACAATTTTTGTTATTGGGTGAACTAACCCTTTAATGCACTTACTACATAATTATTTGGGACAAGTGTTCCAGCAGGTTTAATTGGAGAAATGTGGATTTATAATTATGCTGAGAATAATTTTTTTCCCAGTAGAAAAATGCATGCTATACTTGGGCTAGATATTAAAAGGCTAGATATCATCTAAGTTTGCGCAGAGAAGGTTGTTAAAGGACTTCACACCAGTTCCATCCTAACACATGCAATCTATGTGCTACAGTTATGCGATTAAAACATTTTAATCGTTTGTATTATTGCTATTTTTATTAACAACAGAGACAAATCATCGTTTTAAGGGGTAATTGTGGTCATTATACTTAAGTTGTATTTAACCCAGAACATCAGTTTAAATGCTTGAAAACCATTCTGTGCAATACTTTACATCTACACATAACATACTAATCCACTAAATCACACAGAGACAGAGTTATAAAACATACTTAATCAGCATTACATAAGTCCATGAGCTCCAACACACACACAAAAGAAACACAAGCTCACCAATTGCAGCATGTCATAGATGGACTCTGAGGAGCGTTTTGAGCTCCTGTGCCTCCACAGCACAGACATTCCACCCCTCAAAAGGTCACAGGTGTCACAAATGCAACCCGTAACAAAAACCACAGGAAGCGTCTCTACCACCAGCTTATCTTTACGAACAAAATGTGTCACTACCCGACCGTGAGAGCACAAATACGCAGAGTGTCTTCACTACGAACTCTATATTCCATGATAGCTTCCTTGTCCATACAGCCTCCTCCCTCCTTTCCTAGAATTTCCCCCCATGTTTCTGCTTGTCTGAGCTGGTTTCTAGCTGGATGGAATGGGGCTCTGACAGCTGTGGTGGTACAGTAAACAGAGAGAGAGGGAGAAAACGAGAGAGAAAAAAATAATAATCATCATCTTGTCGGCAACAGGATGAGGACAGAAGGGGAGTGGGACACTGGGACAGCTACAAGCATCACATTATCCCACAGCTGGGAAAAGCACAGCTCTCCGGTGAAAACGTCAACATGCCAAGAACAAAGACGACAGGTGTGGCACAATGTTTGTCTTCGTCATGAAAGTGTGGACAATTATAAACTTAGACAAAGACTGACTAATCAGGGCTGCAGTGCAGCCGTTAGTGCACAGGTTTCTGATATGCTGTAGTAGTCATACAGGTTTGAGCCTGGCTTGCAACGCCCTACATTACTTCCCTTTTCTCCTAGTAATTTGATTAGGATTCAATTGGTTTCTAAAAGGCAAATTTTTTTGTTTACTTTAATATTTAAACTAAGATTTTTCATTTGATATTTAATTTCTGCTTTATTTTGAATAAACTATAACTATTTTTAAATCACTTTAAATTGACACTTCTCATTTAAAATGCTCAAGTTTCTATGTTCCATGTCCCTATGAAATGGCTTATATTTATGAAAATGTCTCAAAGTTTCATGTGAAATGCAAAAAAATAAAAATATATGTTTTGTAAAAAATGTCATCAGGATAAATATTTAATTCAATATCAATCATTAAAAAAATAAAATACAATTGCTTAACTAGAAGTAGTAGTACCCTTGACCCTTAACCCATTCAGCCAAGGTTTTTGGTGCAGTCTCTATTAGAGTAGCTAGAAATCGATCTTTTAAAACGTTGTCAGACCAAGACACACACTTCATATGAGCTTTTAATGGCTTGTTAACTCATCTTATCAATGCATAGACTCACAGAAGACAGGAAGAAGAATGTTTCCTTCCCTGGAAAGCAATGAAATGCCCTTATCAGGCTCTAAAACCGCATGAATTAAACAGGGCTCAATTTCTTAAAGGAGCTTTCACTTTCAAAACGGTATTGAATTCCATCCATGGTAATCTAAACATCTTTGCATTTACATTTTAACCTTCAAACTCAGAAGTAAATGTTTTACATGTTACAGGTTAACATGCATGCTACTAAAGCTCATGGGCTCAAATAAGAAAGTACAGACCTGCTTAAATGACAGAACATCATTGGTTTGCACAACAACAAAAAAAGTCAAGAAACTCCTTCGCTTATACAGTTTCTCTCAAAATTCGAATGTCAAACTAGACAAGTTTATCGGCTTTGCAGTACCTCTAAGCATTGACGACTGAAATAACATGCAAATCTAAAACGTATTGGGAAATTTCATGGAACGCATGTTATAACAAGCATAAAGCTCCACATCATCTATATCCTTAAACCAATCACGATGCAAATAATTCTGTAGTACAAACCTCCCTCCACACACACACACACACAGTTAAGCCAGACGGATGTGAAATGTCAATATTTAGACAGTTAACAGCCCAAATCCATGAACATGCATTCGTTTTTCTCTCTAGAGTGATAGCTCGAGGGAAGAACTGCTCGGATGGTTGAACTCGCATTGTAAATAAGTCTGGAGACTGGCAGGGGAAGATGTTTTTGGGTTTAGCAGGATGTTGCACCACCCTCTGAGAGATACATGCAGTCATTATCAAGCTTTGAAAAATAATGAAGTTCTCCTGTCCTTTGTCTTCTAGGTTGTCCGTTTCCTCCGGCAGGTTTCTCCATAATTTATCAGCGTTAAGCGATTCAAATCGATGTGCATAATCAAGCAATTAGAATGCAGAGCTAATTAAAGGAGATGCCCCCTCTCTTTTTCCCCTCATCTCAAAGCAAGAAAAGAAAACATAAGTGACGTGAGATAATAATGATAACCAGCCGTGTGATTAATATGGGAAGAGAGAATGAGAGAAAATGAATCCCATAAATTATGCCCAGCTGAATCAGCTCCTCTCTGCCTGTCATTGTGTCAAAAACACATTCAAATACACAAAAGCTTTCTCTTGTACTATACTGTCTATTGTTCGGTGTATGCTTTAAAAAAAACTCAAATACCGAATAGAGAAAAAGTGTGTTTCTCTGCGTCAAAATGGTTTGACAGTGTCCAAAAAGAGCATATGTATTAGGTGGGTTCCCTTTCGATATTTCACTCGTACGGCAAAGGGAATGGGAAATTCAAAGGCAAAGGGTATGGGAAAAACTCTTTTTTTCCTCTTCAACTGAAGCCTTTTTTTAAATCACGCAGTGGAACTGCACATCCATTGGTTCATGCAGTGCTATAAAACGAGCCTATGGCAATGCAGCCTGCCATAGCTTTCCAAAATGGGCGGGGTCTCTGGCTATATAAAGCATCTCAGATTTCTTCTCTTCAGTGACAAAGTCCCTTCCTCGCTGACTCTTCGCAGGCGCTGAGATTCGCCGTTGAAATGCCTCATAAGCTGGATTGGACCTCTTGCAGCGCTCAGCTTGCAGATCCGGTCTATCCCCAGTCGCCAAATGGCGATAATCTAAAAGAGCCTCACAAAAGAGCGAATTTAAACGCGCCGTTGTAGCAAATGCCACGCCGTCATTGTAACGAGTTAAATATCGAAAGGGAACGTACTCGGTTACTATCGTAACAGATATGGAAATGAGTACTGCGTTCCTGGCCATGCTATGAGCTGCATGCCTCAGTCGCTTCCTTCAAAGAAATCTGAGATGCAGCGGCAAAGCGGCCGCTTATTTAGCTAGAGGCCCCGCACCTTTTTGTGCGCTATGGCGGGCTGCATAGCCATAGGCTCGCTCAACGCCGCCGTCGAGCCATTAGTCCGTTTTTATTACCCTTGCACGAAAACCAATGAATGTTCAGTTCCACTGCGTGATTAAAAAAAGGCTTCAGTTGAAAAGGACAAAAATAGTTTTTCCTATACCGCGTCTTTGACGCAGTACTCATTACCATATCTCAGGGAACCAAGGTTACGATAGTAACAGAATACGTTATGTGACTTCACATGTCAATGTCACTTACCAGCACAATAATTACATCCTACCAACATAACACATGGACGGGACAGAGGGAACGGGACAAGACAAACATGCATGCTCTGACAGAATGTGGTGTTTTGTGGGTGAATTATTAGGGCTAAATGTGTTTCTGCAACAGATGGTGTGCTGGAGAACAAGCCAGAGAGACTGTGGTCGGATGGCAGTGTCTATGTGACCGACAAGGGCGCGGAGAGAAAGAGAAAACATACAAAGACAAACAAAAGAGGACAAAAAAGGAGGCCATCAGGTCAGTAAACAGTTCTACAGAGAGCGAACACAGGCTATAGAAGGGAAAAGAAGCCATGAAAGAGACTAATCAATCCTGAGAATGACTATAACACTTACACTGAGGAAAAAAACACTGCAGTGTGGAGTGGAAGTTGCATAGTGTGTGTTTTTAGTGCGAGTCCAGAAGTTTGAGACCACATTGAAAATACAATTTAAACCTGTAAACAGACCCTTTTTCTGTTAGTAAACATTGAGACGTTTTTCTATGGGCGGAGCTTAGCTGGAGGCAGAAAATGTCCACTGACCGCTTCACTAACGCTAGCTATGAAGTTTGTTAGCTTGTTTTTTTAACAACTGGAGAAATTCCGATTTTACCTGCAGATGTAAGGTCACTAAATGTCCAGGGCCAAGACTATCATTTCAAAAGGCTAACTTTAAGGGACAAAACCAGATTGTCCGACCCAAGTTTTCTTTTCTCTTTGGAGTGTTACAAGCTGTATGTGCATAGATAAGATCCCTGAAGTTGCAAAGACTAAACCAAAGAGTTATTCTTTATAAAAGTTAAGACTCAACCACATCTTCCTAAAATGGCTAATTCAAACCCGCCCCCACATGTCTACGTCACAGTGTGGGGAGATTTGCAAAACTCCACCCAAATGTATACGCAATGAAAGAAGGCGGAACTATTATTCTTGTTGTAGTATTGTTGCTGCCGCCGGCGCCATGACGTGGTGACGCGGTGTGTTTCATTGTGAAAGCGAAAGTACTTTGTTTGGGCTTCCAAAAGAGGACACAACTAGAAATTAGTGGTTAAGTTTTAATTTACAACACTGTTCCAGAACAGTTCAACCCAAATATTAGAGTGGGTGCAGTGCATTTTACGGAGGACTGTTTCCTAAACCTGGGAGTAGCCTGCCAGCTGTGTACAAAGGCTGTTTCCATAAAGTGGGGCAATTCCAATTGCAAGGACAGTCTGACGCTTCGGACTCTTAGCCTGCAAGTACATTTCTGCTACTGACTAATCAAACACGAGTTTTGAGCATTGTAGAGTAGTGCTTGTTGTTTCTCAGATCACAAATGCAGACATGGTAATGTTTAATAAAAAGACAGTACAAGTCATTATAATCAGTAATTATGTCCCCACTGGATGCTAAAAAAATGCCTCATTTACAATGGGTTTTATATTGTTTTTGTGTCGTCATGCCGGGACACGGCATCACAATATAGTAAGGGGCGTAACATTTCCGTCTCACGCTTGAGGTATTCGGCCAATCACAATGCACTAGATAGCTGGCCAATCTGAGCATGCCTCGCTTATCAGAACAATGAGCTTTGTAAAAATCGTTCCGTTTCTGAAAGGCGGGCATAGAGGAGCAAAAATAATGTACAGTATGTGGAAAATAATGTGTTTTTTAACCTTAAACTGCATAAACATTGCATTACACCAAATAAATGTTATTTTTAGCAACATCATATGACCCTTTAAAATAGAGCAAAAATAGGGAAATCATCAAGATTATGATTTATTCCTAGATCACTTATCAAAAAAAATTGTGAAATTGATAAAATGACAGTACAAATGGTAAGATACTTGTATACTAAAGTACAAGATGCTCTTTGGGTTGTTTTCAAATCTTGTGAAGTTCATGCAGCTCAAGCGCTGCTGACATTAAAGCAAATATTTCAGTTCTATTCACTTAATTTATTCTGCTGATTAAATATTCAACTAAAAAGTTACCAAAAAATAAAAACATTCACATTTTATGTAAAAGTGGGTGCAGCCATTTGTAACTTGAATGTGCAAGGGATTTTAACTGTACAAAAGCAGTATTGCTGCTTGATATTAAAGAACTGGTATTTGGGATCATATAAATCTTATTTTTTTTATTGTAATTATAATATTTTGACAGTTTACTACACTTTGTGATTGTCCTAGTAATTTATCTATAGCAGCAATGAATCAATTCTCAAGCATGCACAGAAAATAGCTCACTTCCGTGTTGTAAAATAAGGTGGTTAGGAGCACATTCACTACTGGGTCTCAGACATTTGGATCCTTAAGTACATTGGTACAGTGTGTGTTGACAGGTTTCATTCTTACTTGTGTAAGTGGTTACACATTCATCACTGATCTTGACCTTCATTAAGCAGACCAAGTCATCACTTCTACTCTGTGTGATAGTATGAGTGTGAAGTACCGCAAGGCAAGACAACCTGTCTTCCCATCTGCTGCCGTCTCTGAACACAGCCTTAAAATCAAAGGTCACTTAGATCACATAACAAAAAGCTCTTAACCAGCCATCTGATTTCAGTCAGCCTCTGACCCCACGACACCCTTCATATCAGAAAATAAAGAGTCTATATTTACCCACCCCAAACAAAAACAGAGGCCACAAAACATAAAAACGCCACTAAAAAGGCCAAGCTACAAAATAAACTAGGATATCAAACTCTTTGAATCAAAACCAGAAGCTCATTTTACTACAATTCAGCCAGACAGACTGTTCGAGCAGAGATTTTTTGATGAATCTTCATAGCAGGTGGTCTCTAACCTTGTGTGTCGAGTCTGTTTCATCCTCCAGGCTGTCAGCGGGGCTCTCAGCCATTAGGTTTACCCTGTCGTCGCCTGTGTCATCAGGGCTGTGCAGCACCAGGCCAAGACCTTCATCCAGGATGTCCTCTAGAGGGAGCAAAGGAGACAGACAAGGATGGGATGAGATACAGGACTGGCAGAACCTGATTTTACCAAGTGCGACATGTTCCTGGATCAACATATTTGTTGACCCTGGAACAACATTGTTATTAACCATTCAGAATTGAAGAACAAGTTTATAATTTTTGATAAGTTTAGGCTTACAATCAGTGTTTGGTGCTTGTACATAAGTGTCATTCATCTAGTATGTCCTCTGATTTTAGGGATTACTCCTGGTTAAGTTTAGGTGTAGGGAAATGGTCAATATTACATTTTTGGATTAAAATGTTGTTCCAGCGTCAACAATATATGTTGACCCAGGAACACATCTAACTCAGCAAAATCGTGCACAGGACTGTACAAGACACGAGCTGACACAGGGTAAGTACTGATAGCAGATAGTTCACTGACACTAAAATACTTATAAAAATATAAGTGTATAACATTTTTATTAAAACAATTTTATTCAGCAAGGGTACAATAAATTGATCAAAGCTGACAGTAAAGACATGTATAATATTACAAATGACAAGTGATTTCCACAATAAATATTAAGCAGCACAAACTGTTTAAGACTGATAAGATGTTTTGAGCACTAAATCAGCATATTATAATGATTTCTGAAGGATCGTGTGACATTGGAGTAAGGTTATCATTTATCATTGACTAAAAAGTAAAACCATAATTTTCATTACTTTAAATAAAATGAACATCTTAAAGAATAAATATTAATAAAGCTACATGAAATAAAACGTATTATAAAGCTTCATAATTATAAAGACATAAAAAATAAAATGACAAAACCACAAGCAATTTAATAAAACATTAACTAAAATTAAAACAAACACAGAATATATAAAAATTGTATTCAAAATATGAACTAAACAACACTAGCAAAACATTGCACTGAAGGCTGGAGTAATGTCTGTTGAAAATTCAGCTTTGCCATCACAGGAATACATTTCATTTTAAAATAGATATATTCAAATAGAAAACAGCCATTTAAATTCTAATAATATTTCAAAATTATGTTTTTACTGCATTTTTAATCATAAAGGCAGCCTTGATGAGCATATGAGACTTATTTCAAAAACATTAAACATCTTTCTGACCCCACAATTTGTATTAGTTTATCTCTAGTATTACTGTATGTTGATGTGTAATCAAATTCTAGTACTGATTTGTGTGATTTCTGAATCTCACACTTTGAAACAAAACGATTTAAAAGGTGGAGCAATCCTCTTCTACTAGCAGTGCCAAATAAAACGGATAATGACAATTAAATAAGCAAATATATGATAAAAAAAGACTGCAGTGATAAATTTACCCTGACTTTGGGAGAAGATGTCAGTGCAGAGGTCCTGCGCCCCGTCCGATCGGCGGGGAGGCAGCTGGCACAGCTGGTGTGGATCGGTAGCAGGCAGCATGCTGACAGTCAGGGTGAGAGAGGGCAAAGAAAACGCAGCCTGCATGTCAGCCAGCTCCAACACACTCGCCGGCTTACTGTTCAGTTTCAGAATCTCATCACCTGCTCGCAGACCTGAACACAATGATAAACAAAAGCTCAAATCAAGTTTATAACCCCAAAATGTAATTACATCACTCAAACACAGTCAACAGATAAAAGTTAATAAGTTTCTCTTAAAACATTTAAATACCTTGTTTTCTTGCCGAAGTACAACACTTTATGCTGTCAGAGGTTAATTATTAAAGCATAAAGTTAATTACTTAAACAACCACATTAAGAAATGATCATTTCCTCACTTTTCAAATAGGTTTGTTGTACATGTTGTACATACAGGATGAGAACAAAGAAAGAAGCTAATCTGCTCCTCCCCCAACCACCTGACTCTCTCTCTTAATTATCAATTACCAGCACATCAGCTGCTCAATTAGCCTCCAATAGCTCAGTTAACGCTCATTAGGTGGGACTGCCACTTTAATTGATTATTGATGCCCGTGTTCCTGCAGGAACTGATTTTTCCCTCTGTTCCTGAGCTTTTATGAATGCTACATGGTTTACACACATGAGTGCATGCACACACTGCCTGAAGTGTGACCCAGTTTTACATGAAGTGAAATGTCAGCTGTAATAAAGCTCTTTTATTGGATGGCTCGGCTCTGCCCCTGGCAATAGAGTGATGATGAATGTTGGGGTGATGTCATCAACAAGCGCCCCCAGTACTGTGTGTCCAAACTGTCCTGAATTTGAGTATAGCCTCCAGCAAATTTTGTCTGCGTGTATTTCAAACACACTCGCTTCATTCAGTGAACAACACATGGTCTTAATGAGCCAATGCTTTGTTGGGGCATATTCTTCTCCCCCAAACCAAATTGCTTACCAAACTGTCCACTTGGGTTTGTATCCATCTGCCTTACTATTCATCCAGACAAGCCTTTTCCTGTACACTTCCACTTTTGCAAGGCCTTCTGGGAAGAATTACTAATGAAATTGAAACAAAACCCAGCTAAAAATGTTTTGAACCAGCCTGGGCAGTTTGGTCAGGCTGGAAGACCATCTTAAACCAGCTAAAACCAGTTAGTCTGATTTAAATGGGTTTTTGCAGCAGGGAAATCCATGCAGATTGTGTACATTGCATTCAGTCACATTCAGTTTAAAACTTTGGGGTTTAGCACAAATCCCTGACCCTTATTATGAGCAATAATAATAGTGATGCTTATCTTAGTGAGTGCCACTAATTAAAATACTCATGACACTCAATAACTGGACTAACTGGAACAGAGAGTTTCTGAAACCGTTCTGAAGGCTGCTCTTAATGAATGCACTCGCTTGGCACAGATATCACTGGCAGTGTGTAATGGTTTTAATTTGCTCCTCTTGGTAATCCTGTGCTCATGTGAGGGCTTTTTAAATTATTTTCCTCCAGTCCGGTGGAGATTTGGGTCAGTCCTCGCAGTTCAGATTACTGCTTATTCCCCTGCTAATTTCTCTGTGGTTTTATAGACTACAACAGGTGAGGCATAAGGTTGTGATTTGGACCTGGAAGAGCTGCCAAATAGAGGCAGTAAAGTAATCTAGGAACTTTTTGTGAGGCATTTACACAATGTTATTTTCAACAAAAAAGTTGAAAAATCGTTATGTTTTGGCCGTTCATTTACATGACGACATTGGGCGTTCATTTAGCCTACATGATGTAGGTGGGGTGGGTTGGGTGGGTGGAGGCTTTAGGGGGGTTAAAGTAGCCCCCAAAGTAGCGCAATGACCATACCCCATATCAAAAATCAAAATGTCATTTCCGTACATAAAATACATATTTCACAGTCACCGTTTTGCAGATTGAGCACAGCAAAAAGGCTTCCTGCAGTGGCCACCCTTCACAAAACTTAACTACCACAGTTTTATCATAGGTAGAATGCAAAATGTTCCAATATAAGCATTTCAGTCAAATGTAATTTATGCAATATTTCAAATCTTCAAACCCACAAGAGAAAATCAACCTGCCGCAATAGTTTAAAATCAGCCCAATTATGTGGAAACAAATTTGGATTTGGCAACCCTGCATCCAACACGAGCTGCATCCAAAGAGATTTAAATAGCCTACTCCGCATATTCATAGCGGCTCCCTAATGCGTGAAAAATATATGGAACATAAAATTTTTGGAAAAAACAGGAAGTAATGGTTAGAAATTTCAAAAACAAGAGAAAGCCAAAAGGCGAATCACGAACATTTTGGGCGATTTAGAAATACCGGCCAGACGCTAATTTTTAGATCCAAAAAGAGGACATGTCGGGGAAAAGAGGACGTATGGTCACCCTACATAAAGAAAATGATCAAATCAATTTCAAGACTATATTATGATCTCTTTATATATATTATGGTGGCCCAATAGTGCACGACACAACGAAATCGCCATAACACAATGCATAGGACTAATTTCATTGTGTTGTGCTAATTTCACTGTGTTTCAGCTCGGTTACATTGTGTTATGCAAATTGTTTATGATTATGATGCATCCCTAATATATATATATATATATATTAGGGATGTGTGATTAATCGAAATCATCATTTGATATATATATATATATATACATATTTATATTTGTGTGTGTGTGTATGTGTGTACGCATGTCTATATAGGATTTTTTCTAAAGTAGCTTGACTAGAAGTTGTGTGGCTCTAAATTAAATTAACTAATTCTAAAATTACGATAAGCTACAGTTTCAAAGTATCTTCCCCAACACTGTATATAACTGAACTGTAATGAAGAACTGCTATGTGCTGAGTTCCATCACACACCTTTGGCAAATGCCAGTCCTCCTGCTTTCACATCAGTGATATGAAGCTGCTGGCCTCCATCCTCCTCTACTACTGCCACTGAAAATCCTGGAGAAGTGAAAAAGAGACATAAATAACTGAAAAAAGGAACGAAGAAGAGGAATAAATCAGATATAAACTGAACAGCATTGTTACCATAACCGATGGTACAGGACTCATCTCTGTCAAACTGGATGACTTTGGTTGTCTTGGCACAAATTTGGATTTCTTTGTAGAGCTGAACAAAGGAAGAGAGAGAGGGGCTCATATTGATTGCACGCTATGGATGTACAGTTCATTTACAGTGTGACTTCAGAAAGAGCTCACATACATCATGGAAAATGTCTTAGGCTGCTGAAATTTATGGCGTTGATGTATACGCTAAACAAAAATCAGCCCATTCTCAAGAGAGCCTGAGACCAAACTGGGGTTTTGATCATTTCAGGGAGAGTAAAAGTTAGAGAAAGTCAAGTCTCTACAGAGAGAAAAAAAAAAGATGAGAGGAGACATGGAAAACACAAAGACTCTCTGTCATCTTAGAAGAACGACCATGAAAAAAACTGCAAATTTAATTAGCTTCAGAGATTGCACAGTCGTTGCAGAGGTGGTTTTCCCCAGACTCCACAAATACACACACACACACACACACAGCTAAGGGGATAGAAGGACTATTCAGAGTGCATTATGCAGTACATGCATCTTCTACATAATTCATAACATATGCAGCAGCCTCTCCTCAACATGGTCTGAGAGTTTAGACTCGCTTTAACCTACATCGCAGTCAGAACTCAAAACTTTTATACTATCTGCGGCGCATTGCAGAGTCCGTCACAATCTAATAAATTCAGCTCACGCTGTGTCTGTGACCGCTAAGTGCTCTTAGCTGTCCAGGACACGTGTGGCCACTGACAGGCCTTTTTTGTTGGACTTACCAGGTCACAGAGGTCCTCCTCAGGCTTGGGGACATACAATTGTACTTGATTGTCGACGAGAACTTCAGCCGTATATAGTGCTTGGAAAGTTCCAGTTTGTAAGCCTGTAAAATAAAAAAATACAAATAAAAAAATGAAAGGAATATATATATATTTGCTCAGGATTACTATAGTTAACTAAAACTGAAACCTTAAAAATATTTTAGATACCTGAAATAAAATAAACATGAACAAATAAGATATAATATTACTATTATATTACTAATAGATGCTTTCTCTGCTAACAGATATATATAAAATATTATACACTGAAAAATACAGAAATTATATTATTTTATATTACATTATATTTAGCGCTAAAGAACATACAGAGTATATATATATATATATATATATACTCTGTATGTTCTTTTTTTAATGGCTTACAAGACTTACAAGAGGGTTACTTACTAAATAAGTAATTAAAAAAACATCATGAAATATTGATTTGAAGTGAAATTATGTTCTGTTAGAAGAAATAGAGTTGGCACAAGACATGAAGCTAGTGCACTTACAGTATATAAGAAATTGTTATATACTGTATACAGTACAATTTAGTACATATTATACAAATATATTTGACAACAGAATGCTGCAGCTGACCAACCAGAAAAAAGTATTCCAGAGAGCTGTATAAAAAGAAGATTAACAAATACGGATGTTTAAATAAATATCACGAAAACATTTACACTCAGCAATAAACCTCAGCATTTAATCTTTTGAAGTTACTTACGACCGTCTTAAAATGCTTAAGAAAATGTGTTTATGACAAAGCACGTTATCTTTATGTTTGCCAGTGTGAACTGGTTCATATTTTATTTCAGGACTTGACAGAAAACCATTTCTCAGATTTAGAGCGGCCACTTTGCAGGACAATTTATTGCAGGATGTTTTATTTATAATTCTTTATGTTTCATTCTATGCTGTTACAGAATATCTAAAAAGATGCATGCAGATGACTCATAAATTTAAACACCGGACAGAGTAACTGCAGTGGGATTGCTCCACTGGCATTCAAGCGTGAACGGGATGAAATGTGTGTGTTCTCTACACAAATGCTTGAGGAAAATTTTACGAGAACTGTGGATAAGAGCATTCTAGAACACCCTGCAGTGATAGCAGCTGGGAACGGACAAGGAAAGAGCCACTACAGCAGAGTGATAACAGAAAGATAAACTCGAGAAGAAATCATCCACTGACACTTTAGCAGTTTGCCTTGGGAACTAGTAAGTTCTAGCACTTTCTCAATAACTCCAACCTTAAAGGATGGGAGGGTGAGTTTCATGTTTTCAGGAAATGGGTTACATGAGATGTTAGCCATGGACAAATCATATGATTACTCTGCTTTTATGCTATCGAAGTGTGTTTTAGATGTTTCCTCTTTGTTGTTGCTAGTGGGCTGCAAGATGATGGCATAGTGAAGCTGGGATCTTGTTTGCTAAAGAAACACATGGCACAGCTGTCGTATCTGTGGCTAATGTACCGCCTCAGAACAAAAGATGACACATGCAAGCCGACAAACAACCACCAGTCAATGGGTTTCAGATGACCATTATATCAGGGTTCAAAAACAAATAGAACTACCTTTTCTGTATTGATATATATTTATGTGATGAAACGTTTTGGAGGGAAAGTTCAAGTGGGTGTGGCCATATTATGCTAATCTTGTCACAACAATGTGATTTGATGTGACATTAAATGGACAATATGAGGAATAAACAGGACACTGAATCTAGTTACCTGAACTTCAGTTTGACTGGATTTAAACAGTCACAATGACATGTATTTGATTTGAATAGTTTTGTATACATGACATACCCTGCACAGTGCCTCCAGGGCCTCCATGGTCGTCTCCCCCGGCTGTATGATAGCCAACACAGGCCGATCATCAGGTAAAGAGACCCAGGACGGTGTGAGATAGTCAGGTACCCAAACTTCACTGTCCGTCTTGTGTTGGGCGAGACTGTTCTCCAAACCTTCTTGGTCCTTCTGTTAAAAGGAATAAAGAAACTATTCAGGAATGTGCTTAATGACAGCATGACATGCATCACAGTGCATTTCACTTCTATTACTGTACATAATGTGATGCATTTCTGAGAAAAAGAAATTGTGATGTACTGATATGCAAATCTTTAGTTTTCAATAAGAATAAAAACCCATATTAGATATCAGTATGTATTTTTATATATACTGTATATTATATTACTAATTATAACATTTAATGGCCTTTTACGTATCAAACTGATACCGATACGACTGCTGATATAATCGCACATACCTAAAAATGTGGGATGGATGATTTCAACTGAAATTATATTTTACATTTGAATACTTATATTTTACTATGAAGATGAAATGCTCAAAGGCACTCGTGTAGTAAAAATAAAAAAGCCTTTAATTAACTGGGCTAAATCATGTAGAACAGTTAAAAGTGTAGATCAACGCGTTCACAAGCGTTCTTCAGGATACACATTGATTGTTCAAACAAGTGTTCTTAAACAATTTATAAGCATTATATATTATTCTATTTTACTATTTTATGGCCTTTTTTATACGGTGGTCGAGAGAGCTCAATGCGCTGCAACTTCAGAAAACACATGCAAATAGAAAAAGCACCAGCAAATCAAAAAACTTCATCAATTTGACAGCAGGTGCTGCAAATGCTCACAACACAACCAAATAAAGAAACGCACTAGATAAATAACCAAAATAGAGAGTTTTATTTGCAGTACGTTTCTTTATTTGGTTGTGCTGTAAGCATTTGCAGCACATGTGTTTTCAAATTGAAGAAGTTGTTTTCATAATTTGCAGGCGTATTTTCTATTTGCAGTGCGTTTCTTTATTTGGTTGTGTTGTGAGCATTTTGTAGCGCGAGCGTTGTAATATTGAGGAAGTTGTTTTCTTAATTTGCAGGTGTTTTTTCTATTTGCAGCGCGTTGAGCTCTCTCAGCCACCGTATTTTTTCCTATTGGACCGACACCAAAATGACTGCTGATATATTATGTAACCCTAAAAAAGTAGGATGTTGAATTTTAAATTATTCACCTAGAATAATATTTGACATTTTTATTTATATTTTACTTTACAGGCTGTACAATTTAACTTAATTTCAATCATCTGGAATGGTATTTAAAATTTTTACACTAATAGTTTACAATTTTATAGGCCTATTTTTCTCTGATATGAGATAATGACACGACTGCTGATATATTGTGCAATCTTAGAAATTTCTGATGGATGAAATCAAGTTCCTTTCTGTATTTTTAACAAAAAGCCAAATAGCACGGAAAATTAAAGAAGACTTTCTACTAATGAAGCATACACAATCAAACCAGGAATGAGCATCAAGAAAGTAAATTGGGTCAATTTTATGTTGCCTAAACATAAAATGTGTGAGAAAAGTGAATACCACAAGAAGATATCAGACAAACCACTGAATGCAGAATTACAAAGGTGTCCGTTTTCCGGTTATATTTGCACAAATCTGCCTTATCACACTTAAGCAGAGCTGTCTGGATCGATGCAGCAGACAGTATGATTATATCTAATCTGAGACTAATTAACTTGGCATCCAAGCACAGCAATGTGCAAACCCCACACTCTGTCTCTGTCTGACAACGGCGCTGTTAGACGTCTGGCGGGTGATCGATGAGCTGACGTGTACCGGCTGGGATGTTCATTGTGGGTCTTTCGAGGGCTCTTGGGTCTGTCAGCGGGTCTGGCCTGCTGTCAGTGACGGCTTGCTGCCTGGCTCAGATAGCTTATTCCACACTATCGGGTGACAGCCAAGCAGCACCGACCCCAACATTCTGCCCGCAAAGTAGCTGCTATGGTGGTCCCCCATCATGGAGAGACAGCAAGCCCACACATGGTGAAGGAGAGCGGAAATGGGTTAGAGGGACTTTAAACACACTGGCACACATGCAGACAATACATTAAACACTCCAACATTCTATCACTCACACGCACATACGCTCCCCTCCCAAAACACCCGCCATCTGCCTCCTCTCCTGGCTGTTAACGGACGTGCCGCGTGGGAGAGGAGCCCAGGCCTCCCGCCGCTTCTCCCCAAGGCCCTACAGCCCAGCTTGGGTGTCTTAACTCTCTCTCGCTCTTTCCAGCTCCCTTTGGGAGCTGCATACAGCCCTAACATCTCGGTTCTTATGCGATCTGCCTGTGAAAGCATTCTCTTTGACAGTTTTAATTATGCAAAGCATGCTGGGAAGTGTTAGTGTCCTACTCACCAGCATCTCCTTTCCAGTGTCCTCAAACATGTGCTCGAGATTCCTCTTAACCGACTCTTTGCCATCTACAAACACCTGAGGTTAAGACAAAACCTTCAGTTGGAACCCACCCAGCACTTACAGCACATAAAAAATAGCTATTGCCAATTGTGTGAAAAATAAACAGTGATTTGTTCTATTGAACACATGTATGTAATATCTAGCAGATGTGAACCTGGTTGATGCTGGGTCTGCCTTTGGTTTTCTTTTTTGAGGTAGTGTCCAGACCCCACAGAGAGGAGAACCGGCTCTTTCGTTTACTGGAGGAACGAGACAAGCCCTGGGTACGTCTCCGAGTTCCCCCATCTGTCCTCGCTGCCACCTGTCCAACACAAACAAGCATACAGAAAGTCAATAAACATCTAAGAGTGTTTCAAGCACATGTGATGATAATTTCAAACCATTTAGTATTTGTCAATATTGAGGAAATCTTTAAAGGGATAGTTCACCCAAAAATGAAAATGGGAAAAGTGCAGCATGAACAATGTTCAAAACATCTCTTTTTGGATTTGTCTGGCTTTGGAGCAACATGACAGTGAGTAAATGACAATAATTGTCATTTTTGTATGAACAGTCTCTTTAAATATTTCACCAATCCCATGATTGTACAGTAAACATTAGTATTAAACATTTAAGTTGCACTAATTTAAATAAATAACTCCTAAAGGCCATTCACACTAAGGATAGCTATAAAGTTTTAATAATTGTTCTAATTCTATGAGAATATATCCAAAACTATAATGATAACAACACAGAAGAACAACATCATTGGAATCACTCTCAGAATGTTTTTTTTATGAATGTTTTTCATAACTGCAGCTCTCACTGATGTGGACACTAATGTAATAATAGTTATTGTTCTTGATGTGAATAGGCCTTTATTCTGCCTAGAGGTTTTAGCCTTCATTGATTACAAATGGCCTCAGTGACACTGTAAGAAAAGATCAGGAAAGAGAGGGGGGAAAACATCCCTTTGCCTTAGGTTTCAAATAAAGGTCAGTGATGTGAAACATTCTGACACACATGACTCATTTCAGAAGCATTACACATCAACTGCTATGGTGTGAAGATGTTCGGTTCACACACCCAAACATGAAACCACACTCACATTTCTGGGATAATAAACGTTAGTGCCGCAGAATTCATAAAGGATTTCCTCAGTAATCAGACCACATGAAGGAGTTTCCATAGACATAAAACCTTAGCAGTTTAGGGGATATCTGCTGTACAAGACAAAACTCTGTGGCTTGTTTTATATTTTAGAAGACCATATATAAAGACATTTAAGGATTAAGGTAGTGGTTAGTGACAATGCTTTTAAAACTACGAACAAAAAATGTTGTGGCAAAATAGCTAAAAAAGGAAGTTTCACAAAGACAGTTATTGATCTACTGCCTGAGTGCCATTGACGAAACAAGCTCCCTTTTTCATTGCTTAAAACGGGATTGATTTTCCGTCAATCTTGCTTTGGCTTTTGGAACTCAACGAGTTACGCAATTAGATGGGAGTTGTATTTCCACGCTTCACTGTGACTCTTCTGAGGTGACAGTTGCGGTCCTCTGGCTGCATATTATGCCATTTTGTACGTTTTCTGCTGAACCACAGGAATGACAAAAAATACGATGGTGACAGCATGTTTTGTTATGCAATTTCTGTTAGGAGTCAGGCCAAGAACAGGCTGGCAGGCAGCTCAGAGATCACCCGGTTCTTGTGGAGTGGATTAAAATGAAGTGGATATTAACTAAACATGCTTGAGAATGAAAGAAGTAAGTGTGCAAAACAAAGAGAAATAGGGAATAATGCAATGATGTTGAGAGTTTAAGAGCATGGAGGTTTGTATGTATGTAATTCATACCAGGGCATGGAAGGATGATACTGAAAAAATTCCAAGACGACCCATGGACAGTTTGGTGGGGCGGGAAGCAACGGCGAGTAGGCGTTTTGGATTTGGAAGCTCGCATCCCTGCAGGCTGGACAGGTAACAGCGATACCGGAACAAGTCCATATGAAACTGCTCCAAATTCTGCTCCCAGAGGAATATCTGAACAAAGGGAAAGAAAGATTTCAATTCTTCTGCTTTGTCAGTATTTTAACATGCTCTGCGCTTATTGTTTTCTGTGTTCGCACACTGATGAGGGCCCTTAAGCTGCTGACTATTGGAGTGTGGGCAGTGCTTTTAATATGGTTTTGTTTACTGGAGGAGGACGCTGGGATAAATCATTAGTCAGCAGGCCTCCTCCAAGCCAGCATGACCTGAGTCTATTCAGAGAAAACGGAGGAGTAAGCCCACCTCTGCACAAACAGACGAGTACATCACATACACAATAAGTGAACAGACACATATTTACACTCAACTTTGATGTGATATCAATCAAATCGCATGTCAGTTAGAGATTAAATAGACACAGCAAAAATATACAGTAGCATCAGACATGTCAGAAACACCAAAAGTCAATTAACAGTATAATTGACATGTCCTAGTAAAAAAACTATTACTTAATGATAATTTCATCAGGGTGTGTTTAAAGGTGAAGTTTAATAAGGTAAAAGTCCTAAGGCAAAGCTTGCTTTATTTATTTTTCATTAATTGGCTTAATCAATGGCATGATTTTGGGTGAAAATATCTGTTTGTCCAACTAGTGGCAAACAAGTCTCACCAGTACCTAAACATAATTCTAGACGCCACTGACTCTCCAATAATGAGCACAATTTAAAATCATCAGAAAATCAGAAATGCATATGCGGCATGTCCATACCTGCTCTAGGATGGTCTTCCTCTTCTTCCCATCAGTGACGGCAGAGAGCTGCATTTCACCCATCTTCTTCATTTTCTCATCCATGTCGATCTTTTGTTCAAGCTTCTTGATCTCAGAGCGCAGCAATCGTACGGTGTCCTCGCGGTGGTGCTGACGGGCGACGGCTGCGGCGCAGGCTGAGTGAATGGCGGTAATCCAGTTTTCCAGCTCTGTTTGACCTGATGTCTAAAAAGAAGTGAATCAGAATAGTATTTCTTATCACTATAGAATGCCCAATGGCATTTTGTCCACAATGGGCAAAACCTTAAGGCACAGTATCTAAAAATTGGCACTCTATGTAAAGTTAAAAATCACTATTAATATAATATAATGGACACAGCAACACCGAGATTTTTTCAGCACCAAATGACAATCACGTAGATTTGACTGTCGGGCCTGACGCATTAACCTTTAAGAATGTCAACTGGTAAGCAGGATGTTGTCAGCCGTCACAGAATAAAATGTCACTGAGACACAGAAATTTAGAAACACTGTTCAGCAGTTCTGAATGATACAGTGGACCATGTGCTTCGGTGAGGGATAATTCTATCAACTGTCATAAATGTATGGACAAAAACATCACCTATGGCTTCAAATGTTACCCTGAAAAATTCAAGTTCATATGAGTAACTTGAATCACTTTAATATTAAACTTTTGAGATTCAGACTGTCTTACCTGGAAGAGAAAGGCATCTCCCAGTGCATTGCTCAGACAAAACACAAAGTCTTTCTTGGGATGTTCTGGGACAGCCTGAACAATGCTGTTCTCCACCCAGACTGCATGTTTGTGAATGCTGTTGTGGTCGATCCCTGTTGTGGTCGTTTCGTAAAAAAACAGAGTGCATCCTGGGAGGATAAAGTGAGAAGGAAGATCAGAAGATATGGAACTGTAAATGTAAAAAAGTTTCAGGATTTGATTAATCTACACCAATAAATATATGGAAGTGTGATGACAAAGTTTTGATAACAAAAAATGACCTGTAATTGCTGCAGGAAATGGCCCAGAGCATGAAATTAGATTGTGGTTGAATAGTCATGGCAAGGTTACAAACATCAAACCGCATGAATCAAAAGCTCAGAATTTGAAAATTAATGTATTAAGGTTTGGTGTGATTACCCTGATGGGAAATAGCAGGTGCATGATATTTTGTAACTGGTGCGGGGTTAAGGAGTTGCAAAATGTAAAATTAATTGCATTGTGTGACTAAATACCCAGTGAAGTGTGCTTTGCTGTTTACTGCCCATTTGATTAAATGTAAGAGGCCAACCAGGTAAACGATGAACATTATACTCATTATATCCACCTTTTTTCTGATTAACAGGCAAGACTTTAAGGATAGAGCAGAAATAGTAAGAGTAGCAATATGCTATTCCAAACATGGCTTCATTCTCACCTTTGAGTGACACCCAGTACTGTTTCCATTTCCTCTTTGCTGCTGGCTCCACCCTCTTATTCTTTTTGTGCATCAGGAAGTTCTTCACAGCCAGCAGGCCGGCCTTCCGCACAGTGCCCTGCACCGTGCTAAGTAGAATGTCTGAGGGGTAAATGGAGCTTAGCGTTCCACTGCTCCTCTCATCGCTAGCAGCCGAACCGGCCTCTTCGCGGCAATCCCACGTCTGTCGGGAGTTCAAGTCCAGCTCCTGACGGAAGTTTTCGTATACACCTTGATCTCCACCCGGTTGACGTTCACGGTCTCCTCCACCTCCGCTGCTACTGCCGCTGTCGCTTCCAGCAAAGATACTTCCGCTAGCAGTAGAGTAGACGGAGAAGGAAGCAGACATGGCCTTGCAACGGCGTGAGGAATGCTCAACTTCAGCTGCGCCACCGTCAATACCGCTGTCTCCATACTCACTGCCCTCACCAGCCGTGATATCCTTCACATAAATAACATAGGTTACTGGAGACAAAACATGTCACTCCCTCTACAGTTACAGCTACATCCTCCAAACAAGAATTCCTTCTCAGAATCTCACCCCAAACAATAGTTTGACATTTCATTAAAATTGTAATGGAAACTAACTTCCATTGAGCTGCTAAATGGCTCTTCTTTATTTCCCCTTTTGACAGACATAAAGATTGAGACTAATCTGTGCTTGTTCTCAACTTGTTTACCTGTGCATGAAAGAGGAACAGAAAGAGGAAGACAAGAAAGTGCTGCTTCCCTTTGCCAACACAGAAACACTAAAGTTCCTTGCAGGTAGATCATGGGAAATATCATGTTTCAAAAACACTTCAAGCTCTGAGCAAGTGTCCAAAGTAGCTGTCAAAGGCATGAACATGACTCAGGGAATGTTTGAAGTGCCCCCTGAGACCTTACAAAGTTGGAAGCTCTTTGACAACCACAGACAGTTCAGATCACATCAAATATGCACAAGCACGAAAGTTAAAAGCTATCTGGATTTGGTTTAATAGACCCTAGAGGGGTTTATCTTTCACATTTTATTACAGCTAAAAGTGGAGGAGATCTGAAATTAAAAGAATTTCCTTAGAGAATCCCATAAGGTAATTGCTCTTTATCCATATCTTGGGTACTTTAAACTACCAACCAGTTTCTACAATAGATGGATGATGGAGGAGAATTTAAGAAGCTCGGAAGTGGGCAAAGTGGTCAAAAACATGATTCGTAATAATCTAGAGATACTGCAAATAAATCATTGCCTGTCTTTATTTTCAGATGATTTGCAAAACCATTAGTCAGAGGCATTACTCACATGTGTTGTTTGTGCCCGCCGTCCCTGCATACGTGAGCAGATGGTAGTCTGGTGATTGGATAGTCCTTCCGACAGGCAGTGAGAACGACGACAAGGAAGAGTGTATGCTCCATAGCCGTTCCCTTCCTCCTCCGCAGGACACAAGGTCTCACCGTTCATTACACCCCTCTCCGTCCTCTCGGGTTTGTGACCATTATAGAGATGGTGGGAGCCACAAAGAGGAGGTAGCCTGTGTGTGCAAAGTTCGTCTAAAGAGTTGGCTCTTTCTCCTGAGTGAGTCTCCAGTGTCCGCGGGCTGGAGGTGCGACGGTGTCCTCCACAGTTGGTAAAGCCTTTGTCTTCATCCTCATTTGTCCCTATAATATCCTCTGTGCTTGTCAGATGCTCTTGGCTTAGATCCAGCATGGAAAACTCCATGGAATCCTTTCTCCACATGTCAGCAGATTTGGAGCGCTTTTTCTTAAAGCTTCCACCTTCTCGAGGACCGTCTCTGGTCCTCTGCAGGTACGTGTCCTCACCTGTGAAAAGTCCTTCATCAACACAATTGTCTGCCACCACTGTGTCCATCTCCACTCCGTCTTCAGAGCCTGGCGTGGTGGTGGGATCCCCCATGTTGTCGTGGAAGGACATCGGCCGCAAGTTCATGGCCATCCGGTCCAACCAAATGGTGCCTCCATAGCCCTCCAAAGCATTCTTCTCATTGAAGGGTTCCAGGCCATTTTCACTAAGGGATTGTGGGATGGAAGGGGTGCTGCTGGATTTTGTGCTGGTCTCAGAGTTGCGGTGTTCAGCCTTGCTTGATGAGACATGACGTGATCGTCGAGACTGCTTGTTAGAGATACGAAGTGATCGGGTCATGTGCTTTCGTGAGAGGTGGTCCTGCCCCTCACCGTAGTAGTTGTGGTCTCCATTTTGGCTCTCTATGTTTCCCATTGTTTAACGACTGTGGAAGACACAACATGGGTTAGATATAGGACATGTCACTGCCTATACAGCTGAAGATCTACCAATCACCAGCAAGATGTCCATGTAAAGGGGTAAATGTTTTTACAGTGCAGAAAGAGAAAGCAACATAGTAAAAGCTGATCTACCTACAGAAGAAAAATTCAGTCTCACCATCTCTAAAAGTGAGAGCTGAATAGCATGTGACCAGAGCCTAACGCCAGAAATATCTCTGACGCACACAAAGACACAAAGCAAGAGAGTGAGATGTGAAACCTCTCAACCCCCTGTGGTGGGAACATCAGAGGATTTTTACAATGTCCTCCATTAGAGAGTTCACCATTTGTGTATCTCAGCTATAACCACTTTACATTTTTGGAACGGTTCAATTAGGGCAACATTCAGACAAATTAGTCCTAAGAAAAAAACAGGAAATCATTATAGAAATCCATTGTGTACAGTTTATACAATTATTTTTATGAAATCACTTAAAAAAATTAATTGTCATGAGAGATATTTGCTCTGTTCCAAAATGTATAAAGCATTTTAAGGCAATCTTAGGCACACTCCAGACATGAAGGCTGTCCCAGAAGGTAAGTTAATCATCCTGCCTCGTAATTGCTCATGAGTCATGACACATAGTTTGCACAAGCAATAACACCCAATCCCATAATGTTCTTGTTCAAATTCCCACTGTGATGAGTTTGGGAAAAACTGAATTCCAGATGCTAGGCTAGGTGAGAGAAAAACTGATTATAAAGAACCTTAAATACTTGATTCACTTATGTTTATCCAAATTATGTTACTGAAAGTAGTAATTAAATTGCATAATTTAGCCCAATATTAATGAGTGCTTTGCATTTCTTAGGCAATTTAGAATATCATATTGTTAACTTAGCAACATGGTAATGAACTCAATTGCTGAAGCTGGCAGTGAGGTAGCACACTAGGTTTTGAGCTGCCTCAAAACCATGATTCGATTGTGTTAGAACATGACATCATGTATATAAGATCGGCAGTAGTACCTGAGGCAGAACCAGTGGATCAGATGTATTTCCAGACAGCCATGTTTCTATTTATTGACCTCATGGTCCTGATCAGCCCTAAGGCAGTTTTCCCTGAAAAAGAAACATAGCACACATTTTAAATAAAGGAACAGTGAAAGATTAAGTCTAGACACAAGGATAGTTTGGAAAGCTGTTCATAAATAAGGTTTTGGGTTTCTAAGTATGTAAAAGGTGGATTACAAGACACAGATGAGAACATGACAGCTCGCCTGTTTCAAGGTGCGGTCACAAAAACACGCACAACACTAATACAACAATACTTCTCACACCCTCCCTGCTGAGCAAGAGGAATCATTTTCTGAGATTCGTCTCAGTTCCTTAAGAAGCCAACAATACAGTAATTATGGCTGCCCAGCAGAAGTCTTAAAGCTGAACCTAGTTATATTTTCTTCAATGCCAATCTGACCTAATTTATTCTAATCTAGAGAAAAGAGCAGAGAGAAAGCCTCATCTCTATACTGCAGCAGGTATAAATATGAGAAGATGGTTCAGACTACACACTCGAAGCACACTTTACAGATTAGCCTCAGAATGACACGGTCACTGTTCCACTAACCAGGAGATAGAAATTGAGGAAGAGAATAAGGAAAAAGAAGAGAAAGAATTTACAGTTGTTACAGCACATTTGATCCATTTAAACTTGTATAGAAGGACATATTTGAGCCATATCTAGAGACTTGAGGTGGGCTCTTTTGACTTGGACCACCTCAGACCACACTGGCAACACTAGAGCATTGTGTTGACACGTTGACATGTATAAAAAACCACACAAAACTAGTTTTTACTCGCTGCCAAAAGGCTTGGTTCAAACCGTGTGTAACAGAAGCATGTGTTTGTTGGGGTCAGCGTTTATGCTTCTGGATCACATCCAGCTTCAGCAGTAAGTGTTAACAAGACCTTAAGGCCAATAAAGTGAGAGATAGAGACCCATCTGACGATCTCTATCCTCAGGACGACAGCTGGCTGTTGTGTGGATGTTTGTTTGTATGCATGAGAGTAGCGGTAGAAAAACTCAGTACTGCACTGCAGTCTACTCAACCTTGCTGTAGAGTTACATAAACTAGAGTTGACCCCATTTTTCGCTGTAGTTCACTTGTTTTCACAGCTCTGACCTCCCTGCTCCTCCTTCCGTTAGTTTTGTCCTCCACATGATGTTTAAGCTTTTATATTAGCGATTCAAGTGTAATGTGAAACTTTGCTGCAGTGGAAAAAAGTATCTTCAGTAGTGAAGGAAAGTTAATTGGTTTTGCAATAGCTTTGAGTTCCCATTTCATGCTATTCTTTGAGTTGCATGTATTACGTAAATCTGCTACCCTGTCAGCCTTTTTTTAAATATATAACAAAGAATGCTTTCTTGGAAAATATCTGCTTTTTTACTCATAAACTGTTCAATGTTCCCTTTTTCGTAGCATGACAGCATGGTTCTTTTAATCACATTTGAGCTAAAGAAGCCAGATTTCACATATTTTTTGGTCACATTTCATGAAATGTAAGCATATGGTGCAACTGTCAGACTTGTGTCCCCATGTCTTGTGTTTCCACTTGCTCCCAGTGTTTCCATGCCCTTATTTGGTCCTTCCTGTTCCTGTCTTCATTATTAGTTCATTATGAGTTTATTTGTCCCCAGCTGTGTTTCCCTGATTATCTAGTTTTCCCCAGTGTTTATAAGTCCTGTGATTCCCTGCTTCTGTGTCCGGTCTAAATCGTCATGTTTGTCCTTCTCCATGTTTCCAATACAATAAAGGATTTTGTGTTTGAATAAACTCCTCTCGGATTGTGACACAATCAAATCCTCATGGGAAGGTTGTATTTTGAGTTGAGAAGTTGTGATTATGGATTATTGTCAGGAGTGTTTAAATCCTTTTGGTCAGGGCAAGATGGCGACTTACAGCAAGGTTTTTTTTTTTTTTACTAATTTAATATGATGATGTAATGATAATAGAATGTGTAAATCAGGTGTTATGCTTGTTGATGTTTTTATTAGGGCTGCAAAAAGGTTAATCACATTCAAAATAAAAGTCTGTTTACTATGTGTGTACTGTGTATGTTTATTATGTATATATAAATACAGACACGTATGTATATATTTAAAAAATATATATTTTAATGTATATATTTATACTTGTATATAATTTATATTATATATAAATATTTAATATGTAAATCTAACATGTTTTCCTTAATGTGTGTATTTATATATACACATAATAAATATACACAGTACACATAGTATGTAAACATTAACTTTTATTTTGAATGTGATTAAACTTTTTTCAGCACTAGTTTTTATTCAATTAATGAAGGTGCTGTACAAAACTGTTATGTATTCTGTCATTATTTGTTCATCAACTTTGCTAGTTTTAGCTTTTTGGAAACTCAGGCTCAAAGAAAATGTGTAGTGGCATTCATATGCATTCAACTTGTAAATACAAACTTTCAAGCTTTTTTGTAGATTTCAGTCATTCTGGAAAATCAAAGTATTTAAGTCAACGTCATTTCCACTGTCTGTTGTCCCTCTTAATTTGGGCTGTGATGGTATATAAACATATGTGCGCTAAGCAAACACAGATCTTTTACCATCTGATCTGATTCCATTAAATATCAAATCTTCAGCTTCGAAAACATACTCCAGATGGAATATCTCAACGGGGATCTACAGTTAAAATGTCAGTGCAGTCATAACCAAAAGGTTAGTGAAAATCGATGAGAGAAACTGTGATTCCGATGAGTAGAGCGGCAAGCGTGAGTCAGCGAACAAACCGAGTGACCTGCTGCCCACTCTCTCTCCCTCCCTCATACTCCTCACCTACATGATGCTGGGATTCAGCGGTAATAATGTGTGATAAATCTCAGCATGACGATAATAGACCCTATTCTAGAACAAACACAATGTGATGATTGCTGCATAAAACTCAAAAACTTCAGATAAGATGCTCATATGTATTGTTGTTGTTTGTGAATGCGCTAGATGTTTTGTTGTCTCGGAGCCGGACGTCTCCTGCAGGGTGGAGGCAGGTGGAGAGGATGGAGGAAGGGTGTGTTGTGGTGGAATGGCCTGCTGGGCTTTGCAGTGTCTCACTGTGAAACTTTAATCACAGGCACTTAGGAGGACACCTCCTCCACTTCACATCCCTCACTGTGAAGGATGTGCTAGCCTGAGCTGCGTTATTAAAGCACACACACGCACGCACGCACACACACACACACACACACACACACACTCTCTGATCCCATCTCAGCTTTCCAACTTTCTCTCCAGTATGAATACTGCTACAAAACATGATCTATCTATCTATCTTTTTTATTTGTTTTCATTTTCTCTTTTTATGTTAAGGTTTTTTTCCATTTATTCCACTTTGTCACTTTGTGTTTGTTTGTTTTTCTATTTCACTTTCTTTCTTTCTTTCAAACCTGTTCCGTATCCTGCCTTTAACGTCATATTTTATCTTTCCTCCTTTCATGTCACATTTCTTTCTCTCATCTTCTTTCCATCCCCCTCTATGATTAATGTTTTCTTCCCCCATCCTCTCTGCAGATGAGCGTAAAGCTAATGTTTGGCCGTGAGGAGGGTGTGCATTGTAATAGAATAATGAAACGGACCGACTGTACCGAACGTCCCGCTCCCTCCCTCAGATACTCTTTTGTTTGAGGAGAAAGAGAGGCTGTAGAATAGATCACAGCACGAGTCGACTGTTAAAAAAGCATGTTATCACAGCTTTACTTTTAGTCTTTAGCTTTCTTGAGTTACTTCACACTGATATAGTCCTACAGGTGACACAAAACACTCTCCACCTTTACGAGGAATATGGCAGCTAATAAAACAGTAAGCTTCCTCTAGCTCTCAAAACTGAGAGAACAGATGGTAGGAAGGTATAAGTGGGTGTGAAATGAATAACGCTCTTTGAAACAAAATTCAAAAGGGGAGTGATGAGTCACAAAATATATCATTACTGAAGTATAATCATCTGAAATGTCTCCATCACATTATAAATGATTAAAGCGCAGACAGGCCTGCTTAAGAACAACAATGGCAAAATTGCACCCTCAAATAAACTCTAAGTCTGCAAACTTAATTCAGTCAGATATTATAATCTAAATATAAAAAGCATTTGGAGGCTCATATTAGTAATTTATCATGGAAGAGAAGATAGCAAAAAGGATGCTCACTAGACAAAGAAAAGCAATGAGTGATGACTGCTGTAAGTGAGGGGGAAGCAAACACAAATGCATTATTCTCGTTCCCTAAACCTGCTCCCATTAGTCCAATACTTAGTCTTTTTGTTTCTGCTGCTTGTCTTTAAGGCCTGGGGCAAAGAGCAAGGTTTAAAATCTCCCCAAAGCCCAGCACTGCTGCACTGAGCTGAGGAAGACTACGAGGCTTTTAACTGCACACCCAGACAGACAGAAAGAGAGCGAGTGAGCACAGGAGAGACTGGATTAGAAATGCTCCATTGTTCCCTCAGATGGAATCTGTAATTTAGCATGTGCACAATCTACACTTGTTAGTATAATTGAGAGAGTGCAGACAAAGACACAAGAATAATCACTGCCCACACTGTCTCAGCTGACTGATTACCCCATAGATAGGACCATATACAGTTCTATTTCATTTTGTTTCAATGATATACGAGGAACAGATTTTGTGAATACTGTAACAATTATAATATGCTATTTGATATTATAATACCCTACATGTTATTTGGCCATTCGTTTTCTAAATACTATCTCAGTAGCAACCAAAGTAGCAAATATAAAAAACATTTGTGAAAGTTTGATTCATTTCTGCACATGTTCTTTAAAATATTTATTTATTTATTTTGTGAAAATGATGTGTTGTTATATTGAAGCATATGGTATAAGTATGGGGTCAATAATTTGTTTAATACATTTATTCAGCAAGGACGCATTCAATTGGACAAAAGTGACAGTAAAGATATTTATAATATTACAAGAGGTTTATTTTTCAAATAAATGCTGTTGTTTTTGAAGTTTGTATTCATCAAAGAGTTTTGAAAATATTTATGTAATTGTTTCCACAAAAATATTAAGCAGCTGTTTTCAACATTGCTAATAATAAGAAATGTTTCTTGATCATTAAATCAGCATATTAGAATGATTTCTGAAGGATCATGTGACACTGAAGACTGGAGTATTTACAATTGAATAATTACATTTATGTGTTTTTGATCAAATAATTTCAGCCTTGTGGATCAGAATCTGTAGTAGAAACTTCTTTCAAAAACATTTAAACATTTTACTGACCCTATCTTACATAAACATATTCACCCAACTCTATAACTGACAGCTTTACCAACAGCATGTGATTATGAGAACATCATGACAAGTTATTTCAATTTGAATTCTACAGAAAGAGGTTTCTGCTGAATATTGTGGCCACAGTTTCTGTGTAAATGTTGTCATGGAATCATAAGTAGAATAAATACCAAAATAGCAAATAATGTCACTAGCACAAAAATGAATCGCTTTGTTTTGTTTATATTTACAATCACCATGTCTTTTCTGGCTGACTAGCAAGATTAGAGGAAATAGCTTGTCTGTTCTTGCTACAACGGCCACCAAATATTTTACACTTTTAACACAGTCCCCACCCTGACACACTTCCCTTCAACACCCAACACCCAACACCCACACACACACACACACACGCACGCACGCACACAAACAAACTTCTCAGGTATCATCAGATAATAATGTCTCTTTCCCTTAAGTCCTCTATCTCTGCCCTGACATCTTTTTTCTTTTTCCTTCATGTGGTGTGATCTATAAGTGCGCTTCTTTTATTTATTTCTCTTTTATCCTTTAACCACCTTTTTTGAACAAGGGAAAACATTCTCTCTCTTCCCCTCCGCTCCTCTGCTTTGTTTTCTGTTCATAACAAGTGTAATTATGCTTAGTCAACACATCTAAGAACTATTTCACAAAAACATGCTGAACTGAACTTGAGATGAAAACCCAGCAGGTCGATTTCCAAACAGTGCTTCGAGTGCACTGCTTCCATTCCCACAGTAATAGTGTTGACCTTTCTCTTTGTGCCTGGGAAACCAATTTAAGATCCCTCTAATAGTCCATCCACATTCACTGCTAATTGGCGAATGTCTCTTGTTTAAACAATACCTGAAACCCTGAGCACCCAGAAACCCACCCTGCCCACAGGCGACTCTCCACATTTTTTGCATTTTTCCATGGATTCCTGACAGAGAATGACCAACTTGGCTTGAGATGAGAGGGACTTGAAAGCCACGAAGACACACCCTTAGGAATAATGGCAAAGAAAAAGGAGTGACATAGAACAAGAGAGAGCCTGATGGTGAGAGGGGTTAAGAAGAGTTTAAAGAGGAGACTTCATAAGAAGCTTATCACCACAGGTACTGAAGTATACTTCAAAGTTTTGATACTTGTATCAATGCATGGAAACCTTATGCACACCGGGATGGAAAGATTAACATCATCTTTTCTCAGGAAAGAGGGAGAAAAACAAGCACCTACAAAGATACGCATCAGTACAACAAAGATCCACATATTATGTGTGATATTATCTTTGTCATAAAATTGTGATATGTTTTATATGGTTACTTGTTTTATGTATTTATTTAATTTTTGAACAGCACTTTGTTCGACCCTGTCGTTATTAAATGTGCTATACATCAATAAACTAAACAAGGGTCCATTTCTTCAACAGGAAAATAATGTTGAACAACATGTCTTTATAAAGTTTAGAAAAACTTTTATTTTAAAATCATATTACAGTGAAACATAATAATAGAATAGAATAAATATATTATATTACATTATATTTTTTATATATGATAACATTTAATAATTTGTTATTTACTATTTTTACTTATATTATAATTTTTAAAGAATACATTTATTTAAAATTTACATAATATAACATTTGTCTAATTGTTTATCTTTTTCTGTATTTAACAAAAATTACCGTATATTGCCATTTAAAATATATAATATAATATTTATTATATTAATTATATTTTAATAATAGTAAAAGTTTATTTAAAAGTTGACATAATATAATATATTTATTTATATTTACATTGTTCTGTGTTTAATGAAAAATGATATTACCATTTTAAAATATATAATATAATATGATATTTAATATATTACTATATTACAAACATAATAAATCTAAACAAAATTGAACAGTAGTGAATATGTACATTGATTATACAATAAAAATAATACAATTTAAAATGCATTGTTGTTGAAGTTGTGGCACTTCCATTCAGCTGACCCGAGTCCAGCAGAGGTCATTTCCTGATCTCATCCCCCTCTTTTCCTCATTCTTTCGGTCACCTCTGTCCTATCATAACAGTGTCACAAAGGCCCCCAAAATGAAACTTTTTTTTTTCAAGTTAAACACCCATCTCATATTCAACATCCTTATAAAGTCCAAAACCTACAATAGCTCAATCATTCATGTCAAACTACAAAAACAAATAAAAAGTTAAATGACAGACAAAAGGAAGTCTTATCGTGTACCCTTCAGCATGACAGCATCGGTAACGTTTCCATAGGACTAGCTCTGAAGTCCTTCAAAGGACAGGAGATACAAACTGTCCATTAATCCAAATGAAGTGACAGGAGTCCCCATCATGTCCCTAGGCTCTTGACCGTGTCTGTGCTCCGCAGAGCTCAATGAACCTGTAATGAGAGGCTGATGCTTCAAACAGACCGGTGCATCTGAACCCCCCATCCCATCCCATCCCATCCCATCTACCTCAGACAGTCCATCTTGGTTTCTAATATGGCATTATCATTATTTGTTTTAATCGACTGCTTCTTTTATAAGAACACAAGAACAAATATGGTCAACAATAAAAATGTAACATTTTTCACATTTGACATCCTGCACTGACTTTTGAGCTAGTGCTAAAAATGATATAAAGATGATCTATAACGTGACTTCATAGATGATCTGTCTGCCACCGGTCAGAGAGGAGGAGGAGGATTGTGGCTTCCTCTGGGACCACCACACCGGTTTCCTCTCTTTTGTTCAATAACACACCATGACCTGAACACCATGTTATCTCTGCCTTTCAGACGTGTTAATGATAAAGTGATGATGAAAGAACAAAGAGGAAAGACTGATAATATACCAGAGTGACATCCCATGCCGATCAATTTGACAGCAGGTTGACAAAAAAGGTAGTTAGAAAATAAAATAAAATAAATAAAACAAATAAATAAATAAATACAAATTCATTTCAATACATTAAAAAGAATGTGAATTTCAAACCACATTCAAGAGAACCATGTGTGTAAAACTTCACACTGTTTGACATTAAAGTCTGTATGGAAAAAAATGTCAGGGGTTTGTACACATGCATACTGTAATCTACACATGTTAACCTCAGGTTGACATCAAATAATAGTATTTCTGTGACTGAGTTTCTTTCAAAATCCTTAGGGGACCTTTCAGATGTTTCTCTTTCAGAAGGCCTCTGACCTGCGGATGAAGTTGGATCAGGACTAGCCCTATCGAGGGCCTACTACAGTGTCTCAAATAAAGCCCTCTCTAAGTGCAGCGGCCATACACTATGCTCCTCAAAGGCTCTCTCATCTCAACACAGAGCTTAACATATCTCGTCTGCTGCTCTCATTCAACCCATTTAAACCTCTCTGAGGGGGAGACAGAGTCTGCTGTTCCATAATTACGTCGTAAAATAAGCTAATCAAGACTGACTGCAGGGAGCACATATAGACTCTCAGGGGACCCAAAAACACTTTCTCTCAATATCTGATGTCACATTCATCTCTCTGATCTGAGCTTTTGTTGATAGTGCATATAGTGGAAAGTAATGTGCAAAGCCTTCAAGCAAAAGTATTGAGATATTATACATTATTTTACACTTCATATATTATATTAAAATATTTTTATTTTGGGCATTTAGTTTTTGTTTTATTCTATTCTCCTGTACTATTTTCTGATGTGCACTGACAGTGCTTTAGTTAAAAAAAGTTTCTGCAAAATGACACTGTTATCATTGAGTGGCTTTACAGCCGAAACTGATTTAGATTCACAACTGATTAATTTTACAACATTAAGACTGTTATTTTGCTGTTTATTAATGTGAAGCTGCTTTGCAACAATTTTGTGCAAAGCACTATATAAATAAATATCACTTCCAAACCAAGGTGTTAAGATTGCTTGGCAACAGTAAACAGTATTAACAGAACATCTGTGTTTTTTCATTCTTTTGCAGGTGCTGACATTTTCTACAAAGCAGTAAGTCACTTGAGACCATGCATTACAGTGATTTTACCTCCACTTCACATCACCGCTTTACCCACAGTGAAATCACTGTAACACATGGCCTGGCCTCTCATGGCATTTTGCTTTATTATTTTTCAGGTGTGTGTGAGATTCATCATTATGGCCACACTCATGTCTAGATCCTGATGTTCCACACCCGCACACAATTCATCGCCATCATCCTAATTCATCTAGATGCACCAGTCATTATCAGGTTAGAGGCAGTGAAGTTGGGGGAAATGGAGTGTAAATGGGGCTAATTTGTGTCCTCTATCTGGGGAAATGGAGTGATGACATGCAGGAAGAGAAGATGAGGAGGAGGAGGAGGACTGCAGATGGGTCTCCTCACTGATCAGAGGGGAGAAATGTTTGGCTGAAGGGCTCACGATTTACACACTTCCAATGACATGCTTGAACAAAGAGTGCCAGTCTGGGGAAAGCGAGAAAAAGAAAGAGGGAGAAATCGAGAGGGCAAGAGACAAAAGGATGAATGCGGATGAGCATGTCTGGATGCTGCTGTGTTCTCTTCTCTCATTCAAAGATAAAATATTTAAAATAAAAAGAGACAGCTTTTAAAGCACATATTGAGGTCATCCTGGAAAAGCCCCAATTTGTTCTTCAACTCTAATTTATATAATAAAATAATCATGAGGCATATAAGACATCATACATGTCAAAGCATTTTATACAACCGAATATATGCTGTGCCAGACTATCAGTATTTCCTACAACAGTGAATATCCCATAATATATCGCAGCATATATCACAGCTGCAGACACTTATGTGTGATGTTACAGCATGTACTGATTAACGGAAAAACTACTTTAGATCCGATCGTTGAGACTGATGCAGATTTCTCAAATTCTCACATTTCTCATTGATACAAAAATAAGGTTAAAAATATTATAAAATACATTTAAAATGTATTAATTTAATTTTATAATAATATTTGAAAATCAAATGGTCAAATGAATAGTAAAGTTTGCAACATATAATGAGAAATCTAACAAAACAAAATAAATAAATAAATAAATATACACGTATATAAAATAAAAAAACTACTTTAGACTTACACACATTTCTCAAATTCTCACATTTCTCATTGCAAAATGTCAAATAAATAATAAAGTTTGCAACATATAATGTGGAACATAACAAAACAAAAAAGGTTCATTGCAGCACAAATTTCCCAAATTCTCGCATTTCTCTATGCAACATTACGTAAAATAAGGTTAAAAATTTAATTAGTACATTTAAAATAAAAGTTAAATAGGTGAAATAAATAATAAAGTTTGTAACGTAATGATAAACAAAATAAACACAAAAAACTGGTTCAGAAAAAATCTAATAAAATAATGCCCTACAATATATAAAAATTCCCATTTTAATCAGATTTCTACCACATATAAATAACGTGTGTAAAAATGCATCAGGGAATAAATGTCTGAATAAACCTATTGATGCTTTTTATTACAGAGAGAGTACTACGGTCAGATTCAAACCTGCGTTTACTGTATGAGCACCACAGTGCAACTTACTTAGACATCGGATGACTGCAAGGCCAAGACACCAAAGTCATATCTCAGAGTGGAAAGAGTAAAGATCAGTTTGTGCAGTCTGTAGCACCATGGCAAGCTCAGGCTGAACAAATTCTCAGCGCACACATGGATATCTTGTGTCAAGTGTTGTGTGAGAGAATGGCCACTAATGCTGGCAGTTCACACATCCAGAACGAGCACAAGCACTCATAGCTTTGGGATTCCTGCTGCTGACAGTAAATGAGAGGTATAGGATAAGACTTTGGCTCGAAGCCAACAGCTCTTCTCATCTGGCAGGAAGCCCCAGTGGAAAGGGAAAGAGGGGTGGAGGAGGCACTGAAAGCCACACTGGTGCTCTACAGCCTTCCTCAGCACATCTGAGACCAACGGATAGAAACTTCCACAGCTGATGAGAACAACCTACAAGCCCTGACAGGACTGGAGAGAGGAAATGAGTGTGTTCATAAGGCCTCAAACCATCTGTAGGACCTTAAGAGACTTCATTTAGGAAGGAGGGGTAATCATGAATGCCGGGGTTCCGTCATACTCTCATTCTTCTACTCTCTTATCCTCTAGCTTATTTTTTTGCACCTGCGTCAACAAGCAGATCCTCACAAACAAAGTGCTCCTTCAAGAAATGAAGGGAGGGGAAAAAAGGGCAGGGAGTTGAAAGACTTGTGCTTTTGCTTTGGGCCCTGAAAGGACAGGAATGCCACACACAAACAGAAGAGAGACAGACAAACTACAAAAGCAAAGACAGAATGAAAGCTCTTTAGAAGAATGGCTCTGACTATTCATTCATTTCTTTATTTTTTTCATTTATGTATATCTCTCTCATTTTAATGCCAAATTAAAAGTCAGAGGCTAACCAGTACTACTGGATAAAGCCAAGAGAGATTTTATCAAAAGAAAACAAAAGCATAAAATATTAGTTAATTGCATAGGCTAGATTTAATTTTGCAATAAATTTAAATATATAAAAATGAAATTCTGAAATGAAATGTAATTTGTCCTCATTTGTAAGTCTGCTAAATGACTAAATGTAATAAAACTAAATAAAATAAAATAAAAATATATATTCTTATACTGTATATTATTATTGTTTGATTGCAATATATATAAAATACGGTTTACTACATTGTTCCATTCTCTTTTACAAGAAGTGGAACTAACTTTACAGGAACTGTCCATGCCTCTCATGAATGTATACTGGTTATGGGTGAAGTAAAGCTAGAGCTCAGTGCTGGATGATTTTATACGGTTGAAAGGCAATCTTATCTCTTCATCATGATATGTTGTGTGTGTGTGTGTGTGTGTGTGTGTCCGCTAGTGAGACTCAGCCTTTAACCACAGAGACACAATAGAGCTATTTCTGAAGCACACGCACGCCATCGGCCAAACCACTACAGATCAATACCCCATTACCACATCAGTGCCAGACACTATTTAGGCTCAATTCAGAGCTAGACTTACTGAGTGCTGACCAACCTGTCCTTTAAAAAACACCTCCATCTCACACACATCCTGCCAGCCCACAGTCAAAAGCCCACTCACATACCCAACCATATACACCACATATCTCACTTTCTCCCCCTCAGCAGGCTGTCGTGTCCCACAGAAGGTGTCTCATCGAAGTGCGTCAGCAGTGAACACTTTACCAGACTGCTAATGAGAAGGCTGCTCATTCTGCCAAAATCTTGCAATTTATGAAACAGAAGTTTGTAGGATCCTATCTAAGCATTTCATATCAATCAGAAGTACAACTGTATAATATTTAAAAACACAAACTTCCCTTCAAAGTCCACTCAAACTATTTACTAAAATTTTTATCTAGGAGAATATTAACATATGACTGCCCACATTTACATATGAACGACCATGCAATATAAAATAGAGGTGGCATAAACTAAAACATAGCCACCAGAATTGTAATGTTTTAATAGAGATGTTGTGATAGATAGAACCAAGTATTGTTTGCATACAAATAGTATACAATGTTATGTTTCTATAGGCCGGGACACACCAAGCCAACTTTAAAAGAACTAGCGGCGACAAAAGCCGACGATGTTGTCTTCTCTCGTTGGCAGCATTGCAAAACCCAAAAGCCAGGCTTGAACACACCACACAGACTACAGCCGACTACAAACTAAAACGTGAGTTCTGCGCCTGCGTGAAAGGAATCAACTGTCCATATCAGCAACTATCAATAGTATGCATTAATCATTTAAAATAAGAAACCGAAATAAGGATATACGAGATATACACGGATATACATAAGGAAAACAAAGCAGTGCTTGCTTACCATTTTGAATATCAGTTATGTTGTTAACTTTCTTCATTTTAAGCTGCTCAAGTTGCTATGAAAATATTTGCATATCAGATGCTTGGGAAAGATCACGTAACTTTATTAGTTGTTATTTATTATTATTATTTATTATTTATTAGTTTATCAGTTTTGCTTTAATTCTCAGACACTGACTCGTTCGCTAATCCGAACACCCAATCAGAGTTCTCACTCGCACTGATGGCCCCGATGCCGATTCAACGTGTTGGGCAAACATCCGGAGAAGTGAGCCTGACAAACAAACTTGCCCGACAGACACTCACAACAGGTCTTCTCAAAGGAGCATATATAAAGAAAACAAAAGAGCCCCAAATCAGAGCCTTGAGGTATGCCGCAGATGATAATGAGTCAAAACCTATACCTTTCTACTTTGAACAGCATTTTGGCAAACATTAGTTGTTTTTGAATGTGCTAAAGCAATAAAAAAAATCAATTATACAGCAGAATATACAGAATTAGTTATAGTTCTAGTTGAAAATAAATATTAAAGCCAGATTACATCTGTGATATTTTTAACGTCACATTGCCTGGAGGACTTACTCCATCAAGCTAACAAAGAGAAAACGTGTGTCTCACTTTGAAGTGTGTAATCTTTCTCGAACAGTACCAAGATGCCCCAGGCAGTAAGTGTGTGACTTTATATTATTGTAATCCTCTGACCCTGCTGTATGTAAAAGCCACAGTAAAGCTTTACAGCCAGTGCATTTGTGCTGCATGGAGCTGGAATCACAGAAAAAGCTTTTGCTGAAAGCAAGAGGCTGCTTTTATCCACACAACCTCTCCTCGGTGCCAAACAAGCGGAAGAGGCTCAACAAAACCTGCACCCGCATGCCACAAGGCAAGAATGAAGACACTCAGGTCTTAAAAGAAAGCTAATTTAGAAAGTAAAATAGACCAGCATGCAACAGCAGTCGCTCCTTTCAGACCGAGATCAGATCTCTTCCAGGTCAGTGGAGGATATTGAGAGAGCCAATCTTTTCTCCCTGATAACCCGTGCTAAAGGAGAGTCTCTTTTGTGCTTTGACTAAAAAGATGCTAGTCAAAAACAGAGCAAGTTTGATTAAGCAGCATTAAAGGGATAGTTCATCTAAAAATTGTCATCATTTTCATGGAACACTTTTTAATACAATGAAAATTAATGAAGTCCAGAGCTGTCAAGATAAAAAAAAGGATCGTAAAAGTGGTCTTCTGAAACTTTTCGTGAGATCTCATTTTGTGCTCTCCAGAAGAAAAAAAGCCATACAGATTAGGAATAAAATAAGGATGAGTAAATGATAACAGAATTTTCACTTTTGGGTCTCTTTTCTTTGAGACTCTCAGACTCACACAATTTAGCTGAGCGTAAAGGTTCACGCGGTTAATTCCCAACAACCCCCATCTCTTTTTATTCTCCCTGTTTCTCTATTTTTTTTTAAATTATTATTTTCAATATTCTCACTAAAGTCGTTACGTGAATGAGTAAGTAATCTGTGGTTTGCCTGCAGCTGTGTGGCCCGTCTCAACAGGCTTGAGGTCAGAAGATCTTTGAAGATTAAAGTGATCTGAAATGTGTCAGATCAAGGCTTTTGCGGTGACAGTTCAATTTAAATGGTTAAACAAGTTGTGGATTTTCCTCGATAAATAATTGTTTGACTTAAAGGTGCTTGATCTAGGTGTTAACAGTCCATTCACAACTTCCTGCACACAAATATCTCCTTACTAGAGTTTAAACACACTCATGAATGTACTTCCAGTTCCTATATCTAAACTTGCACAGCCACTTTGTTTTTCTTTTGGCTTTGCAGGAATCACTTCCTTATGGAATGGGACTTCTGAAACAGTGCATTTGTGTGTGAGTCTTCCTGCCTTGGGGTTAGAAATGTAATTTCTTCTGGTTTTACAGGATTTAGACCAGAAGATATGCCCCTTGTATCATAATGAAAAAGCATAAAATATACAAACGTCAGCAAGACAATTTACACACACATACCCTTACATTAAGCATGTTCTTATAAACAAGTTCCAGTACTTGGACCCCCCCCACACACACTCAATAATGTCCTATTGCTCTCCTGCCTAGAAGTTGAAAGGTAGAAGGTCAGATATTGTGACCTTAGAGGAAATATGGTCACGCCATGAATGTTTTGTTTTCTTCTGGGACATATTTAGACACACATGCTTGAACACACCCACCCCCACACACACACACACACACACACACACACACACAATTTGTGAAAGAAAGGCACAAATGTATGTTTCTAGTTCATTTTTTCTCCCATTACCCCCTCCTCATCACCTCCTGTGGGTCTACGGTTTAACAACCAGTCAAGTGCTAATATTGAAAGAGGAGGACACACCTGAATGAATGGAGGACATGCTGCATTAAGAAACAGACATTAGCAACAGACAATGGGGAATATCTTTCAGGTCTCGCACATACACATCTAACATGAGGATTATAATATGGCATATGATACAGGCTGTTCCTGGTGGGTTAACAGAGGACACAACGTCACAGATAATCCATAATGGTTATGCATTTCTTGTTTGATCCTTTCTGTCATTTGGTTTCTAGGTTATTTTAATCATGAGCTGTCTGTGAGAACAATGGCTGTGTGTGTTTGATCGCAGCATAAAAAAAACAGTATGAAACTACTTTAGAGTATCTGTAACAAGTTTATATATAAATACCTTGGAAAAACTCTTAAAACTATTTTCTAACCTCTTTGAAAGAGAGCAAATGCAGGTGCAACAGAAACCAATCAAATGTGGCCTTAGTGTCTTTCTATCTTGCTGAAAGTTTGTTGTTTGTCACTTTTGATCACTGTCCTTACTAAATAAAAGTATTAATTTATTTAAAGTAAAAAAAAATAATACACAAACGTTTAAATGGTAGTGCATATCTCTCTCCCTCCTTTTTTTAAAGTTCTGACACTCTTAATGAACACCAAACCTTGCCTTTCTATCTTTATCTCCTCATCTCTTTCATTAGCTTCGTTAATGTGTACTTTAAACATGCTGTGGCAGTGCTGTGACCCATTTAAGCTGTATTTCCTACCCCCCACACACATATAGTTTCTCTACCCCCACGTTTCACCCTGATGCCCTGTGCTTCAGTGAGGCAGAAAAAGGAAGAAATGCCCTGAGGGTCACAGTGAAGACATTCTGTTACTTAGTTCCACTTAACACACTTAAAGAGCGAAGCAAAACAACATGATTGCCTTCCTAAGCCTTCATATACATACACAAACACACTTATACAAATACAGTATTAGACCAATAAAGTGTTTAAAATACAAGCACATGGATACTGACACACACTCATGCTTGAACACACGTCTCACTTCACTTGAATAACCAGCAACTACCGCAAGGTCAGCAATTCCCAAAGAATCTCCTGTATTTTACATGTTAATGTGGTTTTTGCATTTCTTATGCCCATATTTGAGTATCAATCCTGTCCGCAACTTATTAACCCAAACTATTGGTCTCGGAAATCAATTTGACTATGTGATAGCCCTTTTTGAAGGAAGGAGTGTGTTTATTGAGTCTAATCCATAGATTAAACAGTGTATGACTGGAGCAAGACAGATGGACATAATAAAGTCCAGATATGAGCTTTTAAAGGAGACAGGTCATCTATTTCCAGTCTGTTTCCGAGGGGGACATTAGTGATACGATTGTGTAGGAAGAGTGTGGTCCATTGTTTACTGTGTTTGTCCCGTCTGAGTTCCTCCACAGCGCACTCTACGGTAATTCATTCATAAAGCCACTAGACCGCTGGGAGACCTCAGGCGACCGAGAAATCTGGCACCCCGTGTGTCATCTCTGTCTGACTGTGAACAGCTGAGACCTGCAACAGTGACCCCTGAGCCCAGACAGACCAGTATAAATATTAGTTGTCCACTGCATCTAGGTCTTTCTTTCGAGTTTGATTGTTGCTTTACCTTGCTTAAACACAATGTTGGTGTCTAAATACAGTATATCATATTTTATCCTATTTATATTTCACTTTGCTGTCTGTTTTCTTTTGTATCTTTCCTCAGAATCTAGCTTGGTTTCTTTTTCAGTCATCTCATCACAATGAATCACATTCCACAGAACTGTAGACCACACACAAACACACAAACAACTATCCTGGAGCTGCTTAGTTGGTTTATAGTAAAACTTTTAAATGAGGCATATTATTAATGAGGTAACACCGCAGAACTTAACCATGCTGCAATTTCAGACAGACTCTTACACACAGATCTGTTGACAAATCTGCAAATACAATACATTCTGGTAAAGCATGTTGTCACACAATTTTTCTACTTACAAAAATGTTAATACTGAAGATAATTTGTAACAGAGAAGCAAAAGTAAGAGAGCAAACTTGGACAATTTACTCCGTTCAGTGAGAAAATTCACACGCACACACAAAGGCAACGTGAGAGAGAATAATATACACTGACGGAACCTTGGCTTCCAAACATTTCTATCTGGATGAGGGGTTTTTATGACCACTGAACCATTTGTTTTTAAGACATCGCAAAACAAACCCCACATACACACTTAAATACACTCGGCATATTGATTCTCCAACAAAGGCACACAACACACTTTTAAAGCCTCTATGGCGAGTAAGCCTTATTAACCAAGCAGTGTGGCATTTATCACTGTCAGACGTCCACTCAAGCACAGTCCCAGGGGACCCAGAGAAAGTCCAACAGACACACATAAATGTCCAATTGCAAATACATTTTGGAGACAGTAAAACAGCATGGAAATACAGTTGGTAGTGTGGCATACCTCAGAGGTTAATCCTAGGTTCGTTATTGTTCCTCAATAAAGTATCCAAACATCAGGAGTTCGAATGTCTTCTAGCTCAGCACATACGGATAATGTCTCATCCAAGCACTGGCTGTAATCCTGCACATCTCTGTGTCTCTTGTTTATCACAACTCCACAACACACTCACTCCAACCATGTGAGGATGAGTCTGTCCGCTGAGAGCGCAGAAAGGGGTGTGTGTGCGCTCTCTCTCGCTCTCTTTCTCACCCATTTGCACAACCCTCCCCGTTCTTCCATTTGCTTCTCCTCCCCCTCTCCTTCTCACCTCCCCCTCTCCTTCTCTCTCTCATTTCACCTCCTCTGGATCAACCCGGGTCTTTGCCCCTAAGCTTTGAGACACCCCGTTTCCTTTTAAATTGCTTGCCCGTGAGCCCCTAATATAACACACTTGTGTACACAAGACCCACACAAGCACATACACACATAATGCTGCAACATAATACATGTATGTCATACATTTTAGTTATTTTACTATGTTTACAAAAACATTAAAATACAATTTCTGTTAAAAAAGCTGTGGTATTATGTGTGTAAAATAAAATTTAAAAATATACATGTTAGGTATTGTGAGAGTAAAATTACACAAAACAAAACATTAAAATTAAAGGTACAAACATAATGTTGTGGTATTAAGAAGACAAAAATAAAATAAAATTTGCACATTATGTTGTGATATTATGTGAAATATAAAATGAAATAAAATAAAATACAATAAATGTAAAATATTGTTTTTTATTTCACAAACATTTTTTAAATTTTGTTTCATTACAGCATAGTACAAAATAAAAGGTTAAGGTTAAAAATGTAATGCAAAAGGGCCTTTTTATGTGTGTGTGATGATGCTTGGGAAAGCTGAATGTGGAAAAAATGGTCAATAAAGTATTCCCATGTCACATTTAATGTGCTGCTCGTGTGTTTTATTTTTAATGGTCAGATTTTACAAAGGCAAGTATTTTCATTGTTGCACTGAACAATCAATACTGAGATATACAACAATACAATCTACTGAACAAATTGAACTTCTCCCTCAAAACTTTTTAATTTGTGTAAAATTAAAAGTGTCTAGCCTGTCCAAAGTCCACAACACACATTACAGATCAGGCCCATAGAGAGAAAAAATCTTGTTTTTCTGTGGATTTATGGCTGAAAACAGAGATTGTTGTGCAATTTTGCGGGTCATATCCGCCTCTGGCTATATCAGTGGGAGAGGGGGGGCGTGGGAAACGCTCCACTGATCCTAGTTGTGGAGATCAGGGATTTAACCCACGGCAAGTTGCTGGGAGCCACCACTGCACAAAGAACTAGTATTATTTCAGAGACCCCACTGTAAACGCTGGTCAATGAGTAACTACTAGTGCTTACAAACCTACTGAATAGAAACCATAGGTGTATGCATGCATGTACATTCCTTACATGTTTCCTCCACAGGTTTCCACAGAACCAACGCCTTCATGCTGTTGTGTCACATTACAGAGAGAGTTTGAAGTTAGGAATTCTATTGAAAAAGCATATTAAAGTTACAAACTAGTTTACTATATAGATGTATACATACACAAACATGTCCACATAGACATGCACTCACAGATATGCACACTTACATGGTCTCAGGCTTAGATACAAGTAAAGAGTGACAAACACAGAGACATCAAGCTGGTTGAAACTCTGGTAAAGTGTCTCTGGGTCAGGCTTAAGATGAGGGCGGCTGTGTAGCCAGGATTCTCATGATTGGGAGGGACAGATTTAGAGCATTTCACACAGATCAGTGATTATGACGAAGCCTGTGTCTATAGTGACGTCCTGGATGAAGGGGAGGAGACATACATATATACACACACACACACACACACACGCGCACACACACACAGGCATGTACGCGCGCACACACACACACACACACACACACACTGAAATATAAAGCTTATGGCTTCAAAAGGCTTTAATTGTACTTTTGTGGTGCCTTTGAATTCTTTTTAAAGCATGAACTCTCCAGTCTCCATTTTTTGAAAATGCAAGACATTTTTTTACTAGTATATAATAATTTAGAGATTTTAAAGGAAGATGCATCATTGCAAGACACCTGATATTGTGGATTCTCCTGAAATCCATTTTATAACTGCTTCAGTACTTCACCGACCGTGAAAGCCGAACATGTCTGTGCATGGAGAAGGGCGTGGAGAATTAGATGATGTCCCGTACTGCTTTTCATCACCTAAACTTCCTCTCAGAACAAAGCCGACACACCTTCACTCCTCGGGCTGTTGATGACCTTCACACAACAAACAGGCTCTAAGGAATCACAAAGACGTTTGTATCTGACACACAAGACGTGAATAGAATTAAAGTTCAGTGATGATTTACCAACAAGCACAAGTTCTTCCCTAAGCACAAGTGAATTATGTTAATCCATTGGCTGAATATCAGTCACTGCTGACTGGCCGACTGCTTTACAGCGATACGATTACAGAAGGCATGAGCGTGTTTAGACAAGCACACAGAATAATGAGTCAAGGTGTGAGAAGCTCCACCTGTATGCTGTTCTCCAGTGCCTCGCACATTGTCAGTCAGATCACAGGTCTATTATTCCCCGACCCTCTCACAAACACTCACAAGCTCAAATACACATACCTAACTGCTATCACAACTTCAGCACAGAGTTATTCCTGATCAAGAAACAACATGATATACTTTATGAAATAAGATGCTATATATGTTTTTGAGACCAAATGAGCATAATAGAATGATTTCTGAAGATCCCCAAATGAAGTCTATAGACCCAAAAGTCTTGCTTTTGTTCATAACACGTTAAATATGTGTGTACTCTTGACTAAAGTCTACTGCTTGTGCTCTATATATTTCCCACATGAGACTTACGGCTGGTAACAAATCTCGTTGTGTTTTCACAGACGAGTAAGCTGAAGCTTCCCATCAGATGGTTTTAATCAGAATTCACAAATGGAAAGAAAAGAAGCTTCTATGAGAAAACGTCAGACACAATGGAGGAGGTAAGACTGTCATTCTCTGATCTTCACCGACTCAAACTCTGATAAAAGGTGCGGACGGCTGAAAGGGATAGGAAAACTACATTAAGAATCAGTTTAAGATGACAGGGGAGATTGAGAGAGTAAAAGAGAAACATGGTGAAAGGAAAAAGGGAATGATAGAACACCACCCCACCTCTCTGTCCCTTTTTCTCTTTCACTGACTTAAGGCATCTGATGGGATGTATTATTCATTTGGTCTGCAAATTATGTACAGTTGTGTATTTATTATTTATCTTTAATGTTTCTTATACAGTATAATATATGTCTCAGTTAGGTCCATATATATTTGGACACAGGCACAATTTGTATGATTTTAGCTACTGACCAAAACATATTCATATTAGAATTATATAGTGAATATGAACGTAACGTGCATACTCTGTGCTTTAATTTGAGGGTATTCTCATCAAAATTGGAGGAAAGGTTAAGGAATTACAGCTGTTTTATACGTACCTCCCCTCTTTTTCAAGGGACCATAAGTAATTGGACAATTGACTCAAAAAGCTGTTTCATGGACAGGCGTGGGCTATTCTTTCGTTATTTCTACATCAATTAAGCAGATAAATGCTCTGGAGTTGATTGTAAGTGTGGTCATTTGCCTTTGGAAGCTGTTGCTGTGAACCACATCATACGGCCAAAGGAATTATTCAGTGAAACATGCAACTGTTAGGCTTCAAAAACAAAACAAATCCAAAGAGAGAAATCCAAATCCAAATCAGGGAGATAGCAGGAACATTAGGAGTGGCCTAATCAACAGTTTGGTACATTCTGAGAAAAAAAGAAAGCACTAGTGAGTTCAGCAACATGAAAAAGCCTGGACGTCCATGGAGGACAACAGTAGTGGATGATCGGAGAATCCTCTTCAGTGAAGAACACTCTCTAAGAGGTAAGTGTGTCACTGTCAAAGTCTACAAGCAAGAGAAGACTTGACGAGAGCAAATACAGAGGGTTCACCACAAGATGCAAACGAGGCCAGATTAGACTTTGCCAAAAACATCTAAAAAAGCCAGAGCACTTCTGGAAAAGCGTTCTTTGGACGGTTGAATCTAAGATCAACCTGTACCAGAATAAGAGGAAGAAAAAAGTATGGAGAAGTCTTGGAACATCTCATGATCAGAAGAACTTAGCATACGTCATCCGTAAACATGGTGAAGCAGTGTGGTGGCATGAGCGTGCATGGCTTCCAGTGGCACTGGGTTACTGGTGTTTAGTGATGACGTGACAGAAGACAGAAGCAGCTGGATGAATTCTGAAGTGTATAGGGATATACTGTCTGGCTAGATTCAGTCAAATGGAGGAAAGTTGATTGAGCGGCGCTTCATAGTACAAATGGAGGATGAGCCAAAACATGCAGCAAAGGCAACCTAGAAGTTTTGAAGGCAATTTTTTTTTGAATATTCTGCAATGGCCAAGTCAATCTCCTGATTTCAACCCGATTGAGCATGCATTTCACTTGCTGAAGACAAAACTAAAGGCTGAAAGACCCACAAACAAACAAAACTGAAGTCAAGTCATGTCCATGAGTTCCAGACTTTGAAATTGTGTCAGTGTTCAAATATATATGGACCTAACTGTGTGTGTGTGTGTGTGTGTGTGTGTGTGTGTGTGTGTGTGTGTGTGTGTGTTTGTACTGCATGTATGTGTATTTTAATTGAATGTTAAAAAGATAGTACAAATAAATATAAAAAATTATAAAAAATAAAAATACAATTATGCATGTTTCTTTTTATTTGTAAGCGTTTCTTCTTATTATTTTTATTAGTATTTTTATTTTCATATTCATTGTTTGTTTTATATTTTATTAAATATATTCGTCTTTAATTATAACTTAAATTATACATCATGATGTTTCTTTTATATTTTTTATATAAAAGTTATATTTTAGTATAAAAGTACTTCCATAATTTAAATTTGGTTACCAGATGTTTTCTCAGACTTTTGTAAAACACTAGTGCGTAATATTTGTGTGTTCATATCTAGATTATTCTATATCTAGTTCCTCTTTCCTGTAATCCACACACCTGCTGACATTATCAGCTCTCTTATCTCTGACTCTGCAGCGTGAAAGTGGTCACACTTAAATATAGGACATGCATATATTCTTTATCAAGCACCTCAGCATGAGACAACTCCTCATAATCCACACATTCACAAATAAATGCAAAGCTGTAGGTGTTTGGGACTAACTGTCTCAACTAAACTGCCCGTGGACCCTCCAAACCTGTCAGTGTTCTCTTTACAATTACACAGACCACACACAAGGGTAGATCATGCCGTCATTTGTGTGATAAACTCCATTGCTCTGCCCGCAGCAAGGTTGGCACGGTCAGCCTGAAGCTACAGAGGCCACCTGGATAAACAAATGAATAAATCAGCTCAAGAACACCTGTGACTACAGCCATAGAGCGACTACAGGCGTCTGAATCACAGCATGAATTCTAAAAACAGAAACAACTTATTAAAATAATGTATCATCACGGAGAACATGAAACATGACAGGAAGATGTGCCGTTTGGCATTTAATAGTTATATTGTTATATATAAGATGTGCCCTTTATTTATGGGTATGACGCTGTTATATTACATAATATAGGCCTTTGAGCATTTTATTTTCAGTGGCCAGTGAAAAGGAAAACTGAAATAAATTTTTGGTTCCTTGTTAGACAGTAAGGATGAGAAAAAATAAATACAAAGGCAAATTAATATTTCATTCTCTGATTAAAGGCAGAGTGTGACGTCCCAGGATGTGACTTATCAGCTGATAACAATGATCTGTGCAAACAAAGTCCCTCTGAACATTAAGGGAAAATAATCTATGATATAAGAACACACAGAGAGAAGAATAAAGACTAGCTATCTTGTGTATAATGATTTTTGTACAAACAAACCCTCTGTGATGTACTTACAGTGACATCTTGTTAGGTTTCAATTCCAAGCAGGAACATTTAATCACAGGAAAACATGTCATTATTAAAATTAAAATTATTATTCATTACACAATAACAGCTTTTATGTGGTTCTATGAGTGTCAAACACCACATCTAGGATTTTTTCTTCATTCAAAATGTCAAATTCATTCAAATGTTTCATCAGTAAAAACAGTAATATTGTGAAATATTATTGCAATGGAAAATAACAGTTTTCTATTGAATATATTTTGAAATGTAATTTATTCCTGTGATGCAAAGCTGAATTTTCAGCATCATTACTCCAGTTTAAGTGTCACATTATCCTTCAGAAATCAGTCTAATATACTGATTTACTGCTCAAGAAACAGTTCTTATTATCAGTGTTGAAAAAGAGCATTTTTTACTGTCACTTTTGCTCAATTTATTGCATTCCTGATAAATAAAATAACTGATTTCTATTTAAAAATCAAGCTTATATAAGCCTTTAGATCAAAACATTTTAATTACATTAATATATGCATTTCTAATATGTGTGTGCATATTTACGGGCTGTAGCTGAATATGCAAGAATAACATTCATAAGAAAAACCGCATTCCCTCACATTACCGCATATTAGATGCAACATTATAGGCAGAGTGATTTCTCATGAATTACACAAGCTCCAGTTAAGCTCAGCAAAGCTGATGGGCATCTTCTAACCAGACATGCTCATGCAAGAACACTGCTGCATTATTACATCTGACAGTGAGCTGAGAATGTGGGCCAAGTCTATTGAGCGAAGGAAACCACTGGTTTCATGGGCCTCCTTCTCTGGGAGATGTATTATGAATGGGATGAGTGCAACAACCAAAAAAAGGGACGGATAAAACGTGTGTTTAGATGTGGAAGAAGAGAAAAAAGAAAGACTGTGGAGGATGAAAAATGAAATTCAGGGAGAGGACAGACAGAGAGGTGGATAATGGAGAAGAAGGGCAGTGAGGGCAGGCGGAGAGAAAGAGCAAAAAAGGAGAGAGAGGTGAGGAGGTGAGCCGGGCTGAACTCATTAGGCTGGATGCCCAGACGGAGTGTCCAAGTGCTGAGATTCTCTCCAATTTACATCAAAGCCCCTGGGACACAAGTCCAGGCACCACATCCAGTCAAATGTTCAAGTGATGCAGAACAAGAGAGGTCTAGCCAACTGGGGTTGAGAAAATATTCATTTCGAAAACACACACGCCAAGATGGGCTTGTGGGATTTGACCAAACAACTTCACAGAGCAATTTCTGTTCTAAAATTGAAATATGCAAATCTAATCAAAACGAATATGAGGGCCCAGCTGACTTTGATTGAGGTCTTCAGTGTGACGTCTATTAATCTGTGGGAAATGTTGTGTGTACGCTCACTGTCTGCTTGATGTAGGAGTCTTGTAATTTGCACGCTGACAGTTTACTGCCTGACGGATGGATTATGGAATTTTATACCGAATATTCTGTAATTAGAGGGTTCTGTACACTGTAAGAAAAAAATGTCCTGGAAGAAAATTAACAGTACTTTTCTGTTAGCTTTATGGACATTTCCTTCAACCCTAAACAAAACACAATGCAATGTTATTCAAAACAACGTTGAAAAATAACGAAAATTCCTTCAAATTTAAACGTTACTCGTCACAAGAGTATATAGGAATACTAACCTAAATGTTCACTACTTCTCATTTTATGAGTTATTATTAAATAACAGTTCTGCACAATCAGTAGTCAGTAGTTACAATAGTAGTCAAAAGTGACAATAAAGACATTTATAATGTTACAAAACACCACAAAAGTGCACCAAATCAGCATATTAGAATGATGTCTGAAGGATCATGTGACACTGAAGACAGTAGTAATGATGCTGGAAATTCAGCTTTGCATCACAGGAATAAATTACATTTTAAAATTAGGCTATATGAACAGTAAACAGCTATTTTGAATTATAATAATATTTCACAATATTACTATTTTTATACTAGTTTCAATCAAATAAATGCAGCCTTGGTGAGCATAAGCTACTTTTCTTTTAATAAAAAATTGTTGATCCCAAACTTTTGAACAGTAATGTAAAAAATAAGCTGTGCTCTTTTATCCCATTCCCACATACATATTCATAAATGAAGACCAACAGTTGATAAGTCAGACCAAGCAGTGAATCAAGCTAAATTTATTGAATATATAAACATGTAAATTCAGTCTGTGATTCATGGAGACTGTAAATTAGAAAATCTTAAAAATAGCACAAACAGCCCACACTGCTTCAGATATTTAGATTTTTAGTTAGTCACAGAATATCAGTCAATTCTTTAGCTGAATATGTGGGTGAAATGTAATAGAAGCCACAAGTGCCTGAGACTTTATAGTAATAATAGTCACATATCTACCTGCAGCACAATATAAATGCTTCTTCACTCCTGAATCATTCCAAGAGATGATAACACACAAAAACTCATCTGAGAGTAGAACGAATCTTCCACTGACAAAAGCTCAGCGTGACGGAGGTCAGAGAGAGGAGACACTGTATTAGAATGAAGAGAAACAGCTGAATCAGCGGGTCAATTAAAAGTGCTGTCATTTACCTGGATAATCAATAAATCTGGAGTGGCTGGTGTTATGAATGTGATATGGACAGTGAATCACAATGCCACAATGCCAAATGAATTCCTAGCTGTTTAAATTATGATGGAGAATGATGATTGATTTGTACTTAAATGAAATACTTCTATATTAATGTATGTATATATATATATATATATATACAATATATACACACACACACACACTAGTGCTGTCAAAATTAGCACGTTAACGCAGACGATTAATTTTTTAACACCGTTAACGCAGGGGCGGGGCCTAGGGTTGGCCACCCCACTCATAACTTCTAATTCTGTCTTTTTTTCTTGACTAGAAGTGCATTTATTCAGTCGCAGAACGTCAGTGTTTCAGAATGTTTCAGACACGTGCTTCAACTTCACTTCAGCGGCAGGCACGAGTCAAGCCAGCACGTGCTCTTCAATACATGGACCAAGGCGCCGGCGCGCGCATAGCCTCTGTATCATTTCATATCACATCGCGAAAGAAACTTCGAGCATGCAATGTCGTGAATAGTTAAGTCATGAAGTTACCAAAAAGGCAATTAAAGCTGCCTCAAAACTGTGCATGCATGTAATATTTTATATATGAGTTACATTAAGAACATGTCTCTGAAATGGTTTTCAAAACTGTCCTGGATGCGTCTCCCTCATCTAACACACTCGATTCAACTCGTCAGTTGAAGTTATTTTTAAAGTCTAATAAATGTTCTAATTGATACATATTAATTATAATGTAAAGTTGAATGGTTAAATGGTTCAATGGTTAAATATTAGGGGAAATATTTTTATAGGGAAATCAATATTAATTGGTATCAGTGATGCTGGCCTTCAATCATAAACAAGATGCCATTAAACAAATATTAAAATATACTGTCTTTATGTTGTTTGTACATTAATTTGAAGATTGAATGTGAAATTATTGCAATATAAAAGTATATTTAAAAACTTTAATGTTACGTGGGATTAATCATGATTCGTTTCAGAAAAATATGCGATTAATAATAATAATAAACTATCGATCGACAAAATAAAAAAATAATAATAATTAAATACTGACCAAAATAATAATACATATTTTAAAATAATGTAATAATTATATAATTATTAGGATAATACAATTTTATAAAAAATATATAATTATTAGGATAATAAATATTGCTACTATACTAATAAAAACAAATACTGTAAGCCTATCCCAAACCATACGACTGAATTCTTAATGTCTAGAGAAATTATAAATACATTTCTTTTAACAATTTTTCTGTGATTTAACTAACTTCTGTGGATATTTTTGAGCAATTCTGTCCACAGTATTATAGCTCGCACCAAAACAAGCATACAGAATACACTTTTGGACCCACAACTCCTATCTACAGTTGCTTTTGCAGATTTATCTGATCAGCCTTTGAAATCAGGCCGGTGGTGAAACAGAGCACTTGTAACTCAAGTAGAATCTATCCTGCAAAGACTGTACATTTATCCAAGCGTCTTTCTCATCATCTTTCATCATTGTTACTGGAACACAGCACAAAAGCTCTGCTCTAGTTTCATGCCTGTACAACACAAAACACAAATACAAGCGCTCAGAGATATAGAGCATGCAAATCAAAAGCGATGCTGCAGTCTGCCCCTGGCGTCTCTCTCACTTCCTTTTCTCTGCTGTCCTCACTCTTTCCCTTTTCATTCCATACTGTGAATCTCTTATTTCCAGGTCAGGCAGAAAGGATGTGATCTGTCTCGAATTCCTCTCATATAGTTCTACATGTCTCTGTATATTAGGATATGAAATGTGTGTTAAATTCTCACTCAAGCACACACACTTTTCACGGTTGTGCTGCAATCAGTATTGATTTATAATGTCTTCAAATTTTGAATTGCAGAAACAAACAGTATGTTAATTGGTATTTCAGAAAGCGTCATTTTTGTGGAATTAATTGCCTTTAAACAGCATACACAACATGTTATTATTAATAATAATATTAATACAAATCATTTTCTTTTTTAACAATATTTTCAAAAAAACATCTCAATTAAATTATTTTCCCAACACTTTTACAAATTAAATGTGATTAAATTCATTAAATACTGTATGTCAGAGCTGAGTTGTGAACGTTGTCTGTAATAACAAACACAGATAAACACTCTCACAGACACACAAACCCACATAATACAAAGTGACTGAAATCCCATCAAAACTACTTTGAGTTGAAGAGATGGCTAAGCATCATTTTGATGAGGACAGCAGAAAAGGGGCATGAGGAGGGAGAGATGGAGAGAAAGTGGGGATTAAAACATCAGAAGGTAAAAATTCCTCTCAGACTGATGTCCTGTCCCAAAGGAAAGAAAAAATAATCCCTCCCTTAAACGGACAGCCTGCACTTTTACCACCCACAGAGGGCTACACACACACACACACACACACACACACACACACACACACACACACACACACACACACACACACAGTAGCTGAGTAAGCAAATGTAGGAACTCTTCCTGGTTTGGTTGTCCAAAGATAACTCTATTTGTTTCCCTGTTTCTGCCACGGGATGTAACTAGGAATTACACAAGCTTCAGTCTGGATCCAACCCTTAAATGAACTGAGATGACGAACACCTGAGAAGAGATGATGACAACCCCTCGGAGGACCTCAGAGGAAGCCAACCATCAGCGATTATACTGAATTAACCACATTTTGCCATAAGCTAAATATATTAAGTTTCTACAATATATAAATCTATTTTAGAAACTTAATTTCCTGTAAAGCTGCTTTGCAAAGATTGTATCGTAAAAAACACTATACAAATAATCTTGAATTTAATTTAATTTAATAACTAAAGGTGTTGATCTTGGCCCAGACTTCAATAAATAAAGCCAGAATGACCGTTTTTATAGATCAAGCACATTAATCTGAGATCTGAGTTTACCAACATGTCTTTATTTTTTATATTCCTTTATTCCTTTGTTTTTTTTGTGTGGTGTTTTAATTAGCATTTAATGTTCTATTTCCAATTTAATGATTATTTTATTTTATGTTATTTGATTGTAGTATTTTATTTTATATTTCAACACATCTTGTATTTAATTATTTCATTTTCTAAGTAATTTCAGAATTTCATAAAAACATTTTATAATAATTAAATAATTATTGTAATCATTAGTATAATAATTATTACTAATAAACTAATAAAATAATTTAACTGTTAGTCTATCCCAAACCAAATCACACTGAACTTTTGAGGTTTTCAGAAATTGATAAATACATTTCAAGCCTCTTTACGGTGTTATGTTTTTATTTTGATATTTCATGTTGTTTTATTTTTAGATTTGATTTCATTACATATTTTATTCTTATTTCATTCAATGTCATTTTTGCTATTTTCTATATTTTTGTTATTTTATGTTGTTTTGTATTTTATACTTTATATATTTTTTATTTCATTTTGCTTTTTTATTTCATTTCAATTGTATTTATTATATTTCATTTAATTTAATTTGATCAGGGATATGACCAAGGCCCGACTCAACAATCATCTATGCCACAGCTCTAATGATTTCAGGTTTTACTACACTTGTGGGGACATTTGTTCTCTACAAATATAGCAAGCCCTGCCAACCACACACAGAGAGCTATAAAAGAAGTAACTCCCCCTACTTAAACAGAGCAGACATTACTGAAAGGTCGGCACTTCAAGAGACAAGAATATCTTCGAATAACTAGTGATACAGTTGGCACAAATCTTGATGAATAAACTCTGCCCCTTGAGATCTGACCCGAGTATACTGGAAAATAATTCAAAATCAGTCAGAAGATCACACATCTCAAGCACAAACAATCCACAGACAGACCGTCTGCAAGGGCAAATGAGGACAAATCCAATAAAGAAGTCAAGCAGCTGTATTATGCAGTTAAACAAAGCTGCGTTTGCATGCTTCATTAAGATGCTGGGAGTTATCAGAGATGCAGACATCAACACACACACACACACACACACACACACACACACACACACACACACACACGGCTTTGTCCAATCACCCCTGCACTCTCGAAAATCCCACCCACTCTCCCCCCGTTTGCCTCCAGGTGTTCATTTCTTTCTCAGTACGCCCCCATTCCAATGAATGACTCTAATTGCATCCCCTGTCTAACAAGCTCAGATAAAGAGAAAGGACTGTTTTTACCAACTCTGAAATAACCTTACCCTAGAAGCAGAGGTCAGGAATGAAAACTGCCTCTGGTATGTATGACGCTTCACAACACCAACCTGATAATAAAAATCACGCAACCCTAAAGCACTTAGTAAGAGGATGACAAGTCAGTGATTGCTTACACAGGTTAAACGATATTGACTAAGAAAACATTTGGGTATTTCACAAAGGTTTTCGAGAACATGCACAGGTCAAAATGCCAAAAGACAAAATATTAATAATAGTCTCTAATATTAATAATAATAATAGTCTCTATTTGTTATTTTTGTAACATAATTTTTATGACAGTTAAGATAATTACCCCTGAAATAATATACATTAAAATAATAATAATAAATAAATAAATACATTTGTCCAGATAATTTGACCTATATAATACAAAAGAATATATAATAAAATATATACCATTTTAATACACATAAACAAATGCAATACAACACAAAATAAATTCCATAAAAAATGTATGCTGATTTTATTAAATATTTTAATATCATATATCAGCATAACATTTTATTTAACATCTGAATGTGTTTTACTGCATTTAATTTATTCAGATTGTAATATGTGGCCTATATAGTATTAAACTATAATATATATATATATTTATTTATTATTTTGAATATATATTGTTACACACATATACATGTTTTCATTTTTTATACATTTATTTGTATTATATTTTCATTTATATTAATATTTTTTTATGAATTACTTTAAATTATATGCCTTTTATTTTACTTAAGATTACATGTTCATATGTACAATACAAACAAGTTGATTTTCAGACCCCCCCCCCCACACACACACACACACACACACACTTCAACAAAGGAGCAAAACAAAACCAATTTATCGTGTTAAAGACTTCTGCAATTAATTTTCAATTTCAAATAAATAAATTTTCATCAGGTCAAATAAATGTTTTTCCTATATCTTTGACTACTTTCACTGATGGTGTTGAAAACTACACAAAGAATAAAAAAGGAAGGAGCTCAACTCACCGCGACACATATCCAGGTGTAGCCTGATCCCCTGCAGCCACACCTGTAACGGTCATTTGCATGTGCGTTAGCATTTGAATTAGACATTTAAATAACGGCTGTTTAAAGGAGCTAATCCTCAACCCCACAGGATAATAAGAAAAGAAAATGTGAAAGTGATTTGTGTAGCAACATTGATGCGAGCTTGGCCAAGTACATTCTGAACTTCTAATTATCTTGAGTAATAACCCTGAGCAGTCTTTTTTAATCCACTTCCTGTTTACACTGAGGTGGGAATGTCCTACAAACTGACAATCTTTCAGTCACACTCCTCTTGTGGATGAGGTTTACGACTGAGCAAGCTGGACAGAGTTTCATCATCAGAGAGGAACAAATGTGGATTATATTTATTCTGATGTCTGACTCTCAGTTCAGTTTAAAACCTTGGAGGGGTCTTTAACATAGACATCTAGCCACACATTGATCGGCTTGGCTATTGTATTGATTGATTGACTGATTGATTGTTTAAGGTCAGTTTACAACAGAGATCAGTTCCTGTCTGGATGTTTGTCCCATCACTACAGGGTCAAAGGTCAAGCTTTATAGTTACCGCTGTGAGAACTGGCCCAGACAAAGACTTTGATAAGATAATAAGTAGCTACAAATACACATATTCCTTTGATGGCGTGCCAAATTAAACATAATAATGTTTTGAAGTAATAAAACTAGTTAAAAGCTGTATACACACTGACAAACTTTATTACAAAAGCAAAACACACAAAACTCTACATTTAAACACTTTGAAGAGATAGATTTATACCTCAATAATGATAATAATGATAATGCACAAAGGTCAAAATAATAACCAGTCAAAATAATTGTAATTTGCATTTTTTTAATTCACTACATTTTACTTCAATAATATAATATAATATAATCTTTATTTAATTCTATAGTACATTTTTATGCATTTAAATATGGGTCTAATAGTGAAGATTTTTAAGCTTTGCACTTTTTTACTACATATATTGCAATATTCATGTTTAATCTTTTCAAAATTCAAAACATTGCAGCTTTAAATCAGATGTTGAACTGGATTTTCAAAGTGGCCACAGACATTTGGAGTCCACTGATTTTTAAATATGAATTCCATTTAATGTGTCCTAATATAGGACACTAATTCAAATATATATTAAAATATACATTTTTATTTAAAGGGGTCAAATTATGCGATTTCAAGTTTTGCTTTCTCTTTGGAGTATTACAAGCTGTTTGTGCATAGATAAGATCCCTGAAGTTGCAAAGATTAAAGTCTCAAAACCAAAGAGATATTCTTTATCAAAGTTAAGACTCCCCCTAAAATGGCTATTTCAAACACACCGCCACATGTCTACATCACGATGTGGGAAAATTTGCAAAACACCGCCCAAATGCATACGTAATGAAAGAGGGCGGAACTATTATGTCCTGGAGACGTGGTGTTTCATAGTGAAAGTACTTTGTTTGGGCTTCCAAAAAAGGACACAACTAGAAATCAATGGTTAAGTTGTATTTACGACACTGCTCCAGAACAGTTCAAATATTAGAGTGTGTGCAGCGCATTTTAGGAGGACTGTTTCCTGAACCTGGAAGAGTAGCCTGCAATGCTGGCTTGCACAAAGGCTGTTTCTATAAAGTGGCGCAATTCCAACTTTGCAAGGACAGTTTGACGCTTCTGACTCTCAGCCTGTAAGTTCATTTCTGCTACTGACTAATCAAAGGCAAGTTTTGAGCATTGTAGAGTAGTGCTTGTTGTTTGCACAAATGCAGACATGGTAATGTTTAATTTGTGATGTTTAAAAAGACAGTGTAGTCATTATAATCAGCAATTGTATCACCATCGGATGCAACAAATGTCTAGTTTATAATGGGTTTTATTGTTTTTGTATCCTTGTGCCAGGACACGGCATCACAATCTGGTAAGGGCCGTTACATTACCGTCACGCTTGAGGTATTCGGCCAATCACAACGCACCGGATAGCTGGCCAATCAGAGCATGCCTCGCTTCTCAGAACGATGAGCTTTGTAAAAATCGGTGCGTTTCAGAAAGGCGGGGCATAGAGGAGTAACAATAATGTACAGTATGTGGAAAATAATGTTTTTTTTTTACCTTAAACCACATAAACACATTTCATTACACCAAATAATGTTCTTTTTAGCAACATCATATGACCCCTTTAATATTTTCCTTCAAGCACACTGATCTAACAAGGTCATAAAATGAAGAGCAGATGTTAGAGATTACACTTGATCTGTGGAGCAAAGAGGTCAAACACACACTTATATATGGGTAACGACATTCAAATAGACTCTCAGGCCCAGATGCTCAGAAACACTTAAAGCCAAAGAAAATAAGATCATGTGGGTTGGAATGAATGTGATCGGAGTCAACTCACTATCGAGAAGAGTCGTTGAACTCCAATGGGAGCAATAAAAGTCCAGAGGTTAAGTCTGTTTTATATGTCCTTCACTTTCTTCTGCCAGAACCTGATAGCTGAGCAGAGAGGAATCTTACTTTCTCAGGCAGTAAAAAGTGACTCAACTCCAGTGAAAGTGGACCACACAGCGATCCTCCATCCTCAGACATCACAGGCACATACCTGAATAACACACATACCTGTGGGGCAAAGGTCTGGTCAGGAGGATTCTGGAGACATAAGTGAGCATTCAGTGACCCCTGGCTTGTAGTATGTGGGCCATGCATGGCATCTGACCTCTAGCATTGGTTTAAAAATATCCCCAGACTGAACATAGCATTACAGTATACTGCAAAAATGAGAAGATATATTTGTGGTCCCTCAGATTAAACCAGAGGAAGCCTCTGGGGAACGTCTGGTCACTTTTGAAATGGTCAAATACCCTATTGAATGCTGAAGAAACTTTACTATGAATAATGTCCATTATGACAGGGTTCCTGGAATTGTGACCGTATCGGAGGAACTTCCATCTTGTAAGTTTCTCAGAAAACAAATGTTCTGAGATGGCTCCTAAAAGGTTTTGAACATAGCAATACGTTCCATAAGAGATTAAATGAATACGTAATAATTCAATAATAGACTACTAGACAGAACATAGGATTAACAGAGTCAGGTTTAACCAAACAAAAACACGTAAACTCTTACAAACTGAGAGGAAGTTTTAAAGAGATGGGACAAGATAAAAGGTGGGGGAACTGTAAAGCTAAATTCAGAAACAAGGGCTTAAAAGTCAATAAAATCACCTTAAGTTCTTTGATGCGTAAAGAGCCCTTATGTAATATTAACATCGAACCAAAACATAACCTTAGATTCGCACTCGCCTCCCACCCACAGTGATCCAGGACATCTGGCCTTGTTGCTAGGAAACAGAGATCTGAACAACCACCCAGGTGGACATAATTACTTTATAAATGATTTAAGGACACAAACACCAGCTCATAACTTTACATTACAAATCTGCCCAGATCAAAATGTTTCCTCAATTGTTAAATTTAATTGGGTTCATTAAGATTTTTTAAAGAAATGTAATAGGCTACTGTGATTTATTAAATACGATTAACCAAAGTGACAGTAAAGACATTTAGAAAAACCTTATTTTCCCCGTTAGAGCGGGTTATTTGTAAATTTGATGTGCCTGCATGGCTTCCATCTCTTCCGCCTCCAGCTATTTTTAGCTGTACAAAACAACTTGTTTTGCTACTTGATATTGCAAACTGGTGTGTTTTACCGTATGATATAATTTTAATATATAATCTTAATTATTAACAAATTGGTTTCGAGTGCAAACCGTTTTCACATTTACTGTTATTATTCGCGTTATTTTCTTAAAGCAGCCAATGAACCGGAAGTCTCGCACATTCACAGAAAACGGCCTACTTCTGCATTGAAAAACTAGGTGGATGATATTATAAATTCTATCCGTATCAAATAAAGTCTGCTCTTTAAACTTGGTTCATATACATTCTAATCAACATTGATTTTAATAAGAAATGTTTCTTGAGCATTGAATCAGCATATCAGACTGATTTCTGAAGAATCATGTGACACTATAAAGACCAGCGTAAAATGATGAAGAATATTTTTGTTTGAAAAAGACAGTAATTTATGTTTGCTTATGAATTCTTGTTGAAGCAATTACGCTTGAAGATTTTAAGAGGGAACTTTTTTGGTTTAGACTAAATTTCTACTACTATGCCTCAAGCTAAGCTTTTATACATCCAAAACAATAATTATCCTTTAGTACGTGTATGAGCAAGTCAAACGGGGAAAATATATGTGTTCATGCATGTTTGCCATCTGTGCCAAATACACAAGATGGTCAAAGTCACAGTAGCCTGTTCATGTGCACAATCTCACATACAAAGTCAGTCTTGGCCATCCAGCCCACCCAGATGATGAAAGGTTTTGAAGCATTTATTAGAGTGGGGATGCTTTGTATAAGACACAAGACCTTGTTAGTATGTGTTGACATTATGTGAGGCCTATGACTATGTGCTCTGGTGGGATGGGCGGCTCCTTCATTATTCATGATTCGCCTTGCTGATGCTATTTATAACAGCGTTTTGACTCATTACGCTCCAGTGATTCTGTCTGCTTCTGGAAATATGTCCATGTGAGGACCATGCTTGTACTTCCTCAAAGCATGTTAAAGGCCTTTGTGCTGCTGCACTTGTAATGAAAAAGGGCAGAGACACATTACTCACAATAAATGACATCAGAAATAATTTATCACATGATTGTCCTATTTTTATTCCTGTCTGGATTGAATGCATTGGCATAAAACATGCACCATTAAACAAGCATATGGTAAGAAATGTACAAACTGTAAAATAAGTAGAATAAAGACAGAAAAGACCAAGTTTCTACATTTTAACATCAAAAAACACTTGTATTTTGGTGCACATTTGGTTGGTATTTGAACTGTGAAACTCATCTGTGGGTCTTTGCAGGTCTTGGTTCTCTGGGGATCTCATTTTCTCTGGAGGGGAAACTGGAAATGCCAAGTTTCTTCACATGGGAGGCTGTCCCATTAAAATAGAAAGAGGTTTTGGAGCATGTAATTTCAGCAGCAGTCCGCTGGCCATCTGTGAAAGCTGGCCTGCACCGGGCGCAGCTGTTTAATAGTAGTTTCAAATATAGAGTCAGATGTCAAGGGCGAGACCACCCATTTCAAATCATATTCATAGGACAACAATGACTCCCAACTCTGAGGGATTATACTGATATATTAGTGATTTGAAAAATATCTTAAAAGCCTAAGGATGGTTGATCTACCAGCCTCGCCGTGCTAGTTTTACAGCTGGTCAGAGACTGACTAGCTAAAAAGTGTCCGAATTAAACGCATATGTTGCTATGAAGTAATACTTCAAGTAAGCAATAGTATCATCAAGTATGCACTGCTTATTTGAAAAGCATTGCAAACTTCCTGAAATTACTTTAAGGTATTGTTAGGTCTGGCACATGATAACGCAAGAAAAGTCTGCCATCTAGTGGTGTATTTTCAGCAACGACTTCTCTTGACTCTAGACCTGACAAACCAGTTCAACTTCCTTTATGAACATTTACTATGGTAACCACGGTTTCCAAAATACCATAGCTACTACAGGAAAACACAACAAAAACGAATCTTCTTCCAGTGTAAGCAGCCTTTGAAACTTTTTGATGACAGAGGAAAGTTTTATTGTAGTTAAAAAAAAAAGTTACACCATGGCAAATTCTTTCAAGCGAGACAAATGTTATATTTGATCCCAGAAAAAGCAGGGTTAATGTTTAGTATTACTCTATATGTCATTACATATTGTTTATATTCTCTAAGAGCTCATTTTTGTGTTTTAATAATTGTGTGTGCTTCTGGCATTTTTATAATTTTTCTTAAATACATTTTTAGTTCGTTTTCAGTTACCTTCAATTAGTGATCGACCGATATAGCTTTTTTATAACCGATACCGATTATTTGTACGTTTATGTACCCGATAACCAATATGCAGAACCGATATTTATTTACTGTTATAAAGTAAATAAATAACAGAGTGAAGTCCATTCTTCGCTTTGGTTTTTCCTCCTTTCAGTCATCTTAACAAACAATGGTTGAAAGTTAACATTTTCATGTGAAATGTTATCTTCAAATTACAATAAAAACATTTTATTTATAAAAAGCATCATCAGCAACACTGATATTAACAATAAGCATAAGAATGTCTAACGTTTTCAAATGGAGAAAATAAAGGACAGGAGTCATATCAACTTCATTTTAAACTACAGTTTTAGGTTTATAAGCTGTTTAATAGACTAAAGAGTGGAGAATAATTTACTGAATAATATTAATTCAATTAATAACATTCTCTGAAATAAGCTATAACAAACAAAACATCGTATTTTATTGCATTTCTGGGCATGTTTTATCAGAATTATTAAAATGTTTTTGTCATTCTAGATTATGAAATAACTGCTGACAGCGCGGTTTATCTATGCATTTACACAGAACTATACTCAAACTGCGATCGCTTGCGGAGATAACAAATCATTTAATTTCGATAGAGATGTATTTATTTAGATGTTTATTGGTGAAATAATGGTTCTATAGTAAACGTTAATATAATTTAGCGTGTTTCAATCAAGTGAATCTGGTATACAGTTACATGCGGTGGATGTGCTGGAGCATTTCCTGAGTGAACACTGCTCCAGGTATGTGTGTGTGTGTGTGTGCACTTGGATGGGTTAAATGCAGAGAACACATTTCACTGCTGGTTATCCTCTGTATAATTGTATGTGACTAATAATTTTCCCCCATCACAGCCCAAAAGTGTACTTCATAAAGACACACACAGATATCCAGTCTGTTCAATCTTTATTGAATAAAGCAGAGACCAGAGGAAACAAACACCACTTTGTAGCTGTAAGAAGGTTGATAGTGCTCACATGGACGCAAAAACGGCTTTACATAGCTAAAGTATAATCCTTAAACATTAACTTGCAAAAATAGAGATATAATCATCAGTGGGCTAAGTGTTTACGGAAGGGGGATCCACTTTGGTCACCATTATTTCAAAGCTAAGTCTTTGATTAGAGCTGGACTTCACTGAGCGATGCCTATAACACCACAGGCCAGACGACCTCCAGCGTTGCCAGTTTTAAGACTTTCGTCATTGCCTCCTTTACCCAGGTCATCGTCTTTCTCATGGATCTAGAGCAGAATACACACAATGAGGTCAGCTGGTTGTTGCTTTTAGATATGCTGCCGATTATAAATCCAGAGTTGTTTTCTTACCACCATGGTCCTCCCAATGACGGAGTGTTCCCCTGACAGGGTCACCATTGCATCCACAATATCAATTTTTGCAACACCATTGTCACCAGCTATCACGTTACCAAGGTCTCCGACGTGTCTGCGGGACACAGTACATTACAGTAATAAAACACTTTTGCTAACTTAGCTGCTTTGCACTGAAAAGGCAACCCTCCAAAATTAGGTCTGCATGATAATAGAAAACACCTTGCATGGCAATATTCAGGTTTCTGCAAATTACATTGAGAAAATAGACATTTTCTCATCTAAAGATTACTTTAATAGTTATATTTGGGAGGAATTAAATCAATTTCATCATTGCATAATAACTGGGGTAACTAATCTAAATTAGGACATTTTAATATTTTTTTATAAAAGCTGAAAAACTAAATCTATTTAGAGGGTAAACCATCCTTCAGGCAAGAATGATCTTTGAAAAACTGGGCATATTTTAGTGTTCAACACTAGAATATACTCTTTATGAAAACCATAAAGTTAACAGGGCTTAAAAAAGGCTGTCTTTCCACTTGAATTTTCAGACTACATTCTTGCTGTTTTTGATACATTAAGTGACTATACTAATAAATATTTTTTATTATGAATGTAGTTAAATTAAAAATATATCAATCAATGTAATAAATATTAGCGCTGGTTTTTGACAAATTCCATGATTCATAAGCTTGCGATTCGATATATAGTAGGTACAGTACATGCCAACTTTTCTCAAGAAAAAAAAAAAAATCTCTCAACTGATGCTGTAAAATATGCATCAGCTGGTACTACATTACTGAAAGTTAAAATTAAAAGCTTATTCAAATGCTTAAATTACACAATGAATATTTTTTATAATAAACTTCCTCTGCAAAAAACAAATGTAATAGGACACCATTTAGGAAGTACTGCTCTTCAGATATACACCCATTTGACTTGTAGAGATTTATGCAAATCTGACAACTTTGTGGGCAGGTAGAGTTTGTACTGTGACCTAGAACATGAATAGATCATGAAAACAAGCTTTTCAACAAATATAAAAGATAGGAAACCCGTAAAGGGTCGTGGCATACAGCACACTGGTAAACTCACCTGACACTATCAGTTGGTCCACCGTGAGTTTTATTGTGAGGGTTGAAGTGCGGACCTGCACTGATGCAGCCTGTGAGGAAACAAAATGGTAATGTCCAATATAAAGATATATCTAGGGTTTAAGGAAAATGTCTTAAGTCATAATGGGATTAACCTGTACTTTAAGGTCAGTGACAGGAGTATTGGTGCTTACCGTTTGTGTTGTCTCCAAAAGCATGGACATGGAAACCATGCTTTCCTGGAGTAAGGCCAGTGATATCACCGGAGAGCTTCACTGAAGACTTGTCATTCTAAAACAAACAGAGCACTCATTTAGTCAATGATAGTTTCAACATCAAAAAACAGAAGCATTTACACGATCCATGGTGAACAACATGGGTTTGATTACCAGGGAATGCAGGAATTGATCAAATGTATACCTGCAATGTAATGCAACTTAAAATCACCTGCCAAATGCTTAAAATGTAAACACTTGACAGGGTTTTTCTGCAGGTTTTATAAACGTAAAATTTGAAATCAAGAATAAATCAGGAAGAAATTGAAAAAAAGCACATGTTTTCTAAATGTATATGTCTGGGAAGCACACCATGAGCTACAATTCAAAGTTTGAACAACTTCCAACTTCATTCATTATGAAAATGTTTTTTTTTTAATAGCTTAAGGCTTGGACATCTTGTTTATAACTGCTAGAACATAGAAATATGTTTTACTCTAAGCACACTGTAACAAGTGATGTTCTTCCTAAGAGTTGTCTTGTTTTCCAGTGCAAAAGTCTAACGACTTGTAAATCAAAATACATTTACTTGAGATGGAATATGACAATATAAGAAGTCTTGTTTTCTGATTAAATGAGTTTGATTAAAACAAGAACAAATATCTAAACGAGTAGGTCAAAAAGCTTAACGCAAAGGAACCACGCTTTCATATTCCATTGACAGATATTTGTTCATGTTTTAAATCAAAGTTATGACTACATTTCTCACTTCATATTGCATCTCAATTAAACATTGATTAAATTATGTTTAGATATTTGAACTTGAAAACAAGACAAACACACCGAGGGAGATTGTTTCTTAATGCATGGAACATTTAGTGCCATGAATATGAAGGCTGTTCGAGATTTAATTAGTGAAAAGGTAAATTAAGAATTGCATGACATTTTTGAAAAGCGCCAAAAGTATATGAATATGATCTGATTTAAGACCATTAAAAAAAAAAACCACAAATGATGTTTGAAGAGCAAATAAATGCTTTTACACCAGTAACGTTACAGTTTGAGTCTCTGCCAGCATGTTGTGTGCCTTGATCGCAGTCTTTGGCAAAATTGACAGCAAACAAACAGAGAAGCATGACTCATGAGCGTGAGCAAACTTGTCCCTTCTAATGAGAATTTCAATGACACCACAGTAGGGCACCAAACGCTTCAAAGTCACAATCACGGGAGCAAACGCATACGTTAACAGTTGCATCCTTCACATCGCATGCATGCGTGCAAACAATTAGCATGGGTGTGCACTGCGCACTGGGGCTCATATTAAACGCAGACCTGCAATCGTATCAAAGGTCATTGCTGAGCTGCTTTTAACGCTTCGAACGCGTTTATGCAATGTAGCATTGTACAACAGTCAGTCAACAAGTGAAATCGTGTACAACAGTCCACTGTAGTTTAATATCAGATTTGGTCATCAGCGTGTGCATGATATCAGCACAGCTAACGTTAATCCCATGCAACTTCAGAAGCATGTGAAGCTAAAGCGTGACCTACTGAATGATGGAGCACATATATAACATGCTGCGCGCCGTAGCTGCAGGCTAGCTTGCTGCTCTCACGCGAACGTCATAACAAACGCAGCAACAAAAACAACCTTTCTTTTGTTTTTTACCTCTTGCTCGAAATGAACGGTGCCGGTCACTTCCCCGGTGCCTTTAAGTACACAAACTGCCTTCTTCACCATGCTGCCTTTGAATTACGCAAGCCGTAAAGTTGTGAGTGACAGAAAGAAAGAAACGGATAGTTTTTTATGTAAGAGAGAGGAGGCGCGTGAGCCGAGCTGACCAATCAGGTGGCAGAAGAGACTCGTCGACGGTGATTGGACAAAAGTCTGGCGTGTCACGCTTCTGTAATTTTACATGCAAATATAGCCGAAGTCACAGTACCGGATTTGTCGTTGTCTTGTCTCATCTTGGGTGTATTATTTAATTTCATTAGAAGACGGCTTAATACAATTATAAATTAGGATTTTTGTGCAGACTAACTTCTTGGAAGGGAGAGCTGGTTAAAGGGCTGTGTTTCAGTCACTATTTCATATGTATCCCTTTGACTGACAACATAAACGGTAACATATATAAAGGAAAACAGTTTTATTGATAATTTGGCTGCATTGAAATACATTATGAGCACAGAGAGACAAACAAATGTAAACGGCAATACGACGCGATGACGTAATGAATATGCTCATTATTAATATGACGTCTTTAACGACTTCTCAAACTGGCTTTAGCTACTTTCCATCGAAAGAAGTTGGCAACACTGGTCCGATGTGACAACGAGCACAGCACATCTCTATGAGATGTAACAGATAATATTAATATTAGGGATGGGCATTTTAAGCAAACGTAATATTCGACAATAGCTGGGCATTATTCGATTACTATTCGAAAATCGCAACCCTCCGCACATGCACTCACCCACGCACACAGACACCCATAAACAGAGGGAGAGAGACCATTCAGGATTTCAATCTGTATGATAACAAACTGTTTAATTAATTAGTGTATAGTATATCTTAACCCAAGCCAATTTAATGGTTGTAACATATGATTGCTGAAACGTTAATATAACATAACCGAATGACCGCATTTATTAGGCTAACAGAACAGTCCATCGATTATCAACTGCTCATAAAGCTAAAAACGAGCATGAACATTCACATTAAAAAAAATCTTAACAGTTTGATTAATTAATCAATTAATATTAGGCTTAAAACATATTGCAAGCTAAACAAAATATAATTCTTAAAACATATTACGCGCTAAAACATTTTGTACCGCCTGAATGACGGCACTTACTATGTGAACTTTAATTTTAACGTCTGCCTTCATAACAATAACCTATTTCATATATATATATTTAAATGAACATGTTCATATGCTCGGGGAGAAGACGCGAGTGCAATCTATTCACAATTAGTCCGGGGAACTTTTAATTATAAATACCTTACGTCGTTTAAATTGTCATTTAATAAGAATTAAAAATATCTGTTTCGAAATGATGTTTCTATTTTTAGAGACGATGTAATTAAAAACAAGTATTTATATTTTATTGCTTTTAAATCTCCATTTATTTTGGTCTAAGTTTCTCATTTTACTTGTTACTATATGTATTTTTTAGGTTTAAAAATGCTTCAAAGAAATGAGAAAAACGTCTTCTATACCAACCTCTTAAAATTTCTAATGTGTAATGCTCATATAGAAAAGATGTTTCAAATGATAAATCAAAGCACATGGTTGTCACTTTGATCTGATTAATGGTTTGCAAGTGGAGTCACAAGATAAATACCACAATAGGGTTGTATTAGGCCTAGTAATATCCACAATATGTTTACTCACGATTAGCTTTAAACTTGATAACCTTACTACTAGTTGGCACAAATACTTCTAAAACACTAGGATAAATGTTAAAAAGACCGAAACAACTTGCATATTAGTCAGTTCATTCATTTGGTATGAAAATATTTTATTAAAACCAAATTCCTATCGCTGAAACATTTGGAGTTCCTATCTCCAAAAATGTAATTATAAAAACATGTTTTTTTTTGTATGTTGTAAACATTAAGTTAAAAACATTACAGCAAAAGGGTCTTAATATCTTATTTTAGTCAATGTTTTCATGAATGAAACTCAACAGGGATATCCTTGTAAAGTAAAAACCAAAAACGGCCAGTCAAATTCTACAAACATCATTGGAGTAATGTTAGCATATTTACAGCAGATTCGTTAATTGTTTCTTTTCCTTATCTTCAGTTTTAATACAACATTCATTGAGGTGGGGCAATAAATTCACAAGGCAACGCTCCACGTTTGCCAAAAGATGCTTTATAAAGTCTGAAAAACTTGGTTTGGGATGAAGAACCAAGCATAAAGCATCCCACAACAGTTGGACTTTGATTTCTAGCCAGCAGTATTCAAGATTATCGCTGACATGTGAGAAGCTCATATGGTCTTGACATATAAAGAGGCCTCTATGACTCAGCCGTATGTGTTTGTTCGGCAGATTTGTTCTCTGCTATAGGTTCTGAGGCTTTAGAGTCTGCTGTGGCTGCGGTGGAAGGTGCTGGAACATCAGTCTTGGCTTCAGGAAGTTGTTTAGTAGCGTTTGCAGTGGGCTCGTTGGTATTTGCAAGTCTCTCGTTAGGTTCCTCGCTGGTGAGACCCAGTCGATCGAGTCTATCATCTCGATCCCAGCGTGTGCTCCTCTCTTTGTTTCCTGTAGAGCGCCTCGTCCGTTCTTCACCGTCCCGTCCTCTATCTCTATCCCTCTCTCCATCTGGACTTCTCCAGTCCCTGCGTTCTCTCTCTCTGTCCCATCCGCCTTGTTTTTCCGGCTCCTCATGCCAGCCTCCAAATCGCTCACGACCGTCCGGCCTTTCACTGCCATGTCCCTCTCCAAAAGGGCGCCGCCCTCCGTACCAGTCCTGTTCTCGATCTCTTCCCCTCCCTAAACCGCCGGGGCGCTCGCATCTGAACGGTCTCGCCTCGTGATCATTCTGCCCATCTGGTCTGGGTCCGCCCGGCCTCATGAAGGGAGGTCCGGGAGGAGGAAAGGGGCCCCTGATGCCACGAGGAGGGGGCGGCATGCCGAAGCCCCCAGGTGGTGGCTCGCGGTGCATCATCTGAGGTGGACCCCTGGGTGGCATCATCTGTGGTCGGATGGGTGGCATGCCAGGTCGAGGAGGTGGAATGGGGAAGCGCTGCATGTGTGGGAGTGGCATCCTCGGGGGCCGCTGGAGAGGCATCATACCCGGCCTTGAACCTAGAAGACCTGGTGGAGACTGCATGCCCATCCCTGGTGGACCTCCAAGAGGCACCTGGTTTCCTGAAGAGTTAATGAAATAACAATAAATTGACTTCACAAAGACCCATCAATAAAAAAAAAACAGCATGACCATTTTAAAATAATATTTCATTATATTTTGTGATCAATGACACATAGACACAAATATCCACCTGAGTTAAATCCCTCTGTTACATCACTGTTGATTCTTGGGCCCATACCTGCTGGATCGTTCGACAGGTCTTCAACTGAGCTGCCAACTACAGCAGAAGAAAATCAGGTCAGATGGGAAATTTGAAGAAACTAAACACTGGCTTACTGGTCAAGCCTATAAAAACTAAATTAGGTAGGTTTTATACAATAAAGCCCGCCCACCTGGAGGCATGCCGATCCCTACTGCAGGTGGAGGAGGCCCAGTGGCGCCCAGAGGCGGCATGACACCTGGGGGGAGAAATCCTGAAACAAAGAATAATGTGTGTTAGTAACTGGTACACTACTTCTCATAAAACAAAACATCTATCCTGATAACTCACTTAATAACATTGTGTCACTAGTATTGCAGTACCTGGTGGCATCTGCATGGGGTTAAAGCCTGGCCGTATGAAGGGACCAGTGGGTGGGGGAACCCCAGGTGGGAATGAGGGGGGTGGGATGTTCATGGGTCCTGGGAATCCTGGAGGTGGCACATTGAGTGCTCCCATTGGCTGGACAGGAGGAACCTGAAGAAAACAAAAGTAGGACAAATGAATAAATAGGACCAAATCTAAAAACATTAGGAAGAGGGACCAGGGCATTATGAGTTACCTGCATAGGTACAACAGCCGGGCTCTCCTCCACTTTCCCCACCTCAGTCCTACCGTTCTGAGACTCTTCAGCCTTCTCCAGCTCAATCTGAGAGCTTCTCCATTCTGTGGATGGACATGCAAACAATACATTACAAAATGACCTCAATGCCTGGACATATTATTAACAACTGGTTGCAATAGTTACCTGGTGCAAGAGTATCAGGGTCCAGCATCCCTCCTTCTCTACACACATCGAGATCCTCCATCTTTACTTTGGACCATGGTATATAGGTTACACCCAACTCCACATCCCAAAACTGCTTGAATTCAGCCTTAATGCCCTTATTCAGAGCCCATGCAATCTGGAAATACAGGTATATAATAATTGTGAAAAAGTACCAATAATACTTTTCAAAAGATTTAAATCATTAAGATTTTTTAAATATTAATACTGTATGATGGTAAAGATAAGGTATTTATAAGGTCTATTTACATTGTTTTGAATTTTCTATTTATCAAAGACCCCTGAAAAACATACAAAGAATATTAAGCAGCACAACTGATTATAAAGTTAAGCAGCAAATCAGAATATTAGAATGATTTCTAAAGGATCATTTTAAAATTCAGCTTTGACATCACAGGAATAAACTTAAAAAAAAAAAAAAAAAATAGAAAACAGCCATTTTAATTGTGATATTATTTCACAATAATACTGTTTTACAGTCTAGATTACCATGTGACTTCAAAAACGTTTAAAAAGTTTTCAAGTAAAAAAGTTTTGAATTTCCTTTTATGTGGTTTTAGTTGTATCAGTCTGAGCTAAAATAATCATCTGATACCTTAATGGCTTTCTGGTTGACTTTGTATGGACCTCTGCTTAGTTTCTGCAGGGCTCGATAGGCATCCTGACGATGAATCATGACAATGTAGGCACAACCACGAGGAGGAATCATCTATCAAATCAAAATGAGACTTCAGCACAAAAATCCAACAAAATCTTATGTTCTCCTAATTTTCAAGAACATACATTAATTGAATCTATCTGCCCAAACTCCTCTAGTAAACAGGCCACGTCCTGCTGCTGTGTCCTTTTATCCAGCTGTCCCACCCATAAAGTTGTACTGCACACTGAAAGAGAGAGATACACAATTCCACACTAGCATCAGGAAGAAGGTTTATTACTGTGTTATGCATACTTTATAGTGGGCAATTACGCATAATCTAACTGCATCCACTTGACTAGTTGTTACAGTAGTGAAAGTGGCCTTGCTCACCACTGAGAGTGTTATTCTTTACAGGAGGAAGGCCTTTTTGTCTTCGTTCTCTTTCCTTTTCTCTGTCTCTTCTTTCCTGAGACCGCGAGTGAGGCGACTGACGCAGTCGTTCTCGAGAACGAGACCGCCGATGCCGCATTCGTCTGGTACGGGAATTGGACCGAGACCTTCTTCTTTTAGGAGATCTGAAACAAAAACAACATTTAACCTTGTCCCGAGGACTAGTGTTGTTGTTCATAATGATTTGTTGTACGCACCTCGACCCTGAACGTGACCTCTTGCCATCGGGATAAGGCCTAGCCGATGGATCTGAATTCATCATTTCCTGTGCCACAAGTTATCAGAGATTAGTATTCAATTCTACATCAGCTTAACAGTTAAGAATCAGTTAATTGTTCATTTCCGAATTGATTTTACCGGATGCTGATGTCCAGCCATGTGTTGACTGAAAGTGTCATTCTGAGGGGGAAAAGCTGCATGTGGCTGCCCCATCTGAGGCATCATGTCTGGATAGGGCTGAGAGGTCATAAGACCAAAGCCTTGGACCTGTCCATTTGAAGGTAGAACAGCCTGAGCATACAACAAAAAAACGTGACTGTCGATTAATTAAATAAAAAGAAAATGTAATTAAAATCAGATTTTAGTCCAAAATGTCTCCATATAAGAGGGCTGTAGTAATATACCTGCTGCCGCTGTGATACGGCCATCATATGTTGTTGAAAGTGCTGCATCTGATTGGCTGGAGGAAATCCTGGGACGGTCTGTTCAGGAAATCCTCTGCGGAGACAGAAGAAATAACAAATTGAAAATTCTGCACAAGCTCAGCAGGTGATATACTGTATATCAGAGCTCAAAATATGGTGAAGGAGATGCTACTTACATAGTAGGTTGGACAGATGGCGTTTCATCCTTCTTTGACTCCTCGCCCGCTTCTGGCTCATCGTCATAGTCAAAGCGGTCCAGAAGCGTCTGAAGAATGAAGAGGAAAGAGAATGTCAGTGACTTTAGGCCAACTAGGGATGTGCAAACCTACACATTTCCAAAATAAATTAGTTGGTATATTGGACTGGTATTGTCAATGTTTGAATATATATATAACTTGAAAAAACAACTGATATTTTGTTTTATTCACCTTGACTAAGGTGGCTTTCTTCTCCACAGGCTGTGGAGCGTGATGCATGTGCTGATCTGTGAGGGTGGAGGAGGCAGTCATAGCCTGGGCCTGTAGGTGGAGGTGACTCCTGTTATTGTCCACAGCTGGAGATTGAGGTTTCTCTGGCGGCTGAAAGTTCTGAAGCATCTGCTGAAGCTTTAGAAAACAATGAACATGAATGGGCTAAAATTATTTCATGATTTCTTTTTTTTTTTAATTATGTTAAAAACATCTCAAGGTGTCTAATGCTTTGTCCTTCCCAAACAACTGATATGCAGGAAACCCAGTGCACTCAGTCGACTAACCTGCTGTCCTTGAGAAGACTGAATAAATTGAGCAACAGCCGCAAAGGCATTTGAGTTCTGAAGCTGAGGCACAGCTGCTGCGACCGAGTTTGCCTCCACCACAGGATGAGTCTCCTGTTCCATAACCGGAGACTGAGGAGATGCTGCTGAAACACATTGATAATCAACTTAATATACGTCCGTAGGAAACTCTCAAATTAAATGCAAAAAGCTAAAACCTTTTAAAACAAGTCAAATGTATTACACGGTATTCTGATTGATGATGCTTGCAGAATCCTGAATCAATATAATACAATTCCCAGATTGAACGGATTCACAGACAAAAATAAACTCAACACCATTTTGACACTGAGGCATACATTAGAGACACTATTAAAACATCTACACAATTCAAATGTTTGGAGTCGGTAAGTTTTTTTATGTTTTTGAAATAAGTCTCTTATGTCACCAAGGCTGCATTTATTTAATGAAATATACAGCAAAACAGTATGTTTATGAAATATTACATTTAAAAATAACTGTTTTTGATTGTAATCTATTTTAAAATATTACTTCTTTTCAGTAGACATTAATCCAGAAATCATTCTAATATGCTTTTTTGGTGTTCTGCTGCTTGTTTTGCTTTTGGCAAAACCTTGATATATTTTTTGATGAATATAATGTTCAGCATTGATTTGAAATGGTAATCTTTCTATACTGCTACTTTTGATCAATTTATAGTTTCATACTAGCTGAATAAAAATATTAATTTATTTCAAAACAAATCATACTTACCCCAAACATTTGCTACTGTCTTGTTATCACAAAACAAATCTCATAACATAAGAAGTGCATTAAAATAGGATATTCCCAATGTTACACATCAATGTCTTACCCCCATCAGGGCCGTTGTCCAAACCTGGTGAGCTGCTGGATCCAGCAGCCATGTCCAATAGAGGCTGGATTACGTCAATCTTAAACACTCCATTCTTCTGCCACAGGTTCAGCACTCTCACTATCTTACTCTGAAGAAGGAAGAGAAACGTTATGAAGTGAGAATCATTTCAATCATACAACAAGAGTACAGAATAAAAAGCTGTTAAATAATAAACACAGGCGTATGGCTGGATATTCTCACCCTCTCTTCTGTGGGACACAAACAAAGATTCTCAAATGTTCCTGTGATGTTTTTGGTGAACCTAGGTCCAAACACATCTTTATCTGCTCCAAACTGATGCCGTGACTGTCTCACGATGGAATCCACCACGTATAGCCCTGGTACTTTGTACTCGGGTTTGCACTGCGCACAAAATAGCATCCAGTAAATGAACAAAACATCAATAATCCATCTTAAATTCAGACCAGATGTGCACCTACCTTCTTTACGAACTTTTCTACGATTTGGACAACATGCTTGTATAACTGGAAGACACAAAAAAGATAAAATGATTAAAAGGATAGTTTTCAAATGTGTCCCTGTGCTAAAGCACAAACAATGTATCATATTTTAACCCAACAGCATCAGGTATCAGTTGTGATGGGTGTGATTACTGCACTTCAACCTTAAGATCAACTTACTTTAATGGCTTTTATGGCAGATTTGGTGATGGAGATCATCTTGGCCCTCGAGATGGGAGGCTTGGTGTCCATCAAGGAGAACAACTGCAATGGAGCCATAAAGTAATGTATTGTTATTGTTAAGGCATGTAATGCAAGTGAGGTTGTTTTGACGTCACACTTATGGTGACTTATGTCGTGCCAGATGAGGATTACTCAGCCCGAGTGAGTGAGAACCATGCAGAAATCAAACAAATGAGCGCAACAGAATTCACAGAAACTATTCACAGAAACTTATAGATGCATACAGCGGTAGTAAAATAAATACAAGAAATGTATAATGTATGATTTAGGTACACAACATTGCACGACCAAAATGTTTCAACACCATCGCAATGTGGTTTTATACAATAATAGTTCAAGGAACAAGAAGTTAAAATTACATTTGACTTATATTTTAGACATAATATTGACTGTTTTTGCTCAATTTCGATGATGAAAATAGTTCCAATCAAAGCCACAGCAGAACTGTTTTTTTGTCTCCGAGCAACACGGCGGTGTTTCGTTACTGAATTAATCCATGTTTTTGAACAAATCAAGTGAGTCAACGATTCAGTAACCCATTCATAAAGACTCATTTCTGAATGAATCAGCCTTTTAAACGAATCTGTTGAATAAAGGACTAATGACTCACTCATTCAAACAGTAATTTTGACGCCCCCTACTGGTTTGTTTTCATATTTCAAAATATCATTGCATTCATTGACCGGGGATGAGTCATTATTTAAAATTGGAATATCTCTGGATTTACAAATCCTTGGGAATTTTTGGGATAACATAAATACACAACTGCATGAAATATATAATAATGTGCAAGTAGTTTTTGAATATTGTATTACAAAAATCTTGCTACTGACACTCGTTAAACCAATGACGTGAATTTGGGGTAGGGACTATCAATTTGGCTGACCAATAACACACGAGCGTGTGCGAAAACGTGTTTGAAAACAATCATTACTTTTGCATCTCAGTTTTAGTGAGTTTTGTGGTGCAGAAATTACACACTACACCTATAAGTTTGAAAAAATTAGCCGTTTTTAACTTTAACACTTTGTAAATAAATACCCGCCCATATTTACATAAACTCGCATCCAGCAAGCTGGATAAACACTAAACTACAGTAGGCGGAGGTGAGATGAACACAAGCCATTAGCATGGTTCTTAAAGGCACAGTAACAAAAACATCCTTTTAAAGGGCCAGATAAAAGATACAAAATGGTCGATTGCAACTAAAATGTCAATGTTTTGGGTGCAAAAACTTAATGGGAATTAAGAAAATTTTGCTTTTTATGGAATACGGTAACTTTACAATGATTCTGTCACAATTTTGGACAATTAACGTTAGCCATTAGCGGACACAATTGTTTATCTCGACTATTAGCGAGCAATATAAAGTCCTGAAAGAATGAACTGTGACAGGTTAAGGATGTTCCCTGAATTAACCTTTAGGCTTGAGGAGCTAACGTAACGCACACACACACACAGAGCGCAGATTGTAAACAACGCGATCACTAGACTGTACGTCATAACTTAAGTACAGAAGTGTATTCATACATGTTAGATCAAGTGTAGAAGAAAAAAAGCCGAAACCAACAGGCAAAGTGACCAACTGCAGACCACGCTGTTTATTATCACGATGGCCTGTTATTGTGGCGTTTAAAGTACCGTAATACACAGATATACGCATTTACACTAGCATTTACGAAAGGACCGTTTCGTATGAGCAGCTATATCCAACCTGGCAACAGGCAACTGCGCATTTTAAACACTGAGGCCTTCATCTGGATTGGGCCGTTGCAACACATTCAACGCTTGTGCTCAACAAACCGCCATTTTACAGCCGCTTCATCTAATTGAACACACACCTCATGATTAAAAGCGTTGACGGCATCCATGGTGTCGCGTCTCTGCTTTGCAGTCAGTTTCTCCGGTAAAATTAGAAATATGTGTGGTGCTGTCCTCCAGCAGGCCGCACCAACATGTCCGCCCCTGGCAGCAGACAGACAGCTCGGAGTCGGCGCGGTGCTCGCGGTGCAGGATGGGATTGCGAGACTGCTCTTGCGACGAACGGCCACTAGATGACGCTAGAAGAACGCAGGCAAAAGCGAAAATCACATTCTTTTTTAATAACAATATAAAAGTCATTCTCATAAATTTACAGGAAATAGTTCACATTCAGTTGATAACAAACATAAATGCGTTTAAAAAAAAAATCGAAGCTTGTCAAAACGCAGACACTATTTCAAATGTAGCTTAAACAAGTGTTCTGCAATAAATGTACATCTTTTAAAAACATAATTTAAATGAGAAGCTGTTATGTAGATTATGTGTAGATTAAACTACTAAATTAGACACTAATAATTCCATATGTAAATACCTTTTCAACACTTTTATTATACCAGAAGATGAATTAAAGAGGAAAATTAGCCTAAATTATCCTATTTTACTTGCAGTAAAAAAAGTGATCTTTTTTGGTACTCCAAACATCATAGTGATGGTAAATTCTGTGTTCCTGGATTATAAAACATGCAAATATGGTTTGAGGTCACTACATATGGTTTATCAAATCCTTTGGGCTTAAATTCTGCTCATAATTTTTCAAAAGCAGGAGGTTGCCTGATGTTCACCCGCCACTCTTGACAGTTTGGATACAACTGATGATTCAGTCCCTCTTTCATGAGCAACTGCGTTCACTTAAAACTTGCTGTAGGCCTGTAATAGAAACGGCTGATTTTCAACGTGTTTGTGAGATGAAGATCCTTTCAAATTAAAAAGAACTAAAATATTAAGACGCCTTGAATATGTTCGTGACAGCATTATGTGCTTAGAGGCCTTCGGCTCTTGTATTAAAAGAATGTTCCACTGAAGTCCTTTGTTTATTAAAATTCACTTCAGAAATAAAGCAAATTAATGTACACTAACGTTCAAAAGCTTGGGGTCAGTAAGACGTTTTTATGCTTTTAAAGTCTCTTATGCTGCAGTTATTTGAACAAAATACAGTAAAATGGTAATATTGAAATACATTTATTTTAATACATATTGAAATGTAATTTATTGTGACACCAAAACTGAATTTTCAGCATTATTACTCCTTTTTGTTAATAATAATAATTATTATTAATTATAAAAACAGTTATGCTGCTTACATATGTTTGTGGAGACTGTGATACTTTTTTAATGATTCCTTGATTAATTGAAAATTCAAAACAAATCCTAAACATTAAAAAATTGTAATCAATTACAATGCATTTCTGCTAAACACAAGTATTAATACAATCGAAAATAAATCTTACTGACCCCAAACCTTTGAAAATTGTAGTGCAAGTCTAGCACAGCTTCATAAAACTCCAACAGAGGGCGTCATTTAGTTAAAGACAACTCATTCATTTGAAATATGGTCAAATTGTCCAAATGCAACTTATCATTCATAAAATGATTCAGAGAAAAGTTTGCAAAACATTTCAAAATATAATGGTAAACAGTTTATGTATATGATCTGTTAAAATTCCACATACATTCAAACTTTTTCCATAAAGCTCAGTGTCATTGATGAGCATATTATTATGATTGGATTATAAAGCACCTCTCTTCATTAATGTGCATGATCAGTGCTAATGTTTGCTGGCATGCCATGGTACTCTAAAACAAATGCCTTTAATCCAAGAGTGAAATCATGAGCTAAAACAGACTACGTAACGCTGCCTCTGGCTGCTTGGACTGCTCACTGTCATTGTCTTAATGCAGGAAGAAGGAAATAGTGAGATCCAGAGAAAGTGTCCAGATTATACTATGGTTTATTTTGCATGAGAACACAGAGATATTGTGTAAAACCGTGTAATTTAAACCATGATGTTTGGCATTACACTGCTGGCATAGTGTTTTGCTCCAAACGTTTTAAAGATGACATTAAATCTGATTGGGAAAAGAAAAAGGGGTTCTGAAAGCAAAATGCTCTCAGTGTGAGTGTATACGACCCTTCAGGGACAAAACATTGCTCAATATGAACATCCATGTTGCCATGGTATATCTGAGTAAGCTTGCTATCTCCTAGATGCATTTTGTCATTCCTTTGTGAGGGATTTTCTGTCTTGATATTTATTGGCTCTGTGTTTATTCATACTTCAGAAAATAGAGTTAATGACCTTCAGAAAATAGTCTACACCAAAATGAATAGGTCAATACTTTACTAAAGCTGAACCATGTAAATCCTGAAATAACAGTTTGAAAAATAAGTAAAATCTCATATTTGAAACAACAAGCTATTAATGGACCATATAGTATGATATAGAAAAAATACAGAGCTCACACAGGAAAAAACATCTTATTTTTATTTAGAGGCACAAATTGAACAGAAATATGAAATTTTGGTGCTGATATTTATATGATCAAAAATTAAGATTAAATTCTGATTGTAATGTAAATTGAGATGTTTATAGCAGCTGCAGATTACTTTAAAATGCATATAAATATCAGTTGTCACTCTTTCTTTTCAAGTAATATTATGTCGTGAGATGATACTTTCATTTTTAGTAAAAACATATATTGCCATGCAATATAATGATGATTGACAGATAGGCAAATACACTTTCCTCAAAAGCCTAATGTATATTATAATCAGATTTGATACTCACATTTCCAAATTAGTTAGTCAGTTTATGACAAGCCAAATTCAGATTTTTTTTTAGCATTTGCACCATTTGTTCAGGAAACAAAAGATACAGTTTGTTGAACAAAAGGGGCATATTGTCACAATGAAATATGCCATAAAATGTTTTCTACTTAAACATTTTCAGGAAACTCACAGTCTATGTAGATCGAGACAGGTATTGACCGCATTACAGTTCCATATCACTTCGCCAAATTATTTTAGTTATTTCAAAGATCCTTGCAGCCTACAACTTTTTTCCAACGAAAATTGTATTAGAAAATATCTCTCGCTCTCTCTCTGTACAAACGCACATTACAGACACACACACACACACACACACACACACACACACACACGCACCACACACACACACACACACACACACACACACACACACACACACACACACACACACACACAGGTGGTAACTTTTTGCTGTTCTTAACGTGTTCAAGCTTACAGTTTCGCTAGAGCGGTGCTGCCGAACTCCGTTGACACACAGACGCAGTTAATGCTCTCTCTCTCTCTCTCTCTCACACACTCTCTCTCTTAACTTCAGACTGCATTAATAACTGCATTATCAATGGCTCAAGTCTCGTCTCTAGCTCTAAAACGAGGTTTAGGAATGAGCAACGGGGATGAGTTGAGATGCGTAAGAAATTAGTCTCCAACAAGAGGACAAAAACCTGACAAATGTCTTAAAATAAAACATCTGATCAATGCCTTGAGATGTAAAACCGTATAAGTAGAGCAACTGACGACAGGCTGCTAAATTATTAGAAAAGTAATGCATGGAAAAGTGTACTTCCGCATTAGGTGCGCACGAGGTGTGCTCCAACACTGCCCCAGCCTGACATATAATTATTTTTTTGATGACAGTGACCGTATAGAAAGGAATGATCCTAAATAAAATTAGCTTGACTTGAACTTCCATAGCTATATGAGCATCACATGCCCGAGCAAGTGCAACTCCTAGGCCACTTCTCTGACAAGCTATAGTTATTTTTTACCATTGTGACCCCCTTTCATGTTTCATTCTACAACTTTGATTCATACTTTATACTGCTGGCCAGATATTTCCATTCATCAGAGTATCAGTCCTGTCTCCACTTGTAGAGATTTCTCTTAAAGTAAGCATATCGCAGCGCATTTGTATGTCTGGATGCCTGCATGCATTGACATTAGGTGGGTTACTCATATCTGAGTATGCTGATACTCACTGACAGCCAGAGCCCATAAAACCCAGAGAGCTTAAGTGCTGGGTGACCTGAAGACAAATCACAATCAAGAAAACAACCATTGGCAAAATGAACTGTGTCTGACACATGTATTGTAAGTTGCTTTGGATTAAAGCATCAGCCAAATGACTCAATGTAAATGGGCCAAAAATTGTTAATCATATTTTACGCAAACTAATAATGAATAATAATACAAAGAAATCTGTATTTAATTGGATCCTAGTGTTGCCTGATATTCCAGCTAAATATCTAAACATCTTTAAAAAAAGAAAAAGGTAGCAAAATTGCATAATTGCTTTTCAGTAAATTTTTTTTGTTAATTTATGTGACAGTTTTAAACACAAACCTGACAAATATATATTATATAAACTAAAAGTAAAAATATAAAAATGTATACAAATATATTTAGAAAATTACATACATTACCGTTTAAAAGATTTGTAAAATGTATCTTATGTTCACAAAGGCTGCATTTATTTGATCAAAAATAAACTAAATAGTAATATTTTTTATTATAATTTAAAATTACATTTAAATTTTGATCGAGTTTTAATGAAAGTAATTTGTTTGAATTTAATTTATTCATTTTATGGCAAAGCGGAATTATAGCAGCCATTACTCCAGTCTTTGGTGTCACATGAATGTCTTCAGAAATAGATTTGAGGATGTTTTGAAGACTAGAAAGTTTAAATAGGAAGATTTTGTAGCATTATAAATGTATTTACTGTCACATTTGATTAATTTAATGAATACTTTATGAATAAAGAGTAAGTTCTTTCAAACAAACAAACAAAACGTACCGACCCCAAAGTTTGTAACAATAGTATGGATTTATGTCAGTCTAAACGGGTCAGCAGAATCAAAATGACCTGCAACAGTCGAAAAGGGTTACAGAAAAAAATATGTCTGAGTGCACCTTAACCATATATGCAGTGTCTGCCTGTTAATTATTGATTTGAATGTTAATAATTTAAGAGGACTTTGTAAAGCAGAATTTGAACTTAGTAGTTCAGATGAATAGAGCTCTGGAATGAGCAATTGTTGGTCTTTCACGCATGCATGAACAATTAAGGTAAGAGTCAGCCAGTAACAATTTAGTTGTGTTAGTTTAGTACATTAATGAGTTCAGCATAGGATAAAGTGGTATGGAAAATGAATAGAAGTATGATTTCAGTGTTAAAAAAAATACTTTTTTGTAAGTGCAAATGAGGTATGACTAAAATATGAATAACATTTTATTAAATTTTTTGCTCAGATACAATGAAGTCACTTTCCAGCCATCAGTCACATTTCATTGTTGGATTATTTTGGGCATTTTCTGTTTTCACTTTGAGCTGCGACGGAGGTAAAGTTTTACTGTATCCTGTCGATGGAAGCCACTGGGTCAATATGAAAGTCCTGATAGAAGAGCTGCACTCCAGGGGTCACAGCATTACCGTGATCCGGCCCAAATCCAGCTGGTACATCACGGAAAATTCCCCTTTCTACACTTCCATTACAATCGCAGATGAAATAAGTGAATCGGATAACTTTTTTGAAGAGTATTTATTCAAAGTGATAGAGATAGAAAGAGGCGACGCTTCTGGGCTGTCATTCTTGAAGCTCCAGGCTGATTTGTTCTCCATGTTGTCAAAAGCACACCATATTATATGTAAAATGGTATCGGACATTTTGGAAGATAAGATGCTTGTGAAAAGACTTCAGGATGAGCGGTATGACCTGGTGCTCACCGATCCTGCATTTGCAGGTGGCGTGATTTTAGCGCATTATCTAAAACTCCCTCTTGTTCTCAATGTACGATGGATCACAAGCGGTGAAGGACATTTTGCTATAGCACCATCTCCAATGTCTTATGTACCTTTACCAGGCTCTGGCCATACAGATAAAATGAGTTTCACTCAAAGGGTTAAAAATGTTTTATTTCAGAGCTTTACTTTCTTCCAGGACAGATTTGTGGTTGGTCCACATTATGATGCGCTAATAGATAAGTATTTGGATTACAAAACGGACATTGTTAGCCTCATTCAAGCTGCTGATATTTGGCTCATGAGAACTGATTTTGTCTTCGAGTTCCCAAGACCAACCATGCCAAATGTTGTTTACATGGGTGGATTTCAATGCAAACCCTCCAAGCCTCTTCCTGCAGATCTGGAAGTGTTTGTGCAGAGCTCAGGAGACCATGGATTTATTATTATGTCATTGGGAACACTTGTTAAAAGTATCCCTGCCGACATGGCTAACGATATTGCATCCGCTTTTGCTGGTTTACCTCAGAAAGTCATCTGGAGGCATCTTGGAAATCGGCCATCCACTGTGGTAACAACACTCTTATCATGAACTGGATACCACAGAACGACCTACTGGGACATCCCAAGATCAAAGCGTTTGTAGCCCACGGAGGAACCAATGGAGTGCAGGAAGCCATATACCATGGGGTCCCGATCATGGGCGTCCCTTTGTTCTTTGACCAGTTTGACAACTTAATACGCATTCAGGGGAAAGGAGCAGGTAAGATACTTCAGTTGTCAGAGTTCAGCAGTCATAATTTTGGACAAGCCCTACAGGAATTGCTCAGTAACGCCTCCTACAGGACGAACATGCAGAGACTCTCTAATCTGCACAGGGACCAGCCAATGAGGCCTTTGGACTCGGCCATTTTCTGGATCGAGTTTGTGATGAGAAATAAAGGAGCGACTCACCTGCGCTCAGAGTTCTACAAGATGCCGTGGTACTCGTACCATTCTGTAGATGTCTTTTTGGTTCTCTTCACTGTTGTTGTTGTGTTTGTGTTTTCTACGGCTGTAATAATCAGATATGTGTGTTGTAAAAGGTGCTGTAAGCGAAAAATGAAAAGCGAATGATGCTATCTAGATTATTATACTCAGATTTGCATGTAAAAATAAATGACTGGGAATAGGTAAAGAATTTACTCAAATTATTTGATCATTTCAATAATAAATAAAAAATTAAAGAGCAAAAGGTGTGTTTCATTTTAATAAATAACTAGCTTTAATTATATATATTAAACAACAGCACCAATACAAAAGAAATGTGGAAACATATTTAATACATTAAATTACAGTTCAAACAGATTGTACTTGAATTAAAGTACATTACTACTAATGAGTATTTTTAACTATTGTTAGTAGTAGCAGTATATTTTTATTTAATGCCATGTCAGCATCTTAGGCTATTATCATGGCAAAAACAATACAAAAATACAAGTATAACAAATACAATAAAAACCAGCAAACAAACAAACACAAGTTATATTACACAAGATATAAAATATGATGAAAATTTTTCTGGCACAATGATCTACAAGATGTTATATGAACAATCAGTCAGTAACTACACTAACGTTTCACTGTATGCTGTATGTGTTTGAATCACTAAAAATAATTACTCAAAACTAATTTGTTCTAGAATCGGACTAAATTGGTCATGCTACATGTTTCTGATTCACTTAAAAGAACCGGTTCCTGAGTCAAATGTTTGGGAAATGGACTACTAGTCATGCTATCTGTTTAAGGCATAGACGTAAAAAAAAGCACTTTACAATCATGTGGGGGGTCTCTCCTCAACCCCCACCAGTTTGCAACATCCACTTGGATGATGCGACGGCTGCCACAGGACAACGGCGCCAGTGCGCTCACCACACACCAGCTACAGGTGGAGAGGAGAGAGAGTCATAGAGCCAATCAAGTGTATGCGCTCACCACACACCAGATACAGGTGGAGAGGAGAGAGTCATAGAGCCAATCAAGTGTATGCGCTCACCACACACCAGATACAGGTGGAGAGGAGAGAGAGTCATAGAGCCAATCAAGTGTATGCGCTCACCACACACCAGATACAGGTGGAGAGGAGAGAGAGTCATAGAGCCAATCAAGTGGATGCGCTCACCACACACCAGATACAGGTGGAGAGGAGAGAGAGTCATAGAGCCAATCACGTGTATGCGCTCACCACACACCAGATACAGGTGGAGAGGAGAGAGAGTCATAGAGCCAATCAAGTGTATGCGCTCACCACACACCAGATACAGGTGGAGAGGAGAGAGAGTCATAGAGCCAATCACGTGGATGGGGATTATTAGGAGGCCATGATTGACAAGGGCCAGTGGGGGGAACTTGGCCAGGACACCGGGGTTACACCTCTACTCTTTATAGGATAAGTGCCATGGGATTTTTAATGACCACAGGACCTCGGTTTAACATCTCATCCGAAAGACAGTGCTACCATCTTATGTTGATAATGTTATTTGGAGCCAGTGTCTGCACAGTAGCGATCGTGAATTGGAGCTGTCCATACTCCTGCCAATTCGTATAATTCATTAAAATGAATATTAACTGCTAGCTAACAGTAATCTGTCTTTTCCTGAAAGGCTAACGTTAAGCTTGTTGTCTTAGCTAGCTGGGAAATAACATTGCTTTTCTAATTAGCTTATATAGCACAAATCTAACTGAACAAACTTCAATGATCGCTTAGGTCTGTTTGTAGGCTACAATTGACTGCAGAACAAGTAATTTTGTCGCCGGGAAATGAAACAGTTATGGAAAACTAAAAGTTAAAGTAGAGATTTAATCTCGTCCTGAGGATCCCAAAGGCATCTGTCTATCTACTTCGATCAGAGAAACTGTCAATCACAGCTGTCAATCATTATATCAGACCCCATTTTTATAGCATCAAGTAACTAAAACCAAACCTATTGGAAAAATGAACACTTGCACATACATCAACATAATAAGAACCACATAAAATTAGAGAAACCAGCTTTGGGGAAAATGTATTTGAAGTGTAATTCGATTTATTTATTTAATTTAGTTTGGCTCTTGTCCCATCCTTTTTTCCTGAATAGGGTGGTTTATGACCTATAGTGCAGCCAGCCACAAAGGGGCAATCAAAATGTTTTGGTTTCACTTTTCAGGATGTGTGTGGTTTAAGATGTAATTAAGAGAATGGGAATCAGAATATATGGGAATCATAAAATTGGTCACATGTTCATGATTCACTAAAAAGAATAAGTCATTGCAAACAAACTCTGCAGATTCATTGTGATTACTGAAAAGTGTAGGAACCAGTTCTGAATAAGGAACAATTCTCAGATTCCAGCCCCAAAATAATAAATAAACTGCTTCATTGTAAGCTCCATGGTATAATGTTACATGTAAGCAGTTATACTCATGAAAAACTCAGCCCTGGGCTAATGTTTCTGTTTGAGGCTATAGCTGCAATCTGTGTTCTTGTTAGAGTGCTTTTTCAAACTCACGTTGACAGAAGAGATGAAGAGGATGAGAGATGTGTCATTGTTAGCATTCTCTCTGATGCTTTGAAGCAAACTGAGCTCATGGAGTTCACGGCAGAGGGTCATTTCATGTGCCACATGTGCTAACATGCTTACTTTATTCAAAGAGACTAGGCATAACGGTGTGAAGATATTACCCCTTTTACGCACAATTAGAACAAACCTTCAGAGCAGTTAGGCAGCATCCAGCTGCAGTCTATTTACTTTTTAAAGAAATCACATGCCAAAAAATGCCTTTCAAATAATAAAATAATACATATAAACATTTACCAAAATTCCCAACAGTATGGATCCCTGGTCTCTACCAGCAATCCATACTGTACTATTGTTGGAAATGTTTGCAGATTACCTTGTGGTTGTGTGATGTGGTTTTATAAAAATGTAAAGGGGTAAAAATCCAATTACTCAAGATGTTAACACAACCAGAATTCCAACATATCCCAGATATGTTGCACATAAGAACAGCTGTTTTACTGACCACGAATAACTCTCTGTGGGTCAGAGGCTGCTGAACCTTGAAACCACAATCTATTACAGAAGTGCTGCAATAAATGTGTGTAAATCATTGCTATTTAACCTAAACCGCAGGCACTTTAAACAGATTTACCATTATTAATTCAAACAAGGCTCCAGAATGATTGAGGATAATTACTTGTTGGACTTGAGGATGTAGTGGCTTGATTACCGCAATGAAAATGCATGATAATGTTATTAAGAGCTGATGATTATCACACTTTTTCATCTCACTGGACGATCCATACATGACCATTTCAGTTTGTGGAACCTTTTAAGGATCAGTTCAACACAAACAGTCAATACTGATAATGTTTGCTGTTATACGTTTCCAGTAAAAGCTCATTTTGACAAAACACAGACCTTCACAACCAAGAAAATACACTAATTGGTTTCAGGTAATGCAAACAAACAATGGCTGAATAGAACAAAGCACCAAGGGGAATTGTAATGAGCTTAAGAAATGTTCAGAGCAACAGTCTATTTACCTTTACATGTGTGCTCTGGAGAGCCTTCAGACTTGTGTTTGAGAAAACGGCCAGCCAGCAGGAAGAATTGAAATGAGTCTTGCAGCAATCATCTTTGTTCACAGTACTGTTTGAACTGAGGTTTCACTCACACCGCTCTACATCTGACGAGAGGTAATCATTTGTCATAAAAGACAGCTAAAAATAAATATGTACATTTTTTTCTTGATCAAAATGTTTACAGCTTTATTGTAATACAAACGAGAGATCTGACTCAAAATGGGAGAGGGTAAACCAATAATGTGCAACATAGGCCAGTATTAGTGTTGCTTTTTTTGCCACATGCTGCAAGTGATGCACACACACAAATGGACATTTCTGTATGTGTTGAACAACTAGTTGAGATCAATTATGAGATTATTTATGCCTGTACAGGATTTCTGTTTTTCTAAAGAAAAGGAAAATTCTGGCATGTACTGGTTACTGTAAGCTTTTAGAATCTCTAGAGTATATCATTGCCTCAGTAAGGAAGTGGGGATTTAAGTGTTTTACAGGTCGTAAAAATTACAGCTGTCAACTATTAATACGTTTGTTATTTTCAATTTGTCAGTTACATTTCATTACTGCAGCTAGTCTATCCATCAAAAATTCTGACAAATTTCCTTCATCGTTTTTGGCAGCTAAAATCTTTCGATGCTTTTCGTATTTTCGCTTTTCATATGGCCGAAGCTAATACTTAACTGCTACTATAGTCATTTCACAGGATGCACTGCTCAAGCGATTTAATATAATTTCATTAAATAAACCCTAACGACACGGATCCCATTAGGTGCACGCGTTCGACTTAAAGCAGCGCTGCGCAGAATGATCACTGAATGACATCAAAATATCGCGAGAACGATAAGAAAGCAGTCGGATCCTCTCCGTTCTCGCGGTACTTTGATGTCATACAGTGATCATTCTGCGCAGGGCTGCTTCAAGTCGAACGCGTCTGTTATTTCACGTAGGTCCTAAGTGTTTGAAAAATATTATCTCCCATGTTGTATTATGAATATTTGCCGCAAGGTGGCATTTGTCCGACATGCAGATTAGAGCTGACTTCAGGTGGAACAGCATTCAAATTTGACATGAAAATGGTGCATTTTTCCAAAATGGTTTCAGGGGACCATCTGGAGCATGACGTAAAGAACAAAAATTACATACCTGAGGTAAATAATGACACATGAATCTTCGCTGTGAAACAATAACTGCATTCACACAGCAGCTGAACACAGTTAAATTATATAGAAATATAGATTCAATTTTTTTTATCATCATGACATGTCAAACATGCGCTGTCACAAAGTTAAACTTTATATCATGCCAGATGTGAGCATGCAGATGTATATTAGTATTGTGGGCTTCAGTGAATCTAGAGCAGGAAACAACACGAACACCCTCTGAGAGCCTCTAACAATGGATGATTCTGGAAGTGCAAGTAATTTGACTGACAGATGTTATTTAATGCTGTGAAAGCCCAGCCTTGGACTCAAGCCCATCCAACCATTCATCCACGCAGCCCACATCTCGTAATTAGAACCTGGCCAGACACCCACTGATTAAGTCATGGTTTCATGCGTTTAGACTGGAATCTGTTTTCTTAACCCCTTCTTTTTTATTCCTTTTAGCCTTTAGTTCTTATAACGAGATTTCTTGACAAGACTGTAAAAACAGGTATATATTTGAATGCTTTTCAGCATTTCAAGCTGAATTTAAATAGAATTAGATCATTAAGTAATATCTGAGAGTGGTTCAAATGTCTGGGACCATTACTAAAATTTTTTTGTATTTATCTTCTTTTAAAGCAGAATTTCATTATGAATGATAGACAACTATAGTAAAAACATTTTATACATTATATAAATTATTAATATATACAGTCAGGGCCAAAAATATAGATAAAAATATTGATCATTTAATATATTTTCAAATAAGGCTGTGAAAATTAATCTGCATTGTTAATCCTTTTGATATTTTATTAAAAATTCACACAAATAACCTGTCATTGGATAATACAAATTAAAAATGGGGAAATATCATTATGAATTTTTCTTTCTCAAATACATGTTGGCCATAATAATTGGCACCCTATAAATTCTTATGAGTAAAATATCTCTGAAGTATATTCCCATTCATATTCACATCGTTTGAGCACTCCAGGGTGATTATAAACATGAAATGATCCAGCCATGGCTTACTGTTTCACAGAAATATAAATATGAGGGAAAACAAAGACCAAATTCCCTTAATCATCCATCAAAATGAGAAAAAAACATAGAATATATTTATGATGTGCAGCAAAAGATAATTGAGCTTCACAAATCAGTGAAGTGGTTTTAAGAAAAGAGCTAGAGCCGTGCAAATTCCCATTTCCACCATCAGGGCAATAATTAAGAATTTACAATCAACAGAAAATGTTTTGAAACTGCCTGGAAGAGGACGTGTGTCTATATCGTCCTAAAGCACGGTTAGGAGGAGAGTTTGAGTGGCTAAAGACTTTCCAAGGACTACAGCTGGAGAATTGCAGAAAATAGTTGAGTCTCGGTGTCTGAAAACCTTAAAAAAATTGGCAAACAGCACCTACATCACCACATGTTGTTTGGGAGGATTTCAAGAAAAATTCTCCAAGCTCATCCAAAAACACACTTCATATTAATTTATCAGAAACGACTGGAACTTCAAATGGGACTTAGTCAGATGAAACAAAACAACAACAAAAAACGAGCTTTTTAGCTGCAAACACTCAAGAACACAGGTATAAAAAGTACCCCAATGTGAACAATGAAATATACTGCTGTATTTTTGATGTTGTGGGCCTATAGTTCTGTTGGAGGTCCTGGACATCTTTAGACACACGGCATCATCGATTCTATCAAATACCAACAGATAAAAACATTCTAAAAGTTACTGACTCTGTTAGAAATCTTCTAATGTGCCATGTTTGGATCTTCTAACCATACAATAATCCAAACACAAACCTCAAAAACAACACAAAAATGGGCCACTGGGCACAAAACCAAACTTCTGCTATGGCCATTTCAGTTATCTGACCTGCACCCTTTAGAAAAATAATGAGGTGAACTGAAGAGGAGAAGCACCGTCATGAAGCTGGGAATCTGAAGTGATTCTGGAGGAAGGAATGGTCTCTTGTCAGGTGTTCTCTAACCTCATCAGGCATTATTGGAGAAAATTTAATTGTGGCCAATGTGTATTAGAGAAAAACATTTATTTCATTGATATTTCCACACATTTTAAATTCTTATTATCCAAGGAAAGGTTCGATTTTTGTGATTTTTTTAAATAAAAGATAAAAAGGATTAACAATGCAGATTAATTTTCACAGCCTTCTTTGATCATATTTACCAAGAGTGCTGATATTTTTGGCCATGACTGTAATTATAATATCCTGCACATTCACATATGCACGCAGACACATATATACATTTAAATTATATTTATTTAGTAATAATAGTAGTAATTGTATAATTAAATCATTGAATTACATTGTATCAAAAAGATTTTATATGAAATATTTATTTTTAGAACAGTCTGCGATGGATTTAGCAATTTTATATTTGCATTTTATTTGTATATTTTTGATATTTATAAACAAGCAAACTCTCATACTGGAGGGACTTGCGCACGATTTTCTCTTTTCATCCACCCCTGGCACTTATGATACTATATAATGAATTCACATGTGTTCAAGTCAGGAAGCAATAGAATATCATTTGTTTTCTGCACTAGGCTTTACAGATGTGATAACTAAAGAGATGTGTTCAGAATTAGCGAAATTAAGAGTCTTAAAGACATGGAAAAAACAAAGATACTAAGAATCTGAGTAACTTTCTCCTGTTTGTATAAAACCACACGTTTCAATCCCTAATGATGTTCAATCTCGTAGGCTTTTTCCATTTGTGGTGTAGAGTAGATAACCTGAATCACTTTTCTTAAAACCGTCCTATTATTATTAGCCGATCCTATTTGTTTTCCATGGAATGAATGGGGTCAATTTGAAATTGTAACAGGACGAATAACCTGCTGTCTTACTGTAAGTCTTACTAATATAAAAGCTTTCCTCTGTAAATTGAGCTGCAAATCTTTGCTCCCTCCAACAGCTGCATTAGAAAATGCATGTGGTTTTCAATGTATTTTTTATTTTTATGTCAAATCTTAGCCATTACAGGTTTGGCAGCATCCTCTGTGCACAGATGGCTCAAAAGGGGGAATTACAGAATGGAAGAAGGTGCTCACAGGCCTATTGTGTGTTCAAGGGAATCTTTATAGATCTGATATAATACATCTCACTCACAACAGAGCACGTGGAAAGCTGACACGGTGCCTGGTGAATCTTGCTTCCTCTTTGTGTAAAGGTTGTTCAAATCCAGGTTTTAATCTCATCAAGCTGCACAGAGGCTCCTGATGATATTTAATATCTTCTTCAACTCATTTGTTCCCTCCGAATCAGTGTATGATGCATTTGTATTCTAAGGACCTTGGTCCACTAAACATTTTGACATTGATCACTCAGATGCTGTTTATTCAAACTTTTAAAAATAAATCCTGGAAAATGTGTTTTCATAAAATTATTAAGCAGATTAATTATTCTTTATTAAGAATTAAGCAGAAAATCAGCATGTCAGAAAGATTTCTGAAGGTTCATGTAACACTGAAAACTGAAGTAATGATGCTGAAAATTCAGCTTTGCAATCACAAGAATAAACTACTTTTATCAAATATCTTTAAATAAAAAGCTATTTGAACAAACTAAATGCATCCTTACTGACTTTTATAGAGTATTCGTTATTTCTATTGACAGCCATTTTGAAGCATGACTTCACTCTTTTGTTGGATAGTACTTCTTTGAATAAGTTTTTTGTGACCAATATAAAAATATATTTAGTCTGAATGTGTGTATAATCTGGTTCCCCTCCGGGAACATCGAGCTGCGTCGAAACGCTAGGGGAACGCCATCAGCGTTGTCCAGCTCTGAATCATATGTGTAATCAGTCAAAATTGACGGCCAGACGTCAGGTGCGGTGACGCCATGACCAGGATGCTTAAAAGCACGTGATGTGCGGCGGCGCCAGCTTTTGTCATTCAGCAAAGCTCTCTGTGTGTGTCAGTCGAATGTGTTCTGTGAGTCTGTTACTATCAAGATAGGAAATAAGAAAGTTTATTCTTAAAAGATAGGCAAAGAAAGACTAGAAGCAGACATATCAAAGGCCAATGAGGGCGAAAGTAGATCACGTTGCAGACTGTGTGTTCCTCTCTGACTGGAGGCGAAAACTCTCTTTGAGGAGGAGTTTTCACCTGCGTCCTTGCAGCACCTGCCACGCTGCCGCTGAGGCGGAGCAGTGGCTGTGCTCGCAGATGGATTAGATGGAAAGATTAAGACGGGTGATCCCTATCTTCCTTTCCCATCAGATCCAGCGTCCCGCCGGCACGCTCCGAGGAGTGTGTCCGCGCCTATGATCTCCCAGTCCCGCTGCTGCTGAGGCACCGCGGTGAGTGAGATCACGGGATCGCACATAGATCTGGCGGACGGGTTGGAGCGGGTTCGCCTATTTCCACCTGTATTCCCCAGGTCTAGCGCTCTCTCGGGATACACACAGTTTTTGCGATGATCTGGCTGGAGGCGAAAACTCTCTTTGAGGAGGGAGTTTCACCTGCGCTCGCGCAGATGGATTAGATGGGAAGATTAAGACGGGTGATCCCTATCTTCTTTTCCCATCAGATCCAGCGTCCGCTGCAATGCATTGTGCTCCCGCCGGCACGCTCCGAGTGTGTCCGCGCCTATGATCTCGCGGTCCCGCGGCTGCTGAGGCACCGCGGGCGAGTGAGATCACGGGATCGCACATAGATCTGGCGGACGGGTTGGAGACGGGTTCGCCCTATTTCCACCTGTATTCCCCAGGTCTAGCGCTCTCCCGGGGCGGAAGCCTAAGCTATAGTTCTTCCCCCTTGAGTGAGAGTGCGCTAATCTGCAGCAGTTTCTCTTCAAGAAGATTTATTTGTTTTGTTCCGAGCGGCTCGGCAACGCGCGCATTATGGTGATCCTCGGTTCATTTATGCACTTTCAGACCGTGTTTACTTGTCTGGGTGTTTGACTGCATTTAATTTTGAATAATTAACTATGCATTTTATCCGACTATGAGAGGTAGATATATATTTATACATATATAGATATATATATATAGATATATTGTAGAGGAATATATACAATTATATATTGTATATGACCTACAAGAGCCTCTTGGGATACTTCTCAAGTGAGAGCACAATGTTTACCTCTCTTCCTCCAAGGAGGTTGAGGTGGTCAGCTTGGGCTGCTGGGCGGAGCAGCCCCAATTGTGTTCCAGCTCCCTATTCGGGGAATGTCACTTCTCGTACTCGCCAGAATCGTAGTCAGCCGGGCCGAAGACGGATCTGCGGATCGTTAGTCTCGGCCAGAACGCCCTGATGCCATGGTCCAGGGCCTTGAGGCCGGCCCCTCTGGGGAAGAGCGGTGTACACCGCATTACACGGTGCCCGTCTCTCTCCTCAGTGCCCTCAGGAGATCAGTCTGCTAACCCTGCCAGTGTTCTAGGGCACAGCGGTCTCCAGCGGCGCTTCTCTCAGTCTCTTCCGCCCAGAAATGTAGTGGAGATGGGAGGCTCGCCACCTTCGGGGGTCTCTAGAGCAGCTAGATCGGCCGTCCCTGCCGGTCCTCCGTTCCAGGGCACCGAGCTAGCCGCTCTAAGTACACCAGAGACCAGTCTCAGAGACTGGTTCCCTTAGTAGACTATTCGGCAGCGTGGAACTGCTGCCAAATGTGTCTCGATGGGTCACGCACACTGTAGACAAGGCTATGTGGCGCCTGCCGCAGCCTTTCTACAGGCGAGCAGGCTCTGGTAATGGAACAAGAAGTGAGCACTCTCCTGAGGGAGGAGACCATCGAGGTGGTCCCTGCTCTAGACATAGAGTCCAGGTTCTACAGCCGTACTTCTTGTTCCGGGAAAGGGGTTGCGTCCGTCTTAGATCTAAGCTAACTGAACCGCTCAGTCACACGACTGAAGCTCAGAAAGCTCTCTTCAAGCACGTGTCTCTCTCACCAGATCCGAGGACTGGTGGTCACGAGCGATCTAAAGATGCATACTCCTTCCCCATCACAGGAAGTTCCTGAAATGTGCTTTGGGGCAAAGCGTATTAATATCGGGTTCTTCCCTTCGTAAAGGAGCAGCCATCCTGTCGAGGCAGACATCCAGCTCCGCTAAGGGCTGGATGCTATGGTACAATCGTGACTGAGGCTTCGCCTGTACGCCTCCCGATCGCTCAGCTCCTGGGAGTTCTAGAGAGTGCGCATGGACGGGGTCCTTCTATTGAAAAACCCTGTTCTGGCCGGGCCGAGTATAGTCTCTGACCCGATTTCTCTCTCGACGGCTCTCCATGGGGATTCCGTCCAGGAGGATCTCCTCTCACTGGCAGCGGGCATGATCTTTCACCCCGCTCGGAGTTGTGGGAACTATGGGTGTGGCTCGAGGGGCACAACTCATAGCCTCTGGTCTCTCAACTGAGGTTGCTGAGACCATCCTCCAATCTAGAGCTCCCTCAATAAGGAAACTGTACGCCCTGAAGTTGAGACTCCGGGTGCGGAGACCGCCAGCTTGATCCAGTTAACTGCCTGCTGAGACAGTGCTGGAGCTCTCGCAGACCCGTTTCTCCGCAGAGTTAGCCCACTCCACCCTGAAGGTCTACGTGGCGGCTATAGCACCTACCACGCCTCTTGGTGGCCTTTCAATAGGCAAACTCTCTTTATACTCCGGTGGAGGCCAGGGTGCTTATGCTAAGTAGTGGCTGGATGCTCTCCTATGACCTCGAGTCCTCTGATCTCCCCTCGCCTTTGGGAATCAAGGCTCACTCTACTTAAGGTATGGCGGCCTCCAAGTCCTTCTGGCAGGTATACCTGTGCAGGGGTGGTCTAACTTTCCAGGTTCTGACCTGGCTCTGCGAGCCACCCTGGCTTGTCTTTTCCCTTGCCATAGCTGTCCATTCCACACACTAAGCAGGGATTTGCAAGTATGGCGGCGTGGATATCTCGACGCAGCTCGATGTTCCCGGAGGGGAACATCCCAGGTTACGATGTAACCCTGGTTCCCCGAGGGAACGAGACGCTGCGTCGCAGGGCCATACTTCGCATCCCTACTAGAGCTATGCTTCATTCCTGGAAGCTGGCGCCGGCCGCACATCACGTGCTTTAAAGCATCCTGGTCATGACGTCACCGCACCTGACGTCTGGCCGTCAATTTTGACTGATTACACATATGATTCAGAGCTGGACAACACTGATGGCGTTCCCCTAGCGTTTCGACGCAGCGTCTCGTTCCCTCGGGGAACCAGGGTTACATACGTAACCTGGGACGATATAGACTACATCCACCATGTCGGCACTGTCAATGACAATTTACCCACCATTTACCAATCCACTCCTGTGGCCTTATGGGATAAGTAATGTTTATATGGGTGCTTCAGAATCAAAAGTAGCCTATTGAAACCGTGAATTCAGACATATTAATCCTGTCACATAATTACTTACTATATAATATAGAAGTATGAATATTTTGATATCTTTAGAAACTGACTAAGGAGTGGACTGAGACACACCCGAGGACAAGACATTACTGGAAAAAATGAAGACAGGAAGCTAAAGATAGGAAATGAGACCTTTATAATATTAATCATGTCAAAAACCATATCAAAATAAAAGACACTGGCCGACATAAAAGACTTCAAAACAAAAGTACAAACGTCACACAAAGACAAATCCAATAGAGACCACATTTTAGGTTTCCAGACAAAGCTTTTTGTATATAGTGAAGGGTGTGTTGTATTGCTTTGACTGATGAAGACATGGCAAAGAACAACTGTGTGTGATTATTTGATGGATTATTTGATTATGTGCTGGAGACAGTTCAGAAATGTACAAAGGAGATCGCTCGGAGCTAAGTTATTTTTTATTTTGCTTAGCAGTTTTTGAGTTATGAGAGAGACGCTGTCTGCTTTAAGACTAATGTCAAAGAGTACAATACTTGACAAGATTAACAAATGAGCACATAGCAACCTTGCCAATTTGCTATTGCAAATTCAGGTGTGCTGCCCACTTTCTGTGTTTGAATTTCCTTAAAACATTTCCTACTGTAAAACTTTTTAGCCTTTGTCCCCCTTCCAAAACGAGTTTCATGTTTCCTCTCAATGCTATGACCATTTTTAACCAGCTCTCACACCCTTTGGGAAATGGAAACTTTGAGTCGAAGGAAGCACATGTAGTGAGACTCAAACAAGCTTAGACATCACCTTGGGCTTCATGTCACTGTCCAACATGAGACGCCTCAACAAGTTTGAGCTGAAATGAGGCCCGCTTTGAAGATGTATCCATCATCCATAAGAATTTATGACCTGGTTATCTTTCTTTTTTGTGATTTATATCATGTCTTTTTTCTTTTTTTGTGGCAAATTTCTCTGAGGCCATACCACAATGTTTCAGTTGTAATTGTAGATAGAGAGAAAGATAGACAGACAGACAGACAGACAGACAGACAGACAGACAGACGATAGATAGATAGACAGACAGACAGACAGACAGACAGACAGACAGACGATAGATAGATAGATAGATAGATAGATAGATAGATAGTATAAAGACATTTACATTGTTACAAAAGTTTTCTATTTCAGATAAATGCTGTTTAAACTTTCTTTATATCAAATAATCTGGAAATAAATGTGAGAAATATCAACTAGAACAACTGTTTTTCAACACTGATAATAATGAGAATCAGCACATTAATAATGTACTAAAGAAATTACAAATTTCTACGAATCTTCATGCTCTAATACCTCCAGGATTTTCAGTATTATCATTTCCCCCAAAAAATATGAAATAAGGAAAACTTTTATTTGTTACATACATGAATACATAAAAATTAAACAGCATGGGTATAATGCACTAACGCCATGTTTACACAAATTGTGTGATAAATACGAAAGTCAAAGTTTATATCTCATACAGTGACATAATGCAGGCGTTCATTTCTTTCATGCAAAAAAAAAATAAATAAATATAAGTGTGATTCACATTTTCATAAAATCTGCGGTAACTGAAATACATGTTCTGGTGCAGTACAGATGTTTTGCAATGTTCTTCTCCAGCATATGAAAGAGAGTTATGGCAACTGATCAACAAACAAATAACAAACAAAGCCCTGCTGACAAATAAATGTGATATAAAAGAACTTTATATGTAAGACTCCGCTGGCCAAAAGGATGTTATTGTTTGTATAATGCCTTTAAGGTGTTCGGAATAAAATTGTGTTTGTTTTCTGACCCTTCAGATTGATGGAGCCGATGGCATCTCCAATATGATTCATGTTGCGTTTTAACCTTAATAAACTCTTCTCATATTTTTCCTACATGTGACTTACATTAATCATCACTCAAGATTCAGACTGCCTGGAACATCAACAGTGTTGATTTGAGCTGTCATGCTCAGGATAGTCAATGTCTAGAGAAAGATTTAGTTAAGAAACAGGAATTGTTTTATTTTACACCCTGACTAGATGTATTACAGTTAGGGGATGTTACACTTGGCAATGCCTTAACTGGCTGTCCTCAGGAGTGTAGAAGTGAAGACGGGCAACACCAGAAAGTCAGTGAAGCGCTAAACAGCAATGGAACAGTGAGGAGATGTGTTTATTCTTAGAACTAGTCTGAAAATATGAGCTAACTGGAGTGGTTCTCCTGAGGAGCACAACAGACGATGGCGAACAAGCAGGTCTGTTAGTATTCCCATTCATATTGTACACCAAGACTTGTGACTCTCTAAAGCCACTTCAATAAGAGCTGTCACTACATGGAAAATCACACAGTGATGATCCATTATGACCATGGAAATAAAAAAATGGAGAGTACCAAAAGCTAAATATCCTGTAATCCAGACACTTACATTGTATTTGCCAGCTATGTGGTGTTTTGAAAGTAGAGCTTTTGCAGTGGGATAAAGGTGTCATCGTTCAACCCGATCTCATGAAAGTGCGTATAAATAGTACGCCAAATAAAAACTAAAACTCATGGTATTGATATGCAAAAATGGACTTTGGCGTGCATATGCTACGCGATGGGTATACCAGGATTAGGGTTGTGGGGTAGATGTGTATAATATGTCCACGAAAACTGCGTATTATATGCATGCCAAACACGTGCATATAATATGAATGCTCAAAGTTCATGAGACCGGCCAGCACGCTTTTAAAACAAAGACAATCACATTCTATTTCCATTAGTAGGTTCATATTTTGATTAAAAAAAATGTATATATATAAACCAGTAGAAAAAAATACGTTTGACATCAAACCATCACCTTCAGTGTGGGAAAAAGAAGTATACAGTATTTTAACATATTAGTCTATTTCTTGGTTTACTTAGCTATCTAAAACTCACATAACATTATGCTTTTTTAAAATAAGTTTAATAATTTTGTTTTAAGTTTTAATAATTGTAATAATTTGTACAAAATGCCATAAGATGTCCTATATCTTAGAATGTACAAAAATGTATACTTTTTTGGGGTCGTATGTTTTTGTACAACCCATAATCCCAATTTAATTTTATCGTACAAATTAAACTTTCTCATGAAACTGGATTGAAAAAAATAAAAGCCTTTATTTGTTTTATTTATGAATACATTTTCCAATTTCAGATTTGCCCAAAAGGAGGTTTGTCAGATTTAGCTCCCTTCTGGGACAGTTTTGTCCCTAAACCACAGCTAAACACGTACAAACACACATACATAAACCATATATAACCCATCCATCACTCCTTTCCATTTAGATGCTGATCTTACATGAGAAAGCAACTATGCCAGAAATGAGGATCCAACTTGAGTCCCATCCAGATTAATGAATTCGATCCAAGAGATACGGTAACCACAATGGCTTCAGTTAAAAGAGCTGCATAAAACACACTCCAAACGTCTGAGATCCTAAACACACACAGTGTCCCATCTGTGTAATTAGCCAAAGAACTTTAATCACACTTAAACAGTTCAGGAAGATCAGTTTTTATATCCTTTTGCAATATCCCCTTAGGGGACAAGATGCATATATTGAATCATTAATCTTGACACTTTAGAGTTATAAAGAAAGCATTCTTTGAACCTCGTATCCACTGGATAAATCACGAAAGCATTATGCATGTGCTTGGTTCTTTTGCAGGGGTTTCAATCATCACGAACTCTCTACTAAACTCTCTATTTCTTCTCAAGTAAATAAGGCCTGCAATATCTCAAGGGCATTACACAACACTGTGGGCAAGGTAAACACTTGTTTGATGACCTGGCCTGAGTCCGTTTGGGACAGCTGTCAGATGGTGACTCACCGTGGACTGAGGTGGGGCTGTCTGCGAGTTTGGATGAAAGGGACCCAGCGGTCCCAGTTCCCATTAACTCCAATTACAGTGTCGTAAAAAGTGTCTGCAAGTCAAAATAGAAAAAACGAAGGAGCGATTCCATATTATTCCGAAACCTATTGTTTGCTTTGTTACTCATTTATCTGAAATGCTCTTCATAGACAAATGTGCAGCATGCGAATACTGCCTCAACTTACCTGAGAAACATATATGGGCACAATTATAATTAGATAAATCTGAGCTTCTTAATCATTGTGGGATTGCCTTATCAATGATGTATACACTCAATTTAGTCTTTTGGAAAGGTTGTTAATCTTGACAAAATTGGCAGAATTGTGATTTACTAAAAGGCATAATTTGCTCACCAGCAGTTGGCAGGGGAACACATTTTTCCTTAACAGGAAAAAGCCGGTTCCACAGTATATAGCTGACCCTTGCAGGATGACCATAATGCTCCAAAACAGACAAAGCATGCAAACACAAGGAAGAGTTGAATTATATAAAAAGGTCATGAAGCTTGAGTTCTGCTTTCATTAAAGCAAAAGACAAAACAAATTCCAAAATGTTTCACTCACTTTATGTTGTTAAAGGGATAGTTCACTCAAAAATGAGAATTATGTCATCATTTACTCACCCTCAAGTATTTCCAAACCTGTATGAATGTCGAACACAAAGGAAGATATTTTGAAGAAAGTTTGTAACCAGGCTGTTTTGGGGCACCATTGACTTCCATAGTTGGAAAAAATACCATGGAAGTTAATGGTGCCCCAGAACTGCTGTTGTGTTTCCCACATTCTTCAGAATATCTTCCTTTGTGTTCGCAGAACAAAGACATTCATACAGGTTTGGAACTACTCGAAGGTGAGTAAATGATTACAGAATGTCCATCTTGGGGTGAACTATCCCTTTAATAAAATTAAAAACATGCAAAATAGAATATTTTAAAACCATCTGTATGAATTTAACTCTCAAATACTTTCCTTTGAGCCATGTATGCAGTAGCAGGCAAGACAAATAACAAATAAAGGTTTATTTTATATGCATGAACACTAGAGCAGATTTGTTCTCCAATTGACTTTAAACTGTACTCTGCCAGAGGTTTGGCAAACCCTTTAGATGTAAAAATCTAGTCAGACTTCCAGGGCTTGCATATTCATGTGCATTTATTGAAATGGACCCTTTTGGCAGCATTAGCTTGTTAGCTAATAGCACTGTCTCCTGCTGTTTCATTTGTGAATTAAACGTTCATGTTTTTCTGCCATACACAAATCCTCAGTCCTAAGAGTGATTTTTGGCCCTTTGTTTCAGTTTCAGTCAAATACACTTAAATACACATGGTTTGCTGCCAAATGGTTGTCAAAATATGGACTGTGCCAATGTTAAATAACGAATCCATATGTGGTTTACATCACAGTTTGTGTTGTCATTGTTCGAGACACTGTCACTTCCTGTGAACTGGAAGCGCAATTCTGATTCCGTTTCATCCCAAAAAGTGCTACATAATGGATAACATGGATGCATTTTAAAACAGGGATTACTATTGTATGTCATCCATTATCCGCTATTAAATGCAGAATAACACTGAAGCTAAAGCATTCTCTGGTTAATAGCCAATAAATAAGTCTGTACATGTTTGTAGATGTTCTTTTATTTGTTATGTTTGATTCCATAACCTTATGAAGGATGCGAGCATCGTAAACACAGCTGCATGTGACTAGTTTTGCAAATCAAAGCATGTCCTTTTTCTTTTTTCCTCACATAAAAGATTTATGTTGGGTGTGACATTCTTGACAGTTTATCACATGTCCTGAAAAATCAGCCTGAAGATACATGCATGTCATCTGGTCTTTTTTCAACAAGGTCACGCATGCTTGTGTGTTTGTAGGCGCATGCATGTACAGTTTTAAAACACGTCAGGCATGTTTATACAAAGAATCTTTTAACATGCCAGGCTAAAACTGCAGTTGAAATCATAAAAAATGGCTTTGTGGGGATTAGTACAGCCTTTTAGAAAATGAGCAGTGGTCATAATCACAAACCTAGACATTACATTATAAGACCTCGTTTCTTTATGGCTCCATTTTTGAAGGTTTGTAATTTTAGGAGTTTTGGGATCCTGAGTTCAGAAGAACTGTGCTGAAGTGATTTGAGGTGAAAGGCAATCTAACAAATGATTCTTCTCTCCAAATGTCATGACAAGGAATGAGATCATTATGGCACTCTATTGTTGTGAGTCATTTTAAAGGGAAAGTTTGCTCAGACATGAGAAAGTCATAATTTACTCACCCAAATATAATTTTAAACCTGTATGACTTTGTCTACTGTGGAACACAAAAGAAGATGAAGAATGCTTTTGTCATACAACGAAAGTCAATGGGGTTAAAATAATTTTGGACCTTACAAACTTTAATTGTATGGACAAATAAAGAACTTTAAAAAAATCACATTTAAATTACTTGTTTTGTACAATTTTGGAACAATCGAGTGAGTAAATGATTACATTTTTGAGTAAACATGGCATGAAACACCTTTTGGTTTATAGAGAGATGACACTGGGACTAATATAAAATCTGATTCTTTCACGTTCATGTTCTTTTACTCTCTCTGTTTCAGAAGGAAAGTATAAAAGCACAGCTGCAGGCCTGCTCTAAACTCCTGTTCTTATGAGTAAAATGAAACAGTTTAAATGGTCTCATCTCTCACATATCATGTTTCATAAGATTTTCCCAAGAGCCAGTTATGATGGATGACAAATTAATTCACATCTCCTGCTTGTTATCCACCACAGACATATTTAGCTTGCAAAAAAATCGAATTGGTTTGCACTCCATGCATTTCAAAACTGAAAAATGCAAATCATTAATTTACTCAGGTGCGTTAAATAACTGCAGTCTCTTACAGGTACAAACATTGTTTTAGTTCATCAAACAAAATGTTGGCCGATTCATTTGGAATTGCACAGAGCTCAGTGTGAATGTCAAAGAAAAATGTTATAGCTGTGGTGTCTGAATATGTGATAGAGATGACGTTCAAATCAGTTCATTTATTCTCTCAGTATGGTGCACAGCTGAGGAATGCCAGATATGACCAGTCAAATAATGAGCTAAGAGGCGTGAAGCTGAACTTCATGTCCGCTCTGTTGGAATATTTCTGCTTTTGAAATGACTCTTTGAAGAGCTTCATTGAAAATTCCAAATAAAACACAAACCCACAAGAGAAACAATTACTAATACACAAAAAGTTTGTATTCACAGAAGTCATATAGGCTAAAATCACAACAAAATACAATGACATTTGTATCCAAAAAGCACATAAACTACTATAACAGCAGTTCACATGTGTTGTCCCATTATTTCAAGTCTCTAGAAGCCATAAAACAGCATCGTGTGAAATTTCAGTTGTTAATAACTAAAAATAAAACAAAACATTTGAATCTGGTGTGCAAACAAGAGCATCTATTTGTTTACACACGTGATGCTTGTGAACTTGTTCAATACCATAAAAGGAGAACGAAGGCGGAGCATAAGAAATTCCATGCAAACCTCATTGGCTCTCATGTGTATCATCAAAGTGGTAGAGTTTAATATGTGAGAACTATTTGCTGATTTGTCTAGGGGTGCAACTTACACAACTTTTAAAATATTGGATTACAACCATATAGTCCAACGAGAGAGGGAGATGCACAGGACTGAAATTACTAGCTTATATCATTATTTTTAAACACGTACTCCTTTAAAATGTATAAACATGTTGATATATAATGTGAAATAAAATATAATGTGAAATAAAATGCATTATATGAATTGATTCAAATGTTTCTCCAATAAACACCTACACGGGGAACCTGCTCCAGCGTTGTGTTGCAGGGATGCTGTATGTTACAGCAGTCCCTCTTCACAACTCTTTTCTTGTTAAATTCGATCTCTAAGAACTTGCACAGAGCTTCATGTGAAGTATCTAAGTATGGCTGTAAGCCAGTGTCCATCAAGAATGTTGGCTGTCATATCAACAAGAACACTTCTTGACAGGAAAGTCACAAGAGAACACTTTTCCTCTGAATTTGGGCCTTTTGGCCTCCAGTGTTGCATACAAACAGCAAGGCCACCATGTTGCCAGCAAGCTGCACTCCATCAATCATTTTTACTGCTTTGTGTAAGACTCTGCAGTGCCAGTAGTCTTACAGATTTGTGTTATTGACCTCACAGCCATTGATTCGCTCCACATTCTACTACTACATGATAAACCATCTGCTGTGCCCTGCGGGAGAGAAAGAAGGCATTATTACATGTTTTGGTAAGAGAAGACAATAGGGCTGTTTCAACATACTTTCATGGCAATTTGTATCTGTTATACATTTTGGTAAATTGGTTGCCAAATTTAGGGTACGTTTATACAACAACTCTGTACTTAATCCTTCGCATTTCTGAAAAGTTTCGCATGGAGGAAAATGTTCACACAGATTACATGGCTCCTCAAAATCTTTTGTAAATACCCTCTTATATAAATGTACAGTCTTATTTATAGGTTTTTCTGGTTATGATCCAATGATGTTCATATGAAATCCCCACCTTTGTAAGATTGTATCATTTAGTGTTTGGGAACACTTTTGTTAAGCTATCATGAAAGAGTTTTCTTTTATGATATTTTGAGTTATTTTGACAATGCATCAACATATGAAACATATAGTTTGTTTCTGTATCTATAAGCACTTTCAGTCTTTTGTGGACTTCAAAAAAAAAAGTTTAAATTTCTGTCATAATCTAAAAAAAGTTTAAATATGTTTATATACCAGGCATAACAATGCCCACAGAAACACTCGTATTCACCTGTACACTTTGTGCTAACTGACGGCTGTATTGTGCAATTTTTCCAAGCAAGAAAAAATGTTAAGGCCATAATAACATTCATAATATCAGTGACAGCAAGAAGCAGAAGTACAGTTATTTGCATGAGTTTGAAAGGTCTGATGCCTCATGATGAAACAGACCACAGCCGCTTCAGTATGTTTTATGACTCGTTTGCTCTCGTAAAAGCTCCTAATCACAGCAACCATCCCCACGTGCAGGGGTGTTTTGGCAGAGTCTTTTGTGCACCACTTGAGAGCCTTTCTTCCTTTCTTTAACATGACACACAATGCCTGTTCTTCCAGTGGATCTGTCCCAACTGATACAAGTCCAAAACTCACACCACAATATTCACTCGTATCTGTTTATGGTAAAAACTGTTTATGTTTTATATAGTAATGATGCCAGTGACTGCTAATGAAAAGCTTAAAGATACATATCATAAGCGTCACTAAGCATTTGTATCCAATTCCAATAACACAATAAGACTTTTAAAATGTTAAAAGTTAAACATAAAACCGGTAGTGTGATTTGGGGGCGGGATTATTTGTTGCTCCTACCAATGGAAGACGGTATTTTTGTCTGGCAAACTTTTTTGAAAACATTATTTTTGCAAACCAATGAGGATTCTTTTGGCTGGATGGATGGATGTATAGACAAACAGATAGACAGACAGACAGAGAGAGAGAGAGAGAGAGAGAGAGAGAGAGAGAGAGACAGACAGACAGACAGACAGACAGACA